>CM075330.1:101667346-101792878 GCA_037788925.1 Mytilus galloprovincialis
TAAAAAGTCCTACAGTCAAGTAATTTTTGCATAAAACATGATACTGACTTAAAAATAATTGCAAGAGAGGAAATAATGTGTCCTTGTGTCCAGAAATTGACAAGGATAAACCTGGCAGGAAAAAAATCTGTATTAAATGATTGCAAGCAGAAAACATTTACACAGATAGACATTTCCTGTGGACAATGTTTTGAATAAGGAAGATAACACTATAAAAACTACTTGAAACTTGAACAATAATCAAAATGATAATAGCTTTTTTTTCTGTATGTCCAGTTAAAGTAATGCTTTTAACAGATTTTGAAATTATGATTAAAGTGATCAATGAAGCAGATTTTTTGTTTGTAGTATACATATGATTATATATATAAAATAAGATGTCATATGAATGCTCATGGCACAACTCTCCAAAACTCCAAAATAGACAAAATGATACAGAAATTAACATCTTTAGGTCACCCTATGGTCTTCAACATTGAACAAAGCAAACTGCATAGTCAGCTATTAAAGGCCCTGAAATAACAAATGTGAAACAATTCAAACACAAAAACTAACTGCATGATTTACAAAATAATAAACGAAAAACAAATATACACTACATTACAGGCTCCTGATTTGAGACTACAGGTACATCATGTACATACAGAATGTGCACATTCAGAGTGTGGCTGGGTGAAACTTGTTTGAAAGCAAAACCTACCCCTTACCTTGTAGAGTGGAGTGACAACAAAGAGAATTTAACATCGATTGAAAAAGGCTTTATTCAACAGATGGATACATGTTTAAATAATATAACAAAAACACAGAGCAGACGTGGATGGGTACTTATACTTGCCAAACCACAAGACACTCAGTACAGATCTGAAAGTAGTAGCAGTTACTGACTGCTTGATCAACATGATCAAAGCCAATAATGACTAATAAAAAAACCTATACACCTAAGACTAAGTACCGTCAAACCTCCATAGATTTAGTGAAAATATGTCATAAACAGTTGGAGAAAAATGCCAAGTTCATGAAGTTGTAGAGTCATGAATGTGCGTATGTATATAGCAATAATATAAAGTTTGATTTTAGTTTACGGATAACACAATCTTTATTAGTACCAAGACCTTGTGCAATGCTTAATTATAGGTATTATCAAATTGTAGTATTATGAAAAAGCCTATATGAGTTATTTTTATAAATATTGTGTGATTGCCAATGAAACAGCTCTTAAAAAGAGACCAAATGACACAGAAGCAAACAAATAAAGGTCACTTTACGGCCTTCAACAATGAGCAAAGGTATAATTGACTATGGAAGGCCCTGAAATGTTAAACAATCCAAACCTGACAATTAACGACCTGAATTGTGTACCATTATATTTACATAAATATACTGTACATTTACCCTTTTCTATAGTTAAATACTGTGCATGAAAAGTCCCAATTTAATCACACGGGGAAAAAAGATGCCAATGACAAAAAACAAGTGATAGGAAACTGGTATGAGAAATGCACCCAGTATTAAAAAAAATAATTGCCCAATAAGTCCTGTACAGAATCACCAATATCAAACATGAACAGTCTAACTGTTAATGTTATTATTCATGTTATTGTACATAAGCGACATTTTCAGACAGCAATAGTATTTTTCCAATCTAACACTTCAGTAAGGAATGTGCAAGGTTTTTTTTTCCAAAGCGGTATTTTCAATTATTTGGAAGACCTTAATTCATCTGTTTCTCAGTGTTGATAAGATTTCTTTGTCGTACTGGTCTTTCTGGTTATTTTTAAAAACATTTTTTATGGCATTGACAGTTTGTTTTTGATCTGAAATTAAGAAAATGTATGGTTGTCAATGAGATATCTCTTCACCAAATGACATAATAGAAGTTAACAACTGTAGCACTAGGTCACAGAATGGCCTTCAATAACGAGCAGAACTCGTACTGCATATATAACTGTCAGTTATAAAATGAAATGAAAATTGTAAAACAAAACAATCGAGAAACTAGCATCCTCATGTATGTACAAAAAAAAATGAATGAAGAACAAAGATGATATACATCAACAAACGACCACTACTGAATAATAGAACCTACAAATACAGACTGGAGGGGTTCATTCAGTTGGCTAGCGCCAACCCTCTACTAACCTGAGACATTTATGTAACGGACAACACACACAAAAACTTTGAAAGCTTTTAACAAAAATAGCAAATATGAGACACAGGAAAAGCGAAAACGATTCATATCTTGCCTTACATCTAGAAATTGACAATGATGGTAGGTTGAAAACAAAACTTTACGTAAACAGAAGTAAGTTCGGCTTCCAAATTGTGAACTTTCCGTTTCTATGTAGCAACATTTCGGCAGCGGCTGCACACGGCATTATATCTCCCAACTGATACGATATGATAGAATAAAAATCGGTTGTGTCCTTTAATATCTCTAATTTGATTTGATAGATGCGTTTAACAGTCATCAAATTTTGAATTATTTAGTGAGAAAACATCATCTATATAAAGGACAGTAAAGTTAACATCATCTATATAAAGGACAATAAAGTTAACATCATCTATATAAAGGACAGTAAAGTTAACATCATTTATATAAAGGACAGTAAAGTTAGAGGATATTGCTTACTTCTTATCTTTCGTCCTAGGAAGTTCCTGTATGCAGTCAGCCTCATGATAATAAAGGAACCAGTCGACAAGAAGAGGGCACAATTAGTTTCCCTTGGAACGCCGATCCATAGTCTGCGAAAAACACGTCCACCAAACGTAACAAAAACGCAGTCAATTAAGAAATCAAGTATCTTGACAATGTCAGTTTCAGAGTGCTTCTTTACAAAGTAGGACTTATCCCTCCCTAAGACAATATACTTGTATCTACGTTGGCCATTCTTTTTATGAAATAAAGTAATACCAATTATTTCAATTTGTTCAATTTTGAATGCCAAAAAATTGTTGTAAAACACGTCCTCCAAACGAATTAATTCGATTTGATAGATGCGTTTAACAGTCATCAAGTTTTGAATTATACAGTGAGAAAACATCATCTATATAAAGGACAGTAAAGTTAGAGGATATTGCTTACTTCTTATCATTCGTCCTAGGAAGTTCCTGTATGCAGTCAGCCTCATGATATTAAAGGAACAAGTCGGCAAGAAGAGGGGCACAATTGATTTCCCTTAGAATTCCGATAGTCTGTGAAAAACACGTCCACCAAACGTAACAAAAACGTAGTCAATCAAGAAATCAGACATCTTGATAATATCAATTTCAGAGATATTTTTGTTTAAATATGAGTGTTTTGTTACAAAGTAGGATTTATCCTTCCCTAAAACAGGCTACTTGTATCTTCATTTGGTCATTCTTTTTTATTAAACAATACATGTACCAACTCTTTCAATTTAATTGTCTTTTAGTTTGGAGTGGGGAATACTTGTGTATAGCCAAATGTTTTAATACTTTTGTAGGACGAAAAAGTCTAAGATTGTATGGAGCACTTGGAAGACCCAGCAAAATACCGTTGTTTATAAGACACTTATAAATGAAGTTTTAGTATCCAATACAGAGATGGAAGATCCAGTTCTTCATCGTTAGTATGAATTCCAAAGTAACACAGAATAGACCTATGATTATCTAGGATTATCTTTGGTAATTGTCGTGAGGATATATGTTGAGTTTCGTAGTGAATTTTCAATACCTAATTCATTAATCAAGCAGTTTATGTAATGCTATTTGCACACAAACACTATGTCGTTTGGCGACTTATCCGCGGAGACAACACCATATTTGTCATTTCAGTAGGACAAGTGTTTTGCAACTTTTGGGTCTTAAAAGATTGACATAGCTAGCATGGGTGAATAGACAACGAAGATGTTCCGAATGTAAAACAATTCAGCAAATCTGTCAAACCAATTATGTGTATCTTTTGGAGAATGTGCATAAGGGTTAACAAATGTGAAGTAAAAAAAATCCCTGACTTAAAATTTCAAAAGTAAAAAAAAAAGAAGTGAAATCACAAAAATACTGAAATCCGAGGAAAATTCAAAACGGAAGTCCCTAATCAAATAGCAAAATCAAATAAAAAACAAACGAATGGACAACAACTGTCACATTTCTGACTTGGTACAGGCATTTTCCAATGTAGAAAATGTTGGATTAAACCAGGTTTTATAGCGCTAAACCTCTCACCTTTATGACAGTCGCATATTGACAACATTTGCGAGTATGGTCTTGAGGAAACGATGATAGTCCGTCGGAAGGGGACGATAAATGGCTGGTCCGTGTTAAGAGAGAGACATATTTCTTGCACCTTAAAGACAACCTTGTAGTTTTCGAAAAAGAGCAGGCTAATGCCGCTACAAGGCAGCACTCGCACCTGCAAAGTAGAAAGGGATTAATATAACTTGCAAAACTTGTGTCCCAATCCACTATAAATAAATATGTTTAAACTAAACTATCAAACATTGAACACGAAATTCAAAATTTCACTAGAGATACTGGCATCGAGAACAAATTGGGATATCTAATATTGTAAGATGATGCTAATAAACTCATCATAGATACCAGGACTAAATTTTGTATATACGCCAGACGCGCGTTTCGTCTACAAAAGACTCATCAGTGACGCTCAAATCCAGAAAACTTTAAAAGGGTCAAATAAAGTTAAAGAGCACTGAGGACCAAAATTCCTTAAAGTTTTGCCAAATACAGCTCAGGTAATCTAAAAGCACATCTACGTAAAGAAACCCAAGAAAGTTAACAAAAAGGAAGGAAAAATCGTCCCTATTGTCGTAATGTTTTGTGTAGGTTTTCCAATGTAAAATATTAATATCTAAATCTAGGAGATAATAGTTGCTAGTTCCTTTCGGTAGTTTTTTTTAGATAACTTTTGATTGTTTAACAAAAAAAGTATCATCAAAGTTTAGATTAATTTGTCAATGAAATGTGTCTAGCCTTACTGCAATAATAAATGAGAAGTGTTTTTGTTATAACATACGAAAGAAGGAATACCAGTCTAGATCCAAGGATTCTTTCTTTAGTAGCGTGGTACTCTGGGATTATGTATGCATCTTAATATGGTTGGTTCATCTGGTAAGGTTAAACATCGGGTAAAAAGGTATATAGATAGAGGCATTGGTTGTTGGTCTATGACATTGTATGTTTTGTATGAGTACTCTTTGTTGATGTTTCAATTAATAAACGACTCGTGAAATAAAATCACTTTTTTTTTATTTCCATCATATAGCAATACACACACACGAACATATACACATATACAATTACACATATTTATCAAATAATATCACAGTGTTCCACCATTTTTTCCTTTAAAAATGTCCTGTACCAAGGCAGGAATATGGCCATTGTTATATTATAGTTCGTTTCCGTGTGTGTTACATTTTAACGTTGTGTCGTTTGTTTTCTCTTATTTTTGAGTGTGAATTCACATTACTTTAAGACGTGTCACGGTACTTATCTATCCCAAATTCATGTATTTGGTTTTGATGTTATATTTGTTATTCTCAAAGGATTTTGTCTAATGCTTAGTCCGTTTTTGTGTGTGTGTGTGTGTTGGTGTGTGTGTGTGTGTGTGTGTGTGTTACATTTTAATGTTATGTCGTTCTCTTATATTTAATGCGTTTCCCTCAGTTTTAGTTTGTTACCCCAATTTTGTTTTTTGTCCATGGATTTATGAGTTTTGAACAGCGGTAAACTACTGCTTATGTTTGAGTGTTTGGTTATAGTCTTTTTTGTTCCTCATAAAAAATAACAACAAATATGTACCGAATGTTGAACAAAGGCTAGGATAATTAAAAACCAATTAATCAAAGAACAATTGAAGATCTTTCCACATCAGTTTTCTAATTTATTAATGAGTAGCTACTTCCGGTTTACTGAAAGGTACTATTGACGTCCAACTATAGGTTTCTTCATTCTGATTCAATAGATATAAGTTGCTATATATTTGTTTTCTCAAATAAGTGAGACAATTGCTCAGAGAAATTTTGGTGTATTTAGACATACGTTTTTTAAATAGTCGACGAGAGGCCACTTAATCATGTTATTGTTCAATCAAAGTCACTTTTGGCCTCCAATTATTGGTTAAATCATTCTTATTAAATAAATATATGTGTTCTAATCATTTCTAAATGAAACAAGGGTGACAAGTAGATACTTCCGGTTAAAAGAATATCACTTCCGGTCTCATATGATACTTTGTTCTCACCAGACCTCCCCCTTTCCCCCAAAAAAAAATATGGTTTATACATACTTTTGCCTGTAATGAGTTAGATATTTAGCTTCTTCCGTTTTATCAAAAAATATTTATTTTCAGTTTTCTTTTCGATGAAATATGTGCAAAAATGGCTGCATCCTGTTTAATTAATGTCACTTTCAGTTGATACTTTTAAAATTTCTTTGCAGATGATGATGTCGTCAAAACCATACAGATTGTGCTAATGGATTAAAGCAGTAACAGGAATACCTTTTCTTAAATTATTTAACAGGTGAACAATTGTACATATATTATCTTTGGTCACGAATCTTCATTGAATAAGGACAGATTTTTTTCAAGGATATATTTATAAAATACTTCTGACAGAAAGAAGTTTGTACATTAGTAGTAGGATTATAGTTTATACAAAAAAATATACGGCGCGACTGAAAGTGAATTTCTTTTCATAGAAATGAAATAACTAAAACAAATAGTTGAAAATGGGGGAGGGGGGTTAGTGGTAGACTGCAGTTGATTTAACCAGTCCATGACCCTGCTATATAATGATGCGTGACTATTTTCAATTGGTTAAACTGTTTTGTCGATATCTATAACTCTTACTTGGAAGACGCGACATAAACTTAACGTAAAAATCAGTACATCACTTTGACTTTTGACCTTGACCTAATTTCTTCCTTTTTTTTTACCGACGCCATCAAATCAAAGGACACTACGTTCCTATTACTTATGGTTTACAGCTATACAATTATATTTCACTTATTTTTTATAGTAAAGGGGAAATAACTCTCATATGGAGTCTCCGATATCTTCAGTCAAAATAAAATGTATCATTCTTAGAACATAATGAGCAAACTGAATAAAATCAATTATTTGCTTTTTTCAGGGTTGCGGAGGAGTTCTCACAAAAACAATACCACTGTTTTTGGATGCAACTCTTACACATATAAGTGTGCGTTTAAACAGGCTCAGTTTCAAAAGCGCAAAGAAAAACTATAAAGATTTGGTAGAGAAAACAAAATTAGTACCAAACCAGGGAAAAGTGGAAAGGTCTACATATTTTTAAGTAATGATTCACGCTAATAAAAAGATTATACAAATCGTCTGACAAAAAAATAAGAAAAAAACAATATTTGTCCTCATAGTACATGTAGTAATATACTTAAACAATATTATTTAATCCCCTATGGTTAATGACTTATGTTTTGATCTAGGATTTACATTTTGGTAACAAACATTATAATAATAATATGTATATTTAGATATAGATATAAATGTGCAAAAAAACACACTGCCATGCCATTAAAAAAAGGTAGTTTCTTGAAGGTTATATCTCTGATTAATTTTCTCTTGCCTACTATTGAAAAACAGTGTACAAAACAATAGGTACAAATAACATTTGACCACAATAAAGTTATGATGGCTATTTCAGACCAGTTTGCAAATTCAGATTCAACTGTTAGTGTACCATTATAGCGTATAATATTTGGGTCAGTTCGACACCGTACTAAGAAATCGACACCATTTTTATAAGTAATGTTATAGGCTGAACTTGTACATAAAATGTTTGCAAAGCTAAACTTTGTACAATTTGAAGCTGTTATGTTCAGTGCATATATCACACGCATAGTAGACAAATTGTACTTGTGTTCATCGGCATCAAACTTGAGGGAAACTAACATAATCATACAAAAACAGACGAGTAATAGAATAATCATAGTTCTTCTCAATCGTTGCCTGTGCATTATTTGCACGCCTGTTACATATGTAATAAATCGCTCCATTTCTAAATATTTCTTACACAAAACAACAAGGGAAATAATTTTTTCTACATACGAAAACTTTTTAACGTACTGAATGTATACAAATTCCCCAAGTAATATGAAAATAGTACCTCCTGCAAATGCAAAAACGAAACAACATCTCTTTATAAAAACTGAATACCTTACGTTATAGGTCAACATTAGTATTGTCCACAAAAGAATGGCAGTGAGTAAAACACTCCGCCTTTTCATCACCTGTACCAAGATTATATTACCAGGTTCTGCGTCTTGTTCACCGCAATTAAAGTTATCTTGATTCTCCTTGTTGATTATTAAGTAATTAAAAAAAAGAAAAGTCAATGCAGTTAAGATTAAAGTTGATAAAGCAAGTTTTTTTATGAGTCTTCTCTATTAATTGTCTATGTGTTGCACTATCATTTACGTATTTTTCTGTATCACCACACCTATCCATTAACTCTAATGCTGATATACACATATCATTAATTAAATAAGGATTAGCCCCATTCTTTAGCAATATCTGTATACAATCACTGCTTTCTTGTTTTGAAAGACTCCTCTCTATAACAGCATGTAAGGGCGTATTACCCTCCTTGTCGGGCAAGTTCACATAGTCACGAAATCTACTTCTGAAAGCGGTGTGTAGTGCAATATTTAAAATGGTGGTCCTTAAAGCTGACAAAGGTCTCTTTTTACACTCTCTTGTCTGGTCCGCGTTTCGGTTAGTCTCCAAACAAAAGTTCTGATTATTATGAGCGAGTAATGATTTTGTTCCACTTTCGCTTGTTGTGTAATGTAGTGGGATTCTATGGGTATCATCACAAATATTTAAGTCAGCTTTATGATGCAACAGAATAGATAATATATCGACATTGTTGTTGATAACTGCTAGATGTACAGCAGTCAGTCCATTATTTTCAACAATGTTTACGTTAGGTTTCGGCACTTTGCACATACATTCTCTTTGAAAATATCGCGTGATGTCCACAACAGAGTCATCATGTTCGTACAACTCTTGTTGGAATAAAACCTTCACAGCTTCTACATCATCTAATAATATAGCGTAATGCATTGTAATGTAAGACTGTCAATCCGCTCTTTGTTTTGAAATCAATATTTCCCAATTGTATGTTTGATTTTAATTGTTCTAAGTCGTTTTTGCGGACTGCCTCATGAAGCTTGGTCTGGTTTAAGTCATTTTCAAGAATTAAAGTAATTAATTGTTTTTTGTTTGAAGTGACAGCGTTTTGGGGTTTTAAACGTATATGTGGATATAGCACTTGTATGCTTACTTGAGCTCCATTTCTTAAAAGTAAGCCGACCATATCTATTTGATCTGTCTTAACTGCTAAACATAAAGGTGTTTCTCCGAATTCAGAAAAGCAGTTAACATCAACACCATTACGAATCAATTCTGTAACAATGTCTGGGTTACCACCCAGAACTGCAAGAGGAAGGAATGAATCGCATGAAGGTAAGAATGTACCATATCTACCTAGAATCAACTTACGCTCAACAGTTGTCATCTTATTCCAACTATATTTAAAGAATTCATAGCAGCCAAATGCCACAATCCAGTCAATAAGTGTACTCCTGATATCTCGTGCCTCAATGACTCGACTTATGGCATCCTTGTTATTTTGGAATTTCTCATTGGATAAAATCTTCAAAGCCTGTTCAAAGACTGACTTAATTCTACTTTGTCTTCGTTCGGAACTAGCCTTAAATAATATCATAGATTTCTAAAGACTGTACGGTTCCTTATAAAAAATTGCATCCACTTCATTTCGATTTAATGCATAGTTGTCAATTATACCATATCTCCTTATCTTTATATTGATGATGCAGTGAACTGAATAATGTTGGCTTAAGGAAGTTCGCTTGTCATGTTTTGGAATTTTTGTCAGTTTTTCGGAATCCTCTGGTTTTATTTATTTGAATGCCTTACAAAATTTTGCCAATTGACCCCCATTTTTCTTTTTACAAATCTTTTACATGTATCATTATAAGCCATCTGTAAAAGTCTTATAAAATCGTTGTTAATTTTTAATAGCATTTGAGAACTTAGACTTGTCAATGATTATATATAAGCTATGAAAAATCAAGAGAGAACATCTTCCCGCCAAAATTTCAATGGCTTATTTCTCGAAAACAAGCACATTAATCTAATATTTTTTTTGCTCTTTTGATTCCTTTATTGGTCCCTTATCACTATATACTAGTGTTATTAAAAGCTTGTTATTTTGAAACTGAGTAGCGAACATCCTTAACTAGCACTTAATACTGAATCACCTTTAAAAGACTGTCCTATTTAGACCACCAAGCGCATTTCTAGAATGGAATGCCTGATATATGGCTGTAAAGACGATCTGACAGAAAGAGTCGTATTCTTCATTCCCTGTATATAGTCATACAGTAGTTTGAGCACTCCAATGTATTATGACTTAAACACAAATGAAAAAAAGAACAGTTTGTCTCTAACCTTGCATGGCTTAAGGTGGTACCGAACACTACAGGGAGATAACTCTGTAAAATCAGCTAAACGTTTTTATTACGTTGTGTTGTTAAGGGAATATTCAGCTTCTCAATGATCAAAATGAGTGTTTGTCAAACTGCTATATAACCAGTGTAATTTTTCTGATAAATGGGTGAGTTCAAATATTTTGAAACTTTCATATTTTTGTCAAAGGGTCAAAGTAAATACTTTTTCAAAATGTTATGAAAATTAAACGAGCCAAATTAATTTTAGTGAAGGTGTTGGGTACCACCTTAAAAACATAAACCTCGCAGCCACAAACATATCTTACTAACAATAACGCTTTGACACTATTTCTGAATTTTATGCCTCGTGTGTTTTGTTTACATCATAATATGTCAGTTCATGAAGAAATGATCAGAATTTGTCCAAATGTATATTACATAAGTTATAAATAAAAGATCTTTTCACATCACTATTTGTATGTCTCTTTAATTGGAGATAATCAACAGAGCGTCTTAATTTTTGTGTTTGCTTTTTTTGTATAAGTTAAAATGACATTTGTGTAGACACACAAATCAATGAATGTGTTTGTAGATAGATGTTTTTGTGTTCTGTTAAATCGTCCCTTTTAAAATTGTTATACGATGATGACTGATGTACCCATTTTTTGACTATTTTATTTATTGTGTGTTTAGTTTACGCATCAATGTAAATATAACGGAATTTGACGAGACTGTCATCAAAGTGAGTCGGGTTAGCGCTATAAACCAGGTTTAATCCACCATTTTCTACATTTGAAAATGCCTGTACCAAGTCAGGAATATGACAGTTCTTGTCCATTCGTTTTTGATGCGTTTTGTTATTTGATTTTGCCATGTGATTATGGACTTTCCGAATTGATTTTCCTCTAAGTTCAGTATATTTGTGATCTTACTTTTTATGTAACTCAACCCTATCACTGTATTTCCAGAATCTGATCAGTGTTTTTTTTTACATTTAAATTTATGTTATGCATCAATGGCTTTTTGTTATAAAAAGAATTTGCTGTTGACAGCATATTTTGATTGTTTCTGTTACATATAAAGAAGACTCTTATAGAATGGGCATATTGTATAGACACCTGTATTATACATACATATATAAGATATGCCTTTTAAAGGGGTATTAGCCAAGAGATATCTTAGAATTTAAATCATTTGTTTTTTGTATGTTTTTTATGATTTCAATGAAAATTGAAATGATCATTATGTTGCCCACAAAAATACACAATGCTATGCGATTGTAACAAAACAAATAGTCAACATCCATCAAGACTAAATAGCTAACAAATCGGGACAAATTGCCTGTAATAGTAATAATATATTCTTTTCTCCATACTTCCCCCCAATCGTTGTCCTGATTGAAACATGCGCCAACACAAAAACAGTCCCTTAATTTGTTCCCCTGAACGTCTAGAATTCCAATGGGGACTAACTGTGCACCACTTATTGCGGACCTGTTTTTGTATTGCTATGAGTTACAATTTATGACAAAAATAAGCAAAGACCCATCGAAACAACATCTGATAAACAAATTTAATAATACTTTTAGATATTTGGATGATATTTTGGCTCTCAATAATGACGACTTCAGTATGTATATCAAAGAAATTTATCCTGTTGAACTTGCTTTAAATAAAGCTAATACTAACAATGACCACTGCCCTTTCCTCGATCTTGATATCTATATCACTAACGGAAAGCTGAATACTAAAATTTATGATAAAAGAAATGGTTTTTCATTTCCTATCGTTACCCAGTGGGCACTCAACGTTGTGACAACGTTGAAATTTGGTTGAAATATGGTCGTGACGTTGATCGACCTAAATTCAACGTTGATCTAACGTCATGGTATTCAACGTTGACTTCACAACGTTGTTTCAACGTTGAATTTACGTCGTAAAAATCAACGTTTAAACAACAACGTTAATTCAACGTTGGGTTAACGTCAGTCAATCGCGACAGAAAAATCTTATTGTCAAAATTGAAGGGTACAGATATATTGGATGAGCAGATCGAACAAGGAGCAGTGCTTCAGTATTATAAACGATTGGATAATAAGTGTCTAATTTAGAATTTATAATACTTATAAGGGGGTCCACTGACTGCCATAAGCGTGAGGGGGTTTCCTCCTGTCATGCTTCCATGATCCCTATATAATCAATCCTTTTTCCCATAAAAAAGGGGGTAGAACGAATTGCATTGTTTATGCATGGTAAGGAGTTTTGGACAAGAACAAGTGGTCAGGACTCTGGAGACATCACCAATAACAAATCGGCTTTTCAAATTAATTTTGTTTTGTGTTTATTTTTTAAGTGTCTTTAAAAAAATCAATTCTAACCAATTATTAAGAAGATCTAATTTTGGTTTATTAATTATTTTTATTTTGGGAGATCTCAAAACCTGTTCATGCTATTTCAATTATATGTATATCTGTATAAATATGATATATTCTTAGTTTATATTTTTTTTAAATCAAATCGATTTTTTTAATTGCTTTCATTCAATTAAATAAATAGGTGAAATTATTCGGTATATTTATTTAATTATTTTTACCGATTGATATTTAAAATATAAACTTAAAATATCATCGATGTACAATGTAATCATAATAGTTGAGAAGTTTTTAAATTTTCGCGGTTTTTCAACTGGAGTTCCGAATATTTACATTTGGATGCGCACGTAAGCACGCGCACCTCTTTTTAACATCCGTTTAGAAAATTTTGAAAATCATACTCGAGAAATTATCGCACCAGACTGATGAACAAATAGTGAACAACTGCGTCTAAGGAATATAAAGAAGATAGACATAACTTTATTTATGTAATTCAAATTTATGTTATTTCTTTTCCATGCTTTCAGATGCTGTTCTAGTTTGCCACAGAGAGACACCAGAATCCAAAATATCCGAGCAATGATCAGGACATTTGAAGAGTGCCCCACAGAGAGCAGAAGGAGTTTCTAGGCAAAAAGAATAAATCATAAAACAAAATAAATTTCTCATTTTAAAAACCTCTTTTTTTTAATTTCTATAGTTTATTTAGTGCCAGTAAAAAAAGGCAGTGAAATTTGGAAATACGTTATTTGGTGCATCTTTTTTTCTCCGGTTTACTCAATTGTATCGGGTGTATAGAAAATGATTGAATGAGTAAACAGCTTGGTGATGGTATGGTTTGTTCCAAATGCCTTCAAGATAAATAAAAAAAAACATACGGTATACCCTCAAAAAGTCAAATTTCAGATCAACAAGTATCAATAAAAATGAAAAAAAAAGACAATAAAAAAGAAGTAAATACGTGAAATATCGGATTTCAAAAACTTAAAATGAGAACATCTTTTTTTTCAATGGTCCTGCTATGTATTCACATAAAACAAAGGAAGCATTTTGTGTCACTGTGTCAAATTTGCTGCATTTACATAATTTTATATAAGTTGGAAAACTTGCTCAACCAGAATCAAACCAGTGTGCTGTAGTAAGATTTTCTGTTTTCCTTTGCTTTGAGAAATTTGATGTGCTAGAAAAGTAAGTTTTGTTAATATTGATATATTTGGTTTCAAATAAAATTTTGATATTGTAACTGTCTCTTTCTTTGTTTCGGATGGTTATTGTCTACTATTCTCTTCTGGAGTTCCTTAATGAGAAAGGAACTGTTGATGGACACTAAATTAAAATAAAACTTGAAAGTGGCTTTTTCATTTCATAATTCAGGTATTTTGTTATTGTATTTGAACACGTGCCAATTAGGATTAATGTACACCCCAAAACCATCACTTCAACCAACCTACAAATGACCCAACTACAACCTAACTCGACCTGATTTCAACCTAAACCAGACTTGATTTCAACCTAACTCGACCTGATTTCAACATAACCAGACCTGATTTCAACGTCACTGGACCCGATTTCAACATGTTATCAACGTCAATACAACGTTGAAACTGCAACGTTGATTCAACGTCAGAATTTCAACGTCATTACAACTTTCAAAACTAACCCAAATATCAACGTTGTAACAACGTTGAAGACTGACTTTGGATCAACGTTGATACAACGTTTTGTGCCTGCTGGGTAATTATCCATTTTTAGATGGTGACGTTCCCTTGTCACCATCTTACGGTGTTTATATATCTCAACCTGTACGATTCGCTCGTGTATGTAACAATGTTTTAGATTTAAACGAGAGAAATTTATGTATTACTGAAAAATTATTACACCAGGGTTTTCGATATCACAAACTAGTCAAAACATTTACTAAATTTTATCATCGGTATAAGGCATCATTCGTAAATATAGCTCAACATTCAGACTTCTTATACGTTCAGGTATTTCACATCCAATTTTTTATGGAAATATTCTTTATAAAGCACAAAGGTGTCAGTATTCACCTCAAAAACTAACAAAACCTTTGAATAGACTTATTAAGAAGGGATATAGTTACGATACTGTTGTCAGGTCATTAAAGATTGCATATTTTGGCGTTAATATTGATTCACTTATAGGGTTTTTGCATCGGAACTAAACACATTTATTCAAAAACCAGTTGTTGGCATGACACGGGTTATGTTCTTCTCATATATGTTATGATGGTATGATACTAAACCCCTAACGGGGAGGATTGTGCCTGATGTTCATATGATGAAATCATAATCTTTCAGTCAGTTTAATTGAAGTCTGGAGCTGGCATGTCAGTTAACTGCTAGTAGTCTGTTGTTATTTATGTATTATTGTAATTTTGTTTATTTTCTTTGGTTACATCTTCTGACATCAGACTTCTCTTGAACTGAATTTTAATGTGCGTATTGTTATGCGTTTACTTTTCTACATTGGCTAGATGTATAGGGGGAGGGTTGAGATCTCACAAACATGTTTAACCCCGCCGCATTTTTGCGTCTGTCCCAAGTCAGGAGCCTCTGGCCTTTGTCAGTCTTGTTTTATTTTAATTTTAGTTTCTTGTGTACAATTTGGAAATTAGTATGGCGTTCATTATCACTTAACTAGTATATATTTGTTTAGGGGCCAGCTATAGGACGCCTCCGGGTGCGGGAATTTCTCGCTACATTGAAGACCTGTTGGTGACCTTCTGTTGTTGTTTTTTTCTATGGTCGGGTTGTTGTCTTTTTGGCACATTCCCCATCTCCATTCTCAATTTTATTGATACACAAATAATGTATTGCAGTCCGAAACAAGCATACCCGTATTAAACAATCTGAAAATTATATCATTTAGTTTCAATATCATAATGGTAATATGTGTTTCTTTATTATGTTGTTGTTGCTGTTAGTACACGATATCCGTAATCAGATAATCAACTCTTACAAAAATAATAATTAAACTGTTTAATTTCTCATTGCATTATTTAAAGATAAGAAACATGTATGTAATATCTAACACATGTATATTTTGAATATATGTACTGTATGCTAATACAACAATTTAATAAAACATGTGTTTCAAGATTTGTAGTACACCGTAAAAAGTAAAATCAAAAAAATACTGAGCTCCGAGGAAAATTCAAAACGAAAAGTTCATAATTAAATAGCTCAAACACATCAAAGAAATGAATAACAATATACTTTGCATGTTTTTTTCAAACACTGGCAAGATCATCCTAAAGCATCACTATATAAATACATACTGGTTTCATATGAACTTGTCTATTCTACGGACATACAGCAATATCTTATTTGTTTGCCTTTTTCGTTCTTTGCATACATTTACCAACAAGTTAACTGATCAATTGTTGTTAATTTATGATTCTTGTTGTATTTTCTGATATCATAGTATTTTTATTATGCGAAAAAATTGATTCTGCCTCTTCTGATATAGCTTTCATGACGTTGCATTTGTATCGTCATTTACATGTTGAAATCGAAAGTTACATTTCTGTTGCCACTTCTTGATTTTTTTCCCGCATTGTCTTGTCTACAGGGAACGTTTGTAATCAGGAAAATCTTCAACACGAAAAACATATATTATTTAATCTAGTAGTTGTTTGATAATAACAAAAATGTTACAGTTAACTATTCATTGAAAGACTATGCTTGATACAAAAAGAAATAATACAGCTATGTATGTTAGCGATTAGTGTGTTTACACCATTACACTTGTTATAATTAAGAGATAACTGTATTGTATTTGAAGCTTTTAGGACGTCCATCGTTAGTTTTACTGTCGCAAATTTAGTTTACCTGGCGACGCGTAGCGGAGACAGGTAAACGGGTACTTGCAACAGTATAACTACCAATGGACGTCCGAAAAGCTTCAAATACAATACAGTTATCTCTATTCTAATGCAAAACAAGTTCATAATTAAATTTCAATCATTATTTCAGTGTAAAATCTTCATTAAAGAAAATTCCGCGAAAAGATGTTATCTTCTTTGGTCCCTACACTAGGTGACGTCAAAGGTATGCTTCCGTCGTCAAACATAAACACCGGGCGTTTTCCGGCTTCTGTGCCGCTTCAAAATGTAATAAAATTTGATAAAAAGAAGATTTTTAGGCGCAAAAAGTGAGTTTTTTGTTTATTATTGTAGAAATTACATGTCAATACATTCCGAAATTCAAAATGTTGGCTTCCTTAGTTACAGACAAGGAGATAGAGAATTTTACGCTTGCTGTCATCCAATCAGAACAATTGTTACAAAATTAAAAACCAATTCTTCAGAGAACAATTGAAGGTCTTTCCACCTCGATAATAAGAATGAAATTTAAAAAACGATGTTAGAAAATGTCACTCCTTGTTGATGTTATTTGTTCTTCAAATTGATATAAAAAATAAGACTAATAGGTATATGCAGAAGACTTGAAATTATTTTTAGCAAAGGTCAAAATCTAGAATGTCAAATTGACCTTTGACCTTGACTCAATTTCAAGATCATAGGTCAGGGATCTCAAATCAAAAGACCCCAGGTCAATCATTTGTATGGTTGTCGAGAAATACTGATTTCTAATACATAAGGGGAGAAAACTCCTATAAGGGTTAACCAAAACACTTCGACTGAAATAGATTGAAGTTGCGCCTTTTTGTAAACAGCAATTTGGCAAACAAATCATATCATTTACTGTAACAGTTTCTTTTGAATAACGATAACAAGCAAAATTCAAAATTTATAACATGACCTTGACCTTTGACCTTGATCTCAATTTCATGGTCATAGGTCAGTGAACACAAAATGGAAGACCGGAGGTCAATCACTTGTATGATTGTGGAGAAATACTGATTTGAAATACATAAGGGGAGAAAACTCCTATAAGGGTTAACCAAAACACTTTGACTGAAAAGGTTGAAGTTGCGCCTTATTGTAAACAGTTATTTAGCAAACACATCATATCATTTACTGTCACAGTTTCTGTGGTATAACGATAACAAGCACAATTCAAAATTTAGAACATGACCTTGACCTTTGACCTTGACCTCAATTTCCTTCAAATGTACCAAGGACTTCATATCAAAAGACTGTAGGCCTCTACGACTTATAACGTATGAATTGATCCAACAAATCGCCTATCTTAAATTTTCAAAGCGAAATAACTCCTATAAGATGTCTTCCGATCACTAAAGTCAAAATAAACCAAATCATTCTCAAGAGTAGACGAACAATTATGTGAAAACAGTTTGCTAAAATCTTTTACGGTTTTAGAGATATAGCGATAACAAGAAAAAGGGGACGCAGGGAGATAACTCCTATAAGAATAAGTGTTCGGTCACACAGGGTGAGTTTCGAAACCCCCATTACTGTACAACATCATTGGCCAAAAAATCCAGTCGATATGTTGTAAGACAAAAAAGCATCTCAGACGGCAGAAGAAAAACAAAATAATCAGAAGAAAAACAAAATGTCTTTTCACGAAAAGTGGAAAGACCTAATAATTGCATTAGAATGACCTATAATGGTTTACTTTTATAAATTGTTATTTGCATGGATGGAGAGTTAAAATTGTCTAATTGGCACTCACACCACATCTTCCTATATATCTATGTATAAAGGTCTGCTTTGACCAGAATTGTAGTCTTTACAAGGGGGGACTGACCCGGGTCGCCGCCTTCCCCCTAGATTCACATCAGAAGTTAAAGGTAACTACAGGACCTTTAAACTCTAAGTTTCATATTTTTAGTCCGTGTTGAAAATAGATGAACAAGACTTTGACAAAAGCAAGAATTTAAGACGTCACTAAACTTTTAGCTTAATAATTGAATTATAATTATAGTGACGTCTATTAAAATGTTTGAAATAATTATGAAGTAGACAAGAAATGAGCTTGTTCATCAGATAATTTACAAATAACAGTCAACTTACAATGCCTCCTGAAAGTCCAAATAATTATGACGAACTTTCAAGACGTCATAATTATTTGGACTACTCCTCAGTGCTTTCTTATAATTATTTGAAATCAATGTGATCGTTTTCATGATGAACACTGAGCGAATAGGCATAATGACAAGATAAATGTAATTTTATCCACTAAACTAAGTAAAATATAATCATAATAACTTGTCGTTGAACTTAAAAATGATGATCGATGAAAAATCTGCTGACTTACTATGCTCGAGGGGGGGTCATGGATATGGCCTTTATCAGGACTCCGGGATCATGTGTTTATAAGCTGGTTATTTCGGGATGTCGGGATTTACTTTATTTCATTTCGGGACCTCGTGATTTCGTGTTTTTAAACCCGGGATTTCGGGATCAGGACCCCTCCTATCCCCCCTCTATGTTGATGCTTTGTGAAAAATAAAGAAATTTGACTTACCGGTTTGCTACCATTATATTTGTCATTGTTAGAGTCATGTCCAAAACAAAATATTAATGAAACACATGCAATAATTCCTTCTGAATATTTTGTGCAAGAGAACGCCATGTAACAAAATTTCAAATGACGTAATGCAGCTTGTGACGTCAAGTGTGATTCGCCGTGATCCGACGCGAAAAAGAAGTTCGTTTGTTATTTTCTCTATTATTGTAGTGATTTTTATTTTTTTTTTAAATTACCGATAAACAGAATAAAGAACTTTTTTTTTCGGGCTCACCTGATATTTTACTGTGATAAAGTCAGTATCAAAAACAAAAAGTCCTCTATACTTATCAGATACACTTTTTATCATTTATCAGATACTCATATACTTGCATACAACATCCTTACATTAACACCTCTGATTTACAGTGGATTATGAGTCTTGTATTCTCACAAATGTATATCTTAATATAGATTAGCTTTCTACAGCTCTACCTGAAGTAGCTTTTGATTGCTGTGTTTGTCTTTTTTTCTTATCAAATTTGAAATGCAACATAACGCCCTTGCTCTGCAACAATATTTTTTTGATCGTTTGTCTAATACTAACATTATATGATTTCATGAATTCATTAGATGAAAAACTTGTTTTTGGGGTCTAAACAAAAAAATTGCTCAATGTTCCCTATTCTACTTAAATCGATTTTTTATATGGTGACTTTTACCCTTAATCTCGAAATAAATAAGTGTCTTCCTTGTAACCTTTGCTTCTCTGTGTACAATGTCTAATTACAGTCCATCGACTTAACGTAGGTAGCAGATATTATCTACTATCTAGTTTCTAATTTCGGAAGGATATAAAACTGAATTGTAAAGCCCCCTGCATTCTAGACAAGTTCTTGCATGTTAAGTGTGCATAAGTTATCGTTTACTCTTCTTTGAATTGGTGATATGACCGGTTGATATGACCGAATCATGAACACTTTTGTCTGAAATTAACACATGGACATGTAAATGTAAATGGATGTTGATAAAGATGATAAACTCAACACCCTTGAATGTCTTACAGACAATACGAAATCAACTTAAACATTTAAACATCTATAAAGACAGTTGTATCATTGGCAAGCATACCACATGCCGTTATTGTATATACTGTGTGAGACTAGGCTCAGGGTAAAATATCATACTTTAACCGATAATGGTTTACTTTTTATAAATTATGACTTTGAGTAAAACGTTGTTTTCTCTTTTGCGGGGTAAATTCCATTTGATGTATGTCTTGTAAGTGAAAACCCATATTTCAATCAATTAGATTTAATGATTTTTATATTAATAAATCTTCAAAACTTTATTTGTTACACAAATTTCTATAATCAAATACATATTAAGACATA
Source organism: Mytilus galloprovincialis (assembly GCA_037788925.1). NCBI lineage: Eukaryota > Metazoa > Mollusca > Bivalvia > Mytilida > Mytilidae > Mytilus > Mytilus galloprovincialis. The sequence goes on from CM075330.1 coordinate 101,688,004, forward strand.
TACAATATGATCGAAAGGAAATACGAATAAGAAATACAATACACTTTTAATTTGGGATTTCTAGCTTATTTTAATAGACTAAATCAGGCCATATGGTAACTATCCATTTACAAAAGGATTCATTGTCCCGATGAAGGATTTATATATTTCTTCTAAAGGTTGCAGAGCATACGTTTTCGAAAAACAGCCAACACGATGATAAAAATATACAACGACGACTAGACCAAAATCTTGCAAAATATCAATACACATATCATATACTACTACATGAAACAACACAGTATAACCACCATTCATATTTCCTTTATCTCTCTTTTTTTTTTAAATTTCCATGAAATGAAACAACCATATATTTTCTCAGGTATCGAATCGTCTTTTCACCGCGCAAATATGAAACGTGTAACACGACCATTTTGACGACTAACCGATCAGACAGTTATCACTACACAAATTTACAGGTCAATAGAATAATAATATGAAAATTTAAACAGTGAAACTAATCAGGTGGAAGTAAACGTGTCCTCAATATATAGATCAATCTTAAATATTGCGATAGTTACAGGTTGCACTTTGTAAATACAGCTGTTTCACAAAACACGCCTCTTTTGGGGAGATCTTGAATATTCATAGAAAATTAATTTTGTTTACATACAGGTTCCCAGTTATGCTCTCTGTGTTCCATCTCACAGACACATAACTTGGGAATGTTACCAGTAAATATACATGTGCATATTGTTTTCAAAACTTCATAGTAAAAGTAGTACAGTTTTAACTATAAAAGGAGTTCTTGCATTGTCAATATTTACAGAAATGCAACCTATAATAGGAATAGCTGCATGCAAAATATAACATTTGTAATACTAATTGTTGTGAAACTTGTCCCAAACATGAATATTCAAGATGATGAAAAACATAAAAGCCTGCTGAAACATGTTCACTGCTATAATACCCATTAAGAAACATTGGCAATCAATAAAAAAAGCATAAAATTATAATAAATAGTCAGTTTCTATATAGCATAACAAATATTGATGAACCTGTCGTAAAAAAGATCGGACATCTACACTAACATCTTATTTCAGTATCATTCAGAAAAGAAATCTCTAAAAGTGTCACTTACAAGTAGTATATGTATAAGATGGCTACTTATTCACTTATCAGATCGATACATAGCCTATATAGACAAAAAAAAAAAAAAAAAAAAAAAAAAAAAAAAAAAAAAACGGACATGAGAATACTCACAGACGCCAAAAACCTATTTCATAGCGAATAACAACTTATAAAAAGGTCATGTAACTAAGACTTTCAAATATCAATGAATACATGTATACACTGGAGTCTTAAGAATTTTGTGTTAAGACCTTGTTATAAGTCAGGAAAAACATATGTTTGCACAATGCAAAAATAAAATATCTAAAATATTGTAGATCCATCCTTTTACATATTAAAAAAAGGACTCTCTGAAAAAACTGTTCTTAAACCAGTTCGTTATCATATATTCAATTTCAAACTGAGATCGAAACGGGCCTTGCTCTTGTACGTAGCCATAGTACAGCTATCCAGACCCATGTTTTTTTCTGTATTGTATGTCTCCGTATGCGCGACTTCTATTCAGCGGAGCAAAGGTAAATGATGATGGTGTTGTAAGTTGTATTGTATTGTTCAATATATTTTAATAATGTCAAATTAATGTTGGTTATTTATTTAGAGTTCTTTATTGCCCCTTCCTCTTCTGACATACTTGTCTGAATGTTTCAATTATACTCAATTCTTGATTTAACTTTTACATTGGTGGTGTCACTTTGTTTTTAATTTTCAGCAGATAACCTTTGCAATCTGGTCACGACAATCTTCAAGCCGAAAAACATAAACTATTGGATCTACGAATGGATTAGTTATTATTAAAGATTCACAGTAAAATAACCATCTACGAATGTTTTCCGAAAGTTCATTGGATTCCGAATAAAATAATTCAACTGGTTAACAATAAGTGTGATCAAAGTCACTACAATTAGTGTTTTGAGAGCCTTAATTTTTATCGTCATCCGTTCATCCATTGTGTTGCTAGAAGAACCCAGATGACTTTTTTGTCTCTTGTAGATTCTCACAACGATAACTACATAAATAGAATACGGTAACAAAGCAATGACATTTGTATAACTTAAGCTATCGTGAGACTTGAAGCACTTGTATTACATACTGTAACTAGGCGACTTGTTTGAAAAACACTAGAACACACCCGTGATATCGCGGGTCCGTGACTGAATTAAAGTATATAACTATGCGTGAGCCTTGTTATAATATTGGTATTGTCATGTGGTAAAATCATGTCGATTATAAGATGCATAGTTTTCTCTGCATTAAAATTTTGCTGTTTGAACCCGTCGACCTGGAACTGATCAATTATTGGTAATATCATTTTTTTGGAAAACAAAAGAGCCTGAAATGGAGTATTTCTTAATCAACAGCATTGTACTATATTAGTTATAAATAAAGTTGAATTCTTTGATTCGCTGTTAAACTTTATGCCGGCTAACAAATTGAAAACTGTACCTATACGTCAGATTTTTAGTATTCGTATTGTCATCTTAGAAAGTCATACTGATTAAAATACTACAATAGGGAACAATGAGACCATGATTGAATTTAGTATTGTCAACCCTGTATATAGCAAAAATCCTAAATACAGCGCACGGTGGTGCACCCGTCAGATGCGGAACGTACAGATAAGGAATTTGGTCCGTAGAAATACCGCAAAGGACCTCTTTAGTGTACTACGAACAAAAATGTGTACTGAGGACCTGACGGAATGATACAACTGTCACAAAATCATGGCATATAGAAATAGACTTTGTAAAAATACAAATTTTCAAATTTTATAATTATATCTTTTTAAATTAGAAAGTTATTTAATGTTTTCTCGACACGCGCCTCAATCAGTTGATTGTCACCTGTGTAACCGTTTATAATCCACTTGTATACTGATTAAACATGGTATGTCAAATTGTTCTGGTTTTTTTTATTCTTCGTTTGTTCGTTTTTGTTTTTATAATTTTAAAAGACAAATAATTGTGAACTCTTTAAGGAAAGGCGATGATTAATATTTGGTTGCTTAACGTCCTGTGGCAAATATATATATTTTTCATGCATTTTCCTGATGTCGAAACCACGCCTCACAGCATGGTTTCTGAATGGATAGAACACAGGCAGATGCAAAAAGATTTCATTGTCTATCTTTGCAACCTTGGTCGCTTTATGATGATTTATTATGTTTTATGAGATACTGAACTCATGTTTCTACGAAAACAAATATATTCAGTTTTAATGAGGTTTTAGTCTAATAAAGTTCTGATGTGATTTACTTAGAATGTTTTATTTCTGTTAATAATAGGTAGTACCAAAATATGTCCGTCTTCAACATGTTGTCATATAGGGTTAAACATGTTCAAATTTAAAACTCTTTCCTTAACATGTTAAGAAGAGGAACATATTTAGGATAAGAACTTGTTTACATATGCATTACAAGTAATATGTATAGGTTGATTTTTAGACCATAAACACATTTTTTAAGAGTGTAAATATGACCTATTTATTTCTTACATCTACTGCATTTTAACTTTTGCGGATAGAAGTCTCATTGACAGCCATACCACATCTCCTTTCGTTAATTTTTTGTTAAATATCTTTTTTTATTCCAATATATTATATCAAATACAACCAGACGTACCATTTGTGACACCCACTTTATTTATTTCCAAATTTTAAAATCATATATTTTCACAGTTGTCCAGTTCTGTAGCGTCTTTTAATAATGACAGAACGGGCTTTGAAGTCATATGATTAAGTTTACTAAATTATTTAGTTCTCCCTAGTTGTGAATCATTTTTCTTGCATCAAAATTCTTATTACATAATAAAAGAAATGGTATTCATAGATATAAAGTTATCTTTCATCGAAGACAGTCATGATTTATATTCTCTATCTAAAACATAAAGAAATGGTATTTCATAACAAAAAAATTACCCCTTGGAGTTTTCTATAATACTTCTGAAATCGAGTTTTAAAGAACCCTACGGACGCCACATACTCTCATATGTTTTTCAAGGTATAATGATAGTATGCAGACTCTTGTGTTGTAAATAAGGAAATAAAATCTCAGAGGCATTTTTTTTTCTCAATTTGTATCTCAAAATTAGCTTCTCAAAAAGAAAAGAAGTTTACATAGCAATTTCCTTAAAAACAATAAAACAACGGCAAAGTAAACACAAAATTAATTTTTTTCTTTTTCTTTTATCAACTTGAAATTATAAGTAAGTAAAAGTAAAGTAAGTAAGTAAATAGTTTATTAAAGTGTCATATATTGATTAACATACATTAAATAAAAGCAACATTATATAAATATATACACATAAAGCAATCAATATCAAGCCATAAAAACGACTTATGAGGCACTAAAAAGCTTAAAATTCTATAACAATTTCAAATATATACCGTAAAAAACACACAAAAAATTCACCATTAAAATAAAAAATCACTATAATATTCAATAAACATATACATATAAAAATTGTCGAAATCTGACTTTTCTGATTAAATTAAAATAATAAAACTCTGAGGTTAGTAAAAAATTCATAAAGAGTTGTTAAAAAATTTTTCTTCGCCAGAAAAATTTACATAAAAATTTGCATAGGAAATATTGTATATCATAACAGTTCATAATTTCAATAAATTTATTATCTATATCAAGGCTGTGCAAATCTTGAATAAATTTTGAACATTCATGAAGGTGATACCGAATATCGTCATAAAGTGTGCATTCCATAAGAAAATGTTTTCAGTCTCTACACTGCAACTTTCACAAAACAAACAGTCTATCTTCTACGGGTGTAAGCGGCCTGGAGTATCTGTCAGTTTCATGCGCTAGCGGTAGAGCCCCGGAGCGAAACAGACCCATAAATATACCACTCTAAACCGTTATGTTTATTCAACAACAACCATTTATTTATCAATTAGTAACGATCAAAAGACAATTGTTTATTGGATAAGGTTGATTGAACATGATGATTGGTAATTTGCAATAAGCCGTTGGTCACGTGCCCAGTGGCACGCGCTGATTAAAAAGTCATTTAACTTCAAAATTACAATATCTATTGAACCAAACTTTAAAGATATGGGTTATATACTCATATCTTCTTATATCCATGTTCTCTTGGGTCTTAAAACATCGTTTGAGTGTCCTTAGTGCAAAAACTTTCTCCTTAGTGCACTAAGAAGTCCTTTGCGGTATTTCTACACACCGATAAGATAATAGGTAACAGGTTAATATACTATTTAAACTGGACCCCTGCTTTTGTTTCAATCTTATCTACACATGCTACACATGTCGATGTATCAATCAGCGGGTGGCCAGTTGATATACTATTGGTATCGGTATCGGATTCGACCCGGAACTTGTTAATTATTGGCAATATTAATTGTGTGGACAACAAAAGGGTCTGGAGTGGTGTCATTTTTATTCAACACCATTGTCCTATATAATCTATTTATAAAGTTGAATATCTTTGAATTGTCATTTTTACCCAATGACGGCTGACAAATTGGACTTCGTTATTTTAGTATTATAGATAAGCGAAATGTAATTTAAGAACAGAGCAAAAGATGATACTGCTTGATAATTGCATATCTTTTTCTTAAAAACATAGTTGCAAGATTGATATTAGAGTTTTCTTCTGATTTTGAAATAACAGCTTGTATTTTTTGTTTATATATTTTCTTTAAGCATTCACACTCGCTCTTTTATACCATATACAAAACCTATCAATTGACAAGGATGCGATTCGTTCCGAATCGGGGGTGCTTCATGACTTCAATGTATATATCATTAGTGGTGTTAAACATATGGGGATTCTGAAAAACTGTTAAGAACTTCTAGAAAATAAAAAACCTCGATCTTTCTTTGAAATTACTTCTATCAAAACTATTCCTATGCTTAACACCATTTCCCATGTACAAATGAAAAAAAAAAAAACGTCTTAACGAAATTAGTACTTACTTACTCATTTACTGTGGGCATCAATAATTTCATTTTACAAAAAAGATTGGATAGTCTGGCGTAAAAATAGGTTACAACTTGGTAAACCTCAGCTTTATTCAAGCTTAAAAGTTTCCCTGCTGATATGTGTAACATGTATTGATCTATCGAACACATCTGTTGTATTTAATATCTAGAATATTTACAATTTACATGTACTGATTTAGTTCAATGTGCAAAAATAGGCTATTTATTCAGCAATAATAATGTAACACTTGCAATGGATTTCAATGCTTTTTTGTGCATATTTATTGGGATTTTGTCCTCATATTCCATTGGTAAGTATGTTTTGTATTTGTTTATGGAAATATGTTCATATTTTAAAGTCCGTCAGTTTTGCTGACCAACTATCTGTTATATAATCGTTCACTGTTTTGTGTCTTCAGGTCTCAGTGACATTTATACAAATTTTGTTTTTAAAATGTTTGTCAGATATAGCGACCTGTATTTAGAATGTATTTATATTTCTATTTCCCCTCTTGTGAAATTTTAAAAAGATATATCTTATTTTATTTATAATAATATATGTGTCGTCCTCCATCGTTGTCCATTAATTTGCCATTCCCCCCCCCCCCCCCCCCCCGTTTCATTCAAAATATACATGCATAAATACATCTGTTAGATATATTCTATTACGGTTGGCACTTAAATTAAGGTAGATTCATGGTATACCGCCATCTTGGATTGTACTATCTCAGTACACAATCAGTCTAGTTATTTGCCGAAATCTACAAATTTGTAGACATGCGTGCAATTGTATTGGTCAGACTGTTACATGTGTTACTTATATGGAGAAATATGTTGATATGTTGCATTATCCAAAAGCTTTAAACAAATATCAAACATTTGTATTTTAGCATCATTTTTTTTAACTAAGCCTTTCAAGAGGAGAAAACTATATTAGGAAACAGTTCTACTGGACCAACAGAGATATTTTTTATTTTTTTACTTGTAGCAAGGAAACAAGTTCGGTGACACAATTTTGTCTTTTTATTTTCTTAAATCATATAATAAAACCTGTCTTCTAACAATTTATTTCAAAACTCTATCTCATATGTGTTTTTTTTTCATTTTTATACTAAGTAAATTAAGGCAATTTTCAACGATTCATAGCTTGAAAAATACCACGGTGACCAATCCTTTCTATAATATTTTTGAGAAGAGCATACCAAAATCTTCATTTTGGCAAAGGATAAGATAATTCTATCTCTGGAAACATATACCGATGATCTACCTTAATGGGCTAAAATCCAATTTAAATGTAAAGCGTGCCTACATAATGCGTTTCTCGATTTTATTTATTATGGTATTGAAGATGAAATAACAATGTTTTGGTGTAAACATGATTAATGTAAAAATATAAAAGAACAGCTACTCACAAACAAGCAATGTGTTTTTCATTTTTTCTTACTTGCTGTCTATGTGTGTTATATTATTAACATTTATATTTCACGTTGATATCGCTGTTTCTATGTTTAGGCAATTTTTAGTATACACCTTTAGCCAACATTTCTTAAAAAAACAAATATAAAAGATATGTAAATTTCACTAAATACTTTAGAAAGGAACTGATGTACATTCTTAATGATTTTTCCGTGATATGTATGTATTGATATTTGGATTAACTACACCTTTACTCGGCTATCGTTTCGACGAGGTTTTCATATTTTCTCATTTGTCCTCATTTTGCATGGATTATTCATATGTGTTGTCCTAAAATCATACACATGCACAATAGAACTATGGAAGGTTGAGTACGATATTTCCAATACAATATGTTAAGTATGCATTTGTTATTATTTGTTTAGAGAATTGATTGATCTTCATGCATTCGGGGTTGTTATTTTTTTCGAAATTGATAATTGACGTCTAAATGTTCATAAGAGTTATAGTTTAATTTACAAACAACTTTTGAAGATTTAAAATGATAAATAGTTTCATATTATGCCAATACACCTGTATACATCGTACAACATATGATGTCGTCTAGATTGATATGCTTATATGTATTGGTCCATTGTTGTATCAAACTATTTCACGTATTCCCATCAGTTTCTTTGTTTCATATCAAAATGTTATTATTAATCGTAATGACTGATTGTTTATGACATCAATGTGGATTGAAGGAAGCTGTGTCCACAGGTAACTGTGTTACCTTTGTAATATCTTCATAACAATATATCTCTTTTAATATAAAATGTTTTATTGTTTGAAATATCTTCATTTTTTAATGACAAGGAACACAACAATTTACATTAACGACACATGAAATAGGTTTTTTAGATTAAATGTTACCCCTTGCAAAAGTAATTCACCGACGATTTTTATACAGTTTGGTTGAACCAAAATCAATATCGTCAATTGAGAAGCTAGTGCATGCGTTTATAATAGTTTATGAAGAACACTTGACAAATTGAAAAATTGACTACTGCGTTTCTTGGTAATTTTATGAAGAAAAATGCTAGATACTTTGAAATGAGCGACACTAATATAAAAATTTTCCTACAAAATGTTTGAAATAATAAAAATATGCAAACAGTTCTAAATATACAGAAATTTTTCGCTTCGCCCTTTGCCATGAAGAATGTATATCTATAGTTTAAATATGATTCATATATGCTGAAGTAAACATGACAATAACGGTACAATAATAACTAAACTGAATATAATAAATATGGAAAAAAAAAACAGCTTGCTACTCAGTTATCAAATAACATCAAATACCAAAACACACTTTCCCCATTGATTGACAATATATAAATTAGTAAAATTTTTGTTAAAACATAAGGCAACTGGTTGTACGATTCCATGTCGACTGTCCAATGGTAAATCTAAAACTTTGCCGTCTTGTGTTAGTCGATGTATGCTGTTAGAACCCTGTCCGCTTACGTAGATGTGTCCATTATTGTCAGAGCATAAGCCAGTGGGCGTGTCCATACTTTCAATTTTGAAGACCTGTTCATCATTTGGCGATCCCAATCTGCCAAATTTAGTATACCTAATGTAGTTCTGACCACCTATACAAGAAACGATAGTGTTTTGGTCAACTGCATGGAACTTCACGACAAGAGGATCAATAAAAAAAGATGTTGGTGACGATGAGATTTCCATGTATCTGAAATTATTAAAAAAATAAAAATATAACACTGAAAAGTTGATCGCGCACAATTTTTAATGTTTCCTGTGTAGAAGATAATTTTAGGATTTCAAGTTAATATGAAATTAATTGTAATACAGGCTGATTTACTTTAATATCATGCTGGCTTGTAAACATTTTCAATTTAATATTACATACACCATCTTATACAGTATCAAAATAATACATATGCTTGACAGATTTATAACTTGTATCCACCTGTCCTTATTAATTGCAAGTCAAAGAAATAGTTGGCAAATAGTGATATTGCTCTAAAACAAAAATACTAAAGACAGCATTATAACGTTATAATGTCCCCAGCGTTGGGCATATATTATCTGTCTAAGTACGATACCTAAAATTGTGTAACTTTTTGATGTATATAAATATGAATTTAGCCTTGCTTACGCTCACAATACTATTTTCCATGAACATGCATTTCTAATTCAAGACGATATTAATCTTGTAAACAAAATAAAACCTGTGATTATGTAAGCATTTGATACTAATTTTATAAAGTGTACATTAAATTTAGATGTGATAGTTACATTTCAAGAGACATAACTCCTATTAAGAAATATCAGCGAAGATGTTTGCAATCACACAATACATTGTTGATAGACCTTTTTCTGCAAGATATAAATGTGTCATTGTGCTTCCAATGCAATTGTCTACTTAATCAGTATTATCAAGCTACCTAATTCTATAATCGACATCTCTCTTATCGGTTGATCGACACTAAGTTATTGAGAAATTGCAGATATAAATTTCTTTAGTTTAAAACATATTTATTTATAGTGGATTGGGAAACAAGTTATTGCAACTTATATTAATCCCTTTCCACTTTGCGGAAATCTACTACGGTGTCTTTAACGTGCAAGAGATATGACTCTCTCTTATCACGCGTCAGACATTTATCGTCCCCTTCCGACGGACTATCATCGTTTCTCAAGATCATACCAGCCGTGAGTGATGTCCGTTTGTAAATGGGCGTGTGAGTTTTTGAGCAGCGGAAAATTAAATTAATTTCCTTATATTGGATATTTCTTGTGCCAATTTTTTCATGATTTTCATATGTTTGTTCTTCAAAAGGATTTAAAAAACTTTATGACTTTGTTTATGTGTCCTGTTGTGACATCCTGATTTCAACTCAGTGAAATATGTCTAGGGTAAGCAGACAATTATCCATACATTTTTACACCAAAAGTTTCAAAGGGAGAAAACAAAATGAAATTTTAAAGGAAGCAAATCCATATAAACAATGTTGGATCTATACAAATTACAGAAAATGAATGTATTTAATCTCTGAAAGATGTAGAGTCAAAAGATAAATTGGTTGTAAATGGTATAACAGTAAGAAACAGGTCAGTTAACTTTTTTGATGTAGAAAAATCAATAACACACGTTACCATAAAAGACGCTTCATACGAATTTGACGATCGATATATGCATGACATGGTTGCACAAATGATTAGATTTGGTCAAATTGTTCCCGGCTCTGTCAACAGAGGTTATATACAAGGGACAGATATAGAAAATGGGGCACGGTATGTCGATATCTTGAACTGTGAGCCTTTTCTTCCTCTCAGAACTAACCTAGGCCGCTTTAGAGTGCGCTTATTTGCTGACAATAACCGTACACCATGATACCATTGTAAACTGATCGGTTATTCCTCATATCAATGTAAAGATCGTCCACAAATTATGAATGAGCGAAGGTGCTATAACTGTGCTGCTAATGGTCATTTAACTAATGCTTACCCGAATGAACCGTATTGCTCTTACTGCAACATAAAAGGGCATCCGAGACGAGACTGTTAGAGTTTCAAGCAAGACCAAGAAAATCAGGAATATGATAAACACGGTCCGGAAGTAATTGAGGTTAGACAAGAACCTAATAATGACGGACACTCAGATTCACATTCAGTTTGTGATAATGATACTTTTTCCGAAAGTGGGGAAACTGAGACTATTGATACTGTAAATGTCCTTATTGACTCGGTGAAACGGATGACAATTTAATAAATGCTTCAAAATCAGGTGCAAATTTTGAATGTTTTACACAAAGTCTAGATCTTGCTGTTCAGAAAACAGACAGTTACAAAGTTGATTGAGTAGCTATTTGTCTCCGGACCAATGACATAGGTAAACATAAGGATGACAGAGACCAAATAAATTTACTTGTGACAAAAGCAGTGGCGCAAGTGAAATCCGCCTATCCAGAGTCTCATGTTGGTCTTTGTAGCATCTTACCACGCAAAGGTAACAGTGTACAAACAAACAGACTAAACCAATCGTCTACAAATGTAAACAAGTTTATACGAAAACTGTGCGCTCGTGAAGACAAGGTAGATTTTATTGATTTGGATAAACTGTTTTATCGCTATTTTGTGCATTTTTCCTTTGATATTTTTTTATGATAATTTTTCATATTATGCTACTCGCTTGAGATGGAAAATTATCATTAGAAACTAAGGAGGCACGTGGCGTTGCTAAGGAAATTGAAATAAATTGACATCGTCGTCATGGGTAATATAGCGATAAATAGATTATCATTGGTGATCTCAACTCGATTGCTAAAATAAACACTGAAGGTGCACAAAACATAAATAGAATACTTAGTGATTCTTCCACTCTCCAAAACCTTGCGTACAGGAGCTACACACACCAACGGACCATAAACGTAAGAGAAGCGATAGAACAACAACACTTACCTCTGCGTATAGAATGAGCAAGCGGTCCAATACTGAACCTATAAAAGCTTAACTCAAAATATTTCAAAATCAAACTTTAAAATGTTAATCTAAAAGACAAAAAATTGAAGAAAAAATACATGCATTTAAAATTTTGTAAATATGTCCACTACTTTCATACATCATATCTGTATATTGTTTCTAGTAATTATAGACTGTAGTTTTTATTTCATATAACAAATGTATAAAAATAACTGTTTCAGGAAAGATGAGCAGTATATAAAAGTCAAATTATTCATATTTATAATAGACTGTTATGTTTAACCAAATACGGTAATGTAAACACATTATGTGTTACATTTAGTGTATATATTGTATGTGTTAAAGATTACGTACAGGTAATTACTTTTCATGAAATTAATAGTCTATTGTTTGGGAACAAAATTAAAGATCATCACGTGCCACTAAACGTTACATCAGAAGTAAACAAAAACACCTGTTCAAATTAATACAATGAGTGTAAAGATAGCATCAATAAACGTAAATGAATAAAGAAATATTAAAAAACGTGCACTAGTTTTTAATTGGATTTTTTTACAAAACATAGATCTTGTTTGTTTACAAGAAACACATTGTACACAGGACCAAACTTGGCTTTGGAACCAAGAATGGAAAGAATATGGGGGTGGTGAAAGTTTCTTGAATTGTGGTACAAACGAATCGAGAGGACAGGGTATTTCATTAAAACAAGATTTTACGATTAGTGTTGATGTCTCAATGATTGATGATAACGGTAGAATGCAAATTGGTGAATTCCAAACTAACACTGCGGTTTACCATACATTTAATTTGTACACCCAAATAAGGGTTCGGAAAGGAAACTTTTTTTTTAAAAGCTGAAAAACTCTGAAAAGGACTTGTATACAGATGATGGCACAGATCATTATAATATCTCCTTGGGAGATTTTAACTGTGCGTTAGATAGAAAACTAGATAGGTACCCTTCACATGATCGATGATAGAGGCTTAAACGAGTTTAAAAGTCTCCTATTGAATTTTTATTTAGATGATATATCGCGATCTAAATTTGACAAAAACACAAAACAAATAGACGGTATAGTTTTCAAAGAGGCAATTCAAAATCACGAATATATTATATTTTTTTGTACGAAATCTCTTAGCTGCAAAATTTTAAACACACGTATAATCACATTTCCATTTAGTGATCATGACATAGTTACTTCAAAAATAAGATTAGATACTATTGAATGACGACCGGGAATATGGATCATGAATCTAATTAAAATTAAGACAGATGAATTTTTAAATGCATTTAAAACGTTTTGGGAAGATTGGGTTAAAAGTAAGAACCGATGTAATAGCATTCAATAGTGGTGGGATGTAACAAAATGGAAATTGGTCAAAATGCTTTAGAAAAGCAGCTTTAAAAATTGTAACTTCAATTAAACGATCCAAATAAATCAAGTGACAAAATTTTAGAAATAGAAAATAAAATTAAGGAATATTATTCTAATAAAAAAAAATTAGATCACGAACTAAATGGGCCGAAGACGGGGAGAAATCGACAAAATACTTTTTTATTTTTAATTTAGAAAAGAAAAATGGGCAGAACAAATTAAGGCAACGTGTAAAAACAGAAAACGGTGAGTATAAATGTGACATTGATTCTATCTGAAATGAACAAGTAAAATATTATACTAAACGTTTTGCCACTGAAGGCTGGGACAAAACAGCAGGCGAAAATTTTGTCAGTTTATGATAGATAAGGTAAGTAAGGAAGAACAAGAGATGTTAGATAGAGATATTATTATCTGTGAAGTAGAAAAGGTACTAAAATTACTCAAACAGAACAAATCACCTGGCGAAGATGGTATAATATCAGAATTTTATGTTTTATACATGAACTGGGATAAAATAAAAGACGATTTATTGAGTTTACTACCAGAAATTTCTAATGATACTATATTGAGTAATTCTCAACATAAGGGGGTCTTAACCTTGCTACATACAGAAGAAGAAAGGGAAAATATAAAAAAAAGTGGAGACCACTAGTTTTACTAAATTGTGATAAAATTATTGCAAAGATTCTATCTGAAAGACTTAAGATAGTATTACCTAAAATTATACACCGATCAGAAGGGGTTTGTTAAAGGTAGAAATATAAGCGATGCTAACCGAATGATTCAGGACATTATAGCGTATATTGACAACGAAGATGAAGTAGGAATTATATTATTTTGGATCAACAAAAAGCGGTTGATAGGGTTGAATGGGAATGGATAGATTTTGTATTGGAGATGGGGCATTAAGGCCTAGTTTTGGCCCAAGAAAATAGAATGTTTGATAACCATTTCAAATAGGCACATCATGTTTAGAAATGCATATGGTCGAGAAATATAAATGAAAAACATAAAGATTTTTATCTGATGACGTCACAATTATGTCATTATATGTACTGTTTTCACAAAAACGATGAAAAATACAGAATTTATGCAGTTTTCTGTTTTTATTTCAGTTGTGGAAACATCCGGAGCAGCCGAGAAACAACAAATAATTTGACAGAAGCTTTATTACAACTATTGGCATAATCTTACCAAGTATAAAGTTGATTCTAGGGTGTGCACATACTTTTTCAATCTTAAATATACCTAATTTGACGAAAAAACAATGAAAATCACGAAATTTAACAAAATATGCAAATTAGGTCATAATTTGTTGCCAAGTTAACTTTTTCGATGTCAATTTTTTGTTTTTCTTAGTACCTTATACATAAGTCAAGTTTTCAGTAATTTAGAGTATGGATAAAAATGTTGTTATACAATGCTACTACATGTACTATGTGTATTAAAACCAATGGGTTTGCATCAATATACTTTTCCAGTACTCGCTCCACTAGGCAATGGTGTCCAATAGCGCTTCTCTTGTATATCATACAGGCTGAATCCATGGCATGTGCGATTAGGAGTAACTTTAAAATAGAAGGATTAAAATTACCAGGAGAGGGAGGGAACTTTATAGAAACCAAATTATGTATGTTTGCAGATGACACTCAAGTATTTAATAAAAATGAAAAATCTGACGAAAATACTTTCAAAATTGTGTTCTTATACGAAAAACTTCGGGTTCTAGAATAATCTATGACAAAACAAAAGGCTTACTATTAGGGGCTTCTAAAAGAAAACGATTTAAATTTGATAAAATCAAATGGATCACAGGCAACGTTAGGGGTATATCATGGTTATGAAATAGATGACGATGATATTGGAGAAAAATAATAGATGAAGTAAAAAATTGTATACACGTATGGAAAAGTAGGAAGCTTACATTTAAAGGTAAAACACTTATAGTAAAATATGATACTTTCTATCTGTTATTACGAGATCGAAATACGAGGAATTCCGGATAAGTATATTTAAGAGCTAAATAATATAATTTAGAACTTTATATGGGACGGAAAAGTGAATCAGGTAGATAGAAATATCTGCTGTTTGACTTAAATAAAAGGGGGATTGGAATGGTAAGTATAGATACGTTTATAAAAAGTAAACAAAGAAAACTTGTATATCGTTTAATTCAGGAGCCATTGGAGAGCTGGAATGCGATCTGTAAGGATTGGCTTTAGAAATTTGATGAACAATATAATGATGCCTTTTTTGTATGTAAATGTTCAAGTTTACATGGTTTAGATATAAACCAACTACCACAAGTTTATCAGAAAATTATAAATACGTGGTTAGGATTTATTCAAAATGTTGATACACCTTCAAATAAAAGTGATATTTTAAATACGAGGATATTTTGAAACTCTTCTATTTGTTTCAAATATAAACCATTGTTCAACTCTTATTTTTTTTTAAAGCGATATCACAACTATCCAGGACATTTCGTATTCAGAAACTACAGATTTTATTAGCTGTAATTAAATTTATAGGAGGCTGATTGATAAGAGAAATTGTATTTCCGAATTTCCCAAATTAAACAGGCAATTTCTAAAGATTACGTGCAAATTTTGAAATCTTGCGGAAACCAGAATTTACATCATGAAAATAAATTGAAGATATCAAATTACCTCGAGATCATTAACTTAAACAACCAAACCATCTAAGTTAAAACTCAAACATATTCGTACGGTTTTAAATAAAGATGTATCTCCAAAATGTCAAATTAATTGGGAAAATATATGGTCAGGATTAGAACATTTGAAAATTAAAAATAAAATAAAAGAATTCAATGGAGATCCATGCACAATATTTTATATACTGAAGAAAGATTAAAAAAAATGAAGATATCAAATGGAAAATGACAGGGATATAGAAACCCTGCAACACTTATTTTTTTTAGTTGTACATCACAGTTAATTAAAACAAATCTCCAAGAAATCTCAAATCAAACATGGGAATAAATAATCCTTTTGTTGAAAAGGACATTCTATTAAGTAAAAACACGAGAGAATTGAAATATGATAATTCTTTAAACAAAATTATCATATATTTTAAATGGACACAATAGAAAAATAGGAATTCAATCAAATTTGACAAAAACGCCTAAAGCACCGCAGGATATTTATAAAATCTGGAAACAAAACTTGAAAAATAATCTAAAATGTGTTCTTCTTTTGAAAGGCGTTGACAAATTGATAAGACAAAATTGTAGTCGGTTATCATGAAAATTTAGACAGTAAATATGTGTAGTATAAGTTTGAGTCAAAGTACATTTTTTATGGTTTATCGTATACGTATATCGATTTTATCAACTTATACAAACATAAAAAGAAACGATAAAAATGTATTAGCCTATCATGTTTATTGTAGTAAATGCACATCCTTTGTGTGAGTATCTTATTATTTACTATTTTGAAATTATATTTTGAAGTATAGAACTTTTAGATGCTTCTAAAAAGTATATTGATATATTTTTTTACACTAATTGTAAATCCACTGTAAAATTGTCCACATTTTTATTGCCTTCTATTTCCCCTTGATAGATGGTTCATTTTGTAAACAGGGACCCTTAGTCTGTATCTGGACGACTAAGGTAATTGTATACAGGAAATATTCAGAAATAAAAACGTTTATATTAGAAAAAAAGCCCATACTTGCAACTGGTGTCAAGAGAGAGCCGAAAATGCAGTTCCTGGAATTTTCCTCTTGGAACAGGGATCGAACATGGAACCGTTGTGTTAGCAGTCCTATGTGTTAACCACTACACAACAGCTCTCCTTAAATTTTATTGATATCTGAACCGAGAAGATTTAGATTTCTTAGTGACATAACTCCTGTAAAACTTTTTATCAGCAATGATTGTTTAACCAGTCTCAGAATCACCCAAACTCATATTTTTTTCAATCCCAAAAGGTATAACTCCTTTAAAAATAGTTGTCAAACTTCTGTGAGTTTCTAAGTATTTAAATGTCGATTTAAAATCACAAAGTCTAACAACAATGAGCGGACGGATGGACATACACCCTATATTTCTTTTCCAAGCATACGTTCTGCAGGGGACATAAATGTTTAAGTTTATAAATACTTTACTATACATAGCACTGGCAGATATTACTTCATCGAAATTGCTGAAGAGTTTTATGCTATAAGCTAAAAAAAAGTTGAGAAACCTTCAGTTCGTTAGTTCTGGAAACGTTAGGGATGCAAGAACAGAATATTAAGGTCATTTCAAACTAGAGTACGTTGAAGCTAAGCCTTCCCTTTATGTAATGTTCTTGTACTAGATTTAAAAAGTTGACATACCTTATGTTAAATATTGTTGCAGAAGAACATAACATAATTTAGATAACAACTTACCCTCTAGTATTACCAACAGGGAA
This sequence comes from Mytilus galloprovincialis, assembly GCA_037788925.1. Lineage (NCBI taxonomy): Eukaryota > Metazoa > Mollusca > Bivalvia > Mytilida > Mytilidae > Mytilus > Mytilus galloprovincialis. The sequence goes on from CM075330.1 coordinate 101,705,766, forward strand.
AACACAAAAACTTGCGTTTGATTTAAGGCCTAGGTAACATGAAACTCCTTTCGGAATGTCTCTTCCTGAATTCGGCACTGCGGACGCATACATCACAATATCATTGCTTGTAAATTTATAGATAACAACCATTCGGTCCGGGTCTATTTGCAATACGGTTCGGATGTTCGGTTGAGTTATGTATCCTATATTTTGACTTGTAATAGCCACATCATATGGCTCACTGTCTAAATTAAGAGTCGTTATATGATTTCCAATGGGATCAACTAACATCAGATTCTTTTTGATATAATCACATAATAAAATATTCCCCGTTGTTGTCGCTGCTATTCCAGTAATGCGTCCGACGTTATGGTTGACATTTCCCTTTTTAATAAATCCATGCCTTACATCTCCTGGGACTGCCAATACTTGTGCCATCTTTTAAAAAAATTGAACAGAAAGTTCAGTTTGTTTAATTAACTTTGCTCATGATATATATACATTGCCTACAAATTATAAATTAGACTATAAAAATAGTTTCTTCTTTAATAAGTACTACTATTGAGGATATGTAATTATAAAGATCAGCAATTATTAATGTGAATTACCTTATAAGACTTGTTGATGTGATGTTACACTATTTTTCAGGTAAGGTTGACGGTTTCCGCCTACTTTAACATTGAAACCTGCTGCATTTGTTTGCACCTGTTCTAAGTCAGAAATCTGATGTTCAGTGGTTGCATATGTTAATTCTGTTCATAAGTGTTAATCCTTTTTATTTAAGTTAGATACGACAGTTGGTTTTCCTGTTTGAATGGTTTTATACTAGCTTTTTTGTGAGGCCCTTTATAACTAGTCTCGTATGTCTCTTAGATGTGAACCAAGGCTACGTGTTAAAAGCCGCACGTTGCACTATAATGATTTTCTTTTACAATTTGTGACTTGGATGAAGGGTTGTCTCATTGGCAACATACTTTCTAATATCTATAGATTACCGATTTTGGCAGGTCCTTCACAGAGCTGTATTTACCAGTATTAACCTATAACTGATTTTGGAAGTTTTATTCTAAAACATTTTTTGTTAATTATTGTAAATTCTATCTATCTTTGAGTGATCTATTATTCATGTAATTATCAATTCATTTTGTTTTTGTTATTGCTTCATGTATTTTCCTTAATCATTTCTTTATTTCAATTTGTTTCTTCTTTGAATGTATCATTTTCAAATTCAAATGGTTGTTTATGTTCTTGTCTTGTCCTGTTTAGCTGTACATGTAATGCTTGTTAATTTGATCGTATTCTAAATAAAGGAAACAGCTTTAATAAATATACTTATGCGAAATGTAATAATGTTAAGTCTGGAAAACTTTACGTAGGTATTACGCTACTTAAACATGTTGGTTGTCGTTTGTTTATTAGTTACATACTTCTTGTTCGTTCATTTGTTTTATATACATTAGGTCATTATTTTGCTTGTTTTACATTCTCAACTGGGCACCTTACATAGCTGATTATGCGGTATGGGCTTTGCTCATTGTAGAAGGCTGTACGGTGACCTATATTTGTTAATTTGTATTTCATTTTGGTCTCTTGTGGAGAGTTGTCTCATTGGAAATTATACCACGGCTTTTTGTTTTAAAGAAGAGGGTTGAGATCTCTAAAAACAGGTTTAACCCCGCCATATTGTTGCTCCTATCAGGAGCTTGTGGCCTTTTATAGTCTTGTATGATTTTCTATGTTAATACATGTATATATTTCGGAGTTTATTATGCCGTCAATTATCACTGAACTAGTACACATTTATTTGTTTAGACACCATATATGCATCTGAAGCACGCCTCCGGGTGTTGGATTTTCCCGCTGTATTGGAGGCCAATTGGTGGCGTTTGGCTGTTTTCTGATATTCGGTTGGTTTGTTGTCTCTTTCCATATTCCTCATTTGTATTATGAATTGTAATGACATGGCCCTTGTTTAATGGGAATGTTTTACCTATATTGTTATATATCATCAAACCAACGGAACATATTACATATACATACATAGAATTTTTACAGATGTTTGTCCACTAAAAGAAGAATAAAACAAGACTTTTTTTAATTTTATCATTGAATCCTCAAATTTTTACCGTGCTTTTCACCAAATTTGGACAATTCTTCACTTTTGTATAACAGAACGAATTGATTAGATGTAATTGATTTCGATATTTTAACCTAAGAAAATATTCTGACAGTTTTAACCTAGAACCGATTTTTTTAATTTCTACCTCATGCTGAGTTCACACGTAATTCGAATTCGATTCGCATTAACTAATTCGAATTAGTTTAATTCGCATTCGAAACGTTTTACGTCCTAACGTCAACTCTAATTCGAATTACAATGCGCGTTTAATTCACTTTACTGTCCAAACGACGTTAACTTTTAATTCGTATTAACAAAAACGTATTTATAATTCGAATTAGGTAAACCTATTTCGAATTAGCCAATTCGAATCAATTCGAATGAAAAAAGAAGAGTGTGTAAACGCGATTAGAGAATTCGATTCGCATTCGATCCGAATTCAATTCAAATTAAATATCCGTGTGAACGAGGCATCAAAACAGTGTAACCCGTATGTCAATTTTTAGAATTTCCCAATGCTGAAAATTTCACACATTGTGCTTCGCGTCAGTGGATATGGTCAGTGTCGTCTCTTTTCATAGAATTGCACACAACAACAACAAAAAAAGTATTCTTATATGAGGTGTTTCTTTCGCTTTGTAAACAACACAGTAATAAAATTCTGGATATATCTATACTTAGCACAGACTCAGAGATATACATAATAAGGGATGTTACAATATACTTACCACTTAGATCCACATGTATTGGAATCTATTTGCAACCCTTTGCCGATTTTATTGTTTTAAAAATTGCAATTAAAAAAAGAAAATTTTTTGTGCATTTAAGTCATTTCAAAACATGACGCCATACAAATGAAAAACACTAGGGTGGAAAGATCTCTGTTACGTAAGCCTCCCAAATTCGTATAATATTGTATTTAAATTGATTTTTGAGGTAGGTTTTGTTTAATTTTCTATTGTATTGCATCATTCGCATATTTACTGATTTCAGTAAGTCAACATGGCGGCTCCTTAGTTATGGAATGTCAACTTTGGATTTGACGGTAGTTTACGAGAAAAACATGTAAATAAAAAATGTTGGGTTAGAATTGAAAAAAATTAAACAGATTATTTTGTTTCTAGTGAGTATCAACGAAAAAATCCATGAAAGCTATAATATATTTATTAGAATGCTTGAAGCTTTATCTAACAGGGCGTAAAGGGAACAGCTACACACACAGCATACCAACTATCGCTTCAGTTTTGTTAATTACCGTATAACGCTCAAGATAAAATTCGAATATCACGACCCAGGCCATGTGTAAATTTCCAATAATCTATTGCTTCGGTCCTTAAATTATTTCTTAAATTATATTTGACTTAAATTAAGTATTCTTGATTATTTACTCGTTACAAGGAGTTATATTTTACTAGATATGAAGATAATATCTTGAAACAAGTATCGGTTTAACTGAAAATGTGTGTGTTTAAAAACATTACTAAAATAAAAGCAAATTATAGTAATAATTTTACTCACTTGACATTGCTTGAGTAAATTAATTACTTAGTCTTTATTTAAGTAATGACTTACTGTTTAAGTCAATAGAAATTACCTTAATTAAGTAATATATTTAAGGAAGTACAAATTTGTTTTTTTTTTCTTTATACAAAAACGCAATATGAATGTTTCTGGAATTACTCTGATATCTTGATTGGAAATAAATCTTCTTGTTACTAAGAAGGCTTAGGCACTACATATATATATATATTGTCGTTCACTTGCATAAGGCTACTACTTTTAATAACAAATGCTTCTTATGAAATTTGACTTTATAATTTAACAATTTCAACACATGTAGGTTTCATCGTCTGATAATTCCATAAGTTTGGATTACTATCATGACTATTGCAATGATCTTTATATAATACTTTGAAATGCTCAAACATTAACTTTGAATTACTTATAGTCAAAATTGAAGTAACTAGCCATTACTTAATTTATTTTCATATCAAAATATGTTCAAGCTATCAGAAATAATTTTTATATAACTTTAATGTAAACTTGGTAAATTGATACTTCTTGACTATGTATCATACATGTACAAAATTGTATCATATTTCTTGTATTTAATAAAGATGTTTATATTTGAGACTTAAAAAAAATTATTGCTAATCAGAATTAAGGTTTCATTTGACTTTGGTCAGCTTTTTTTTTTTAAATTGGATCGAAATCATTCAGATTTGAATTGAATAAACAGTAAACTGGTTTGTTGAAATACGTGCACAATTGACAAGAATGACAGGAAAGGAGATATTTACATAAAAGGACATTTTGGGGGTATTTATGTGTCTTGCTACTCTTTGAAATTAGATGCATTTATAATAAAATAGTGTAGATTTTTTATTTTAATCTAGAATTTTAAGTTTAATTACTTACAATTACTTAAAATTACTAGTAATTACATTTTTAATTGTTTCAAGTAAAATCTTGTATTTTTTTTTTTTTAGTGTGTGAAATAACTTACATGTATATGTATGAAAAATTACATATGTTATAATACTGAGTTGTATAACATGTTCTAACCGACAGCAATCCCGAACAAGTCTTAAACGTTTTGATGATGAAACTATTCAGATTATGCGACGATCACAATGACCTTAGAATGGAATTCGGAACTTCTACAAAACTTATGATTACATAATAGTTCAGTTTAGTTTATCATCCTTGATATCCTCTAGGTTTGACATGTAATGTATAGAATTTTTCAAAATCTCAAGAAGAATTCTTATGTAATTCAAGCTCTGATTTTTTTTACTCAAATAGATATCAGTCTTCGTAAACTTGCTTTTCACTCGTTTTGTATAATGTCACGATGATTGGTGTTTGTGAGGAGATTATGTTATTCGTGTTATTTGCAGAATTTTTTTAATAGTTATAAATGCAGAACTATCAGACATTTGGCTTGCAGTCACTTGAGGATTTTTTTTTTTCTATTTTGTTTAATTTGTACAGTCTTATGAGAAAGCTCTATCAGGTAAAGGCGACAACTAACTAAGATTATTAATTTTAATTAAGAACAGTCAGTGGTGGGTTGGCGATGATTTAAAAATTGAGTGTAACACCGGCTCATTCTTTAAACGCCTGTACAAATCAGGAGTCAGTATATCAGTGGTTTTCTTTTGTTGCTACATATAATATAATATAGTGGTGTGGAACCACTAAAACAAAAAGGGGAAAAAGATACCAGAGGGACAGTCAAACTCATAGATCGAAAATAAACTGACAACGCCATGGTTAACAATGAAAAAGACAAACAGAAAAAAAATAGTACATATGACACAACATAGAAAACTAAAGACTAAGCAACATGAACCAAATCAAAAATTTGGGGTGATCTCGGGTTCCACGGAAGGGTAAGCAGATCCTGCGCCATATGTGACTCCCGACGTGTTGATGATGTTAATACAAACCCGGTAAATATTCTAATTCGGTAAGTCACATTCATGAAATGGGAAGGGGATTATAGTTACGACGTGCGGAACATATCCGATATCATCTGCGAAACGATTATTCCATAACGGTCAACCAACTCATGATGGCGTCCATAAAATTTACGAAGTGATGATATCTATGATGGCATGATTTCAACTTCACCGTTTGGAACTCTTGGTTTTATAGCTTCCTTGTGAGCAGCAACCCTCCATCAAGGAAATCATGATAGGAAAAACAAGCACGAGAATTTTGTACCAATTTATACTTCGTATGCAGGCGCTACTAAAATGCTGCTACTTAGAAATGAAAAGTTCATAGTTTGGAAGCTAATATCATCTCTGTTGTCGTAAAGTTTTGCTTTCAACCGACCCTCATTGTCAATTTATAGATGAAAGTCAAGATATGAGGGTAAATTACCTGTTTAATATGCCGGTTTCAGAAATCAGGCCCTTAGCTTTTCCGATTGTATTGTTTTACATTTGTCACCTCGAGGCCGTTGATAGCTAACAGTGTGATAGCGGTTTTATCCGTCTTTGAACGAAATACGATGACCTATATGTTTGTTAATGTATATGTCATATTGTGGAGAATTGTCGCATTGGCAATCCTTCCACGTCTTTTTATTTGAACATATTATACAACTATTTCCAGACCCATTTAAACAACGCACTTTTTTTGTCAAGGTTTGATGTGGAGTGGAACTATAGATAATTGAAAGAATAAGATACAAATCTGTGATGATTGTGAACATCTTTTAGAAGGGGATGCTCATGTTATTTTATCGTGTTCATTATATGACGATTTTAGAATAAATAACTTCTAATGAATCAAAACATTTTAATAGTGCTGTTATGTCTTTTATTGATAAACAGACATTAGTGTCTTATATAAAAGTGCAATATTATAATCCATGCTTATTATTGTATATTTTCCATTTCTTATGATATAATCACACAATAAAACCAATTTTATTATATTGCAGTGAAATTTGGGGTTCATTTAAAATTAACTCTGCTGCTTGCAAGAAAAAAAGTGATTATCTATTTAAATTAATCTACATATTAAATGACTATTTGGAAAAATCACATTTCAGATATTTAAAGTATATTCTTGGTGTAAATAAGAAAGCCTCAAATTTAGCAGTGTTATCAGAGGTTGCAAGATTTCCTCTTTATTTTTCTGTCATTATATCTATGGTAAAATATGTACACAGGCTTAACAAGTTGGGCAAAGGGTTACTTTATGATGCTTATGCTTGTAATCAAAATTTTAGATGCAGAAAACATTAATTATTGGTATTCATCTATGAAATATGTACCTCAATCACTTGATATACAAAATTTAGATACAAAGCTCAATAAATTAATTAAATTTGTAAAATGTAAATTTTGTAATAGTTTTAAAATATTTTAGTTGGTCAAAAGATCTGAAACCTTATCACAAGGTAATAGTAAATTAGAAAATTATTTCAACCTCAAGACTGACTTTGTAAAGGAGGCTTATTTATCAATTAAAGATTTTAGTATAAGAAGAGCTATATGTAAAATGAGAATAAGTGCTCATGATCTTAGGATTGAGAAAGATAGATATAGTAAAAAATACTTTGAGAGAACTCAACGTCTATGTCATCACTGCTTATCACATGGATCAAATTCTATTGAAGATGAGACCCATTTTACAGTAAATTGTCCATTATATGATGAACAGAGGAAATTATTATTTGATAAAGTTATCACTTTTTGTACTAATTTTAAAGAACTATCTAATGATAAGAAATATTTCTGGCTGTTCACAAATGAGCATTTACCAACTCTCATGTGCCTAGGAAATTACAATATTTAAGGTTTAGAAATAAGATCCAGATGTAAACAAAATATATGAAATAATATAATATTTTATTGTTATAACATTTAATATAATAGTTATATAAAACACATGTTGTGTTAGGCTCTGATCCTTTCCATAACGTTATAGTATGGTATTAGTTTTCTGTTTTGCTTTTTCCAATCATATTGTGTTGTAAAATGATGCCCTTTATGGGTTCTTGATTAGATTAATAAAATTCTTATCTTATCTTATCTTATGATATTTTTTTTTCCATTTCTTATGATATTATTTAAAACGGTGGTGCGTCATCATTATTCATGAATCTCCACAAAACCAGGTTTAACCCCCCATTTTTCCTTTAAAAATGTCCTGTACCAAGTCAGGAATATGGCCATTGTTATATTATAGTTCGTTTCTGTGTGTGTTACATTTTAACGTTGTGATTACGTTGTGTCGTTTGTTTTCTCTTATTTTTGAGTGTGAATTCACATTACTATAAGACGTGTCACGGTACTAATCTATCCCAAATTCATGTATTTGGTTTTGATGTTATATTTGTTATTCTCATAGGATTTTGTCTAATGCTTAGTCTGTTTCTGTGTGTGTGTGTTACATTTTAATGTTGTGTGGTTGTTCTCCTCTTATATTTAATGCGTTTTCCTCAGTTTTAGTTTGTTACCCCGATTTTGGTTTTTGTCCATGGATTTATGAGTTTTGAACAGCGAAATACTACTGTTGCTTTTATTCTTCTCTCGAAATTCATATTAATAGATTCAATATATTTAGCAATATCCATCGTTAGAGTCTACAATGTAAACTCTACATAATACTGGTTTTTTTTTAACATTTTCTATTTTTATCATTGGATATAAAACTATTAATTATTTTATTTTTATTTTGCCATGTATTCGTGGTCGATATCTGCAACTGATACAACCGTGATGTTTGTCAGAATTAAAGATTTGACAAGAGTTATCTCTCCTTTCATTGTGAAGTTTCTTTAATTCCAATTGTTCTTTATTTTTTTTTAGGATTTATCATATTATCATGTTCATTATAAATATCTTATTTAAGATTATATTTTTCCGTAATTTCTGTTTAACAAAAAAGAATGTTGATGCTATAACACTACCAGCTGATCCGTTAAGGATATACGTGGCGGTATAATAACCGATAAGTAGGACACAATTATTTTCTTCAATTTGACAAAAAAGATAATTGAAAATAAACAGTTTCACACAAATTTACCTTAATTCTTACTGTTTCAATTACGACTAATATTCCCATTAATTCTGAATATATATTTATGTACATACCTAGCGATGAATTTGCACACCGGGGGACAACAAGTAAACAGAAATTCAATGTGAAGCTCTATTAATCACTGGAAAATACAGGTGATTGATAAAAATGTAGGTCAATTTAATTTTCTGAAAGTTGACTATTATAATGAAATGTAGAAAGAAGTAACGGTCGAACAAATTTGCATATATTCTTAGCGTTTCCTTTTGAACTATTATTCTGATTAAAGTTCCATCAGTATAATGAAACATACCTAGTAATTAGTCTCGCGCATATATGTATATCATGTGTATGTAAACTAGTGAACTAAAAGGCTATGGATTAATTAAAGACCAATTAAGCTCATTTGATGCATGGGAATTACATGTAATTAATTGAAAGGAAAATAATAAAAATTCAGAACTCTGAAAATATCCAACCGGAAAGTCCCTCATCTAATGGCACACTCAAAAATTCAAACACATCAAACAAATGGATAAACTCCATAGTCCTGACTTGGTACAGGCATTTTCTGATAAAAAAAAACATGGTGGATGTAACCTATTGTATAAGTAGCTAAACTTATAATTATTTTACTTGGATGACAGCAATTTCAATTCCATAATATTGACAACAATTTGTGAACAAAAGACATCATAGGTAAAATTGTCAATATAGGAGTTCAGCAGTCAAGGTTGGGTTAACAATTTAATGTACGACAGTTTCATTTCCAAAATTTTACTAAAAAGAATTTGAAATAAATTTTCTCGAACAAATTAACATTATTTCTTTGTTTCTTAACGTTTCAATTGAGACTATTATTTTCATTAAAATTATATCATTACATACCAAATTCTAAGTCTTGCAAATATATTAAAGCTAGTAAAAACACTAGTTCATTCAGGTGATACAGGTATTACTTTCCGGTAACTATGTTGATCTTTTATATAGCCTACTCGAATATATTTGCAAACTGTGTGAGGAAAAAAATCATCCTTTACTGAAAACGTTTTCTTTCGATGTTGATAAATCAGGTAAAGAAAATATGAAAGTTTTTACGTACATGTGAAAATGTTATTTGTTGTTTACATTGATTTTATTAATTTATGGCTGGTTGCTTATGGTCTGTCCTTATACAATAAACCATATTTTGTTGGCGGCAGTCCAAATTTCAGAGACCATCAGACGTATGGCCTTTATTACAAATACTATCTATTATATTTGTTGTTAGCTTGTTCTCGTCCTGAACAGGCATGACATAGTATTTGTAATAAAGGCCATACGTCTGATGGTCTCTGAAATTTGGACTGCCGCCAACAAAATAGGGTTTATTGTATAAGGACAGACATTTTGCCCTGTTACAGGCCACCTACGGACCCCTTAAAGGGTTTTTTCAATGGTTCTTAACGTGCGAAGAGCGTGGCACTCTATTTACACGAAGCATCGTACTGAACGTCCACATTCTGCATGTTCTGACCAGACGAGGCTGCAAACCTGATACATCCAGCACAGCCAAACGGACACCCCACTTTGGCGAGCTTAACTGCCGGTTGCAAGAAGACCAAGTGACCATATTTTGTTTCCCCAGTCACTCTTTGGATTTTGTTTTCACTGCATTATAAAAGAACATAAAAGCATACCACCTTATGTGTGTATAGCAGAATATATATATATATATATATATATATATATATATATATATATATATATATATATATATATATATATATATATATATATATATATATATATATATATATATATTATAGTATACCTTATTTTAAGTATTTCAATTAACTGTTATACTTTTTATTGGTAATTGAAATTTTAAAAGCTTTCATAAATAAGGCCCAGAGAATATAACATTAACACCTACCACAATCGTCCGTTACATCCATTAAATATAAACTTGCTTGCCTGATTACAAAAGACATTTACACGCATTGAGTCGGCAAAGATGTTTACAGTCTTAAAATAAACAGCTAAAGCAATACAGAAGTAAATAATAAATAAATACTTAAATCGTTCACCTCTTCTACCAGTGTTTTAGATACTTTATGATATATTTATGTCTATACATTGGTTTGCCTTAAATGTGTCAAAGCATGTGAACTGTTGTGGTTTCGGAAATATTTGCAAAATACGGTTGAAATTTGAGATGTTTCGGATTTCCTTCTCCTGTCATCTTCATTCTTTCTTTTTTTTTTGGGGGGGAGGGGGGGAATTGATAGTAAAAACAGGTAGTATATACGTATTCACTTTAACACAACAAATAGCCTAATATAAAAATATGAAAATACGGAAAACAAACAATAAAAGACAATTTTGCTCTGAAGATCATGTGTACATATACCTACAGGGAACATGATCATTACAATCAGTTTAATCCTATTGCTACGTTAATTGCTTTACTAAAAAAAATGATGTCACATTGGAGACCCAATCGATCAGTTTTGTTAACATGTACATTCACAAATAATGCCAATAATTTTCTTTATACACAGAACTTTACGTTTTTGAAGGTTAAGCTATTAAACATTGATAAACGAATTTTATTTAAAAAAAAATAGATGCCAGGCTTATGCAAATGAGACGAACAAAAACAACCCAAATTCTTACTATAGTTTTACAACAGATTTATATTCACAACAAAAAAGAAAAGGAAATATAGTTACATAGATTATTTTAGGTCCATAGGTTTTAAACCTAACGCAAAGATTCACATCTACAGAGTTAAAACTTTGTTTTGACGTCATTCTATTGTTTTACCCGTTCTCTATTTTAGTGATTGAACTATAATTTACCTGTAAGAAACCATTATGCTACCTGTAGTTGTCCAATATTTTTATGAATAGCCCTCCTCTTTCTGAAAAAATATTTGATAGCTAAAGGTAGCATAACTGATTCTTACATGTAAATGATAGTTCAACCACTGAAATAAAAAAATAAAAAAATACCCCAGTGGTGTTCATCATGTAAACAAATAAAAAAAACAACAACCAAAGAACAAATGACAATTGAAAAAACATTTGATAAAAGTCACCTTCCAATATTATAATTTTGTCACACATCAAAACGGCTTTTTGAGGAAAAAAAATGATGCAATACTAATATCACAGCCATATTTCTGATGTGTTTGGGTTGTCTCTTTTAGCACTCATTCAATAAGTTGACGTTTTTCTCGTTGTAAGTCTTGTTTTTGTTGCTTTTATGAATTTATTTTTTCAAAACATATATCCTTGTCCGTCTTGAGGTTATCAAAATTTACTTCTGGTGTTGCTCTTATTCCTCCCAACATCATTTTCAACTACAATGTTTGAAATGAAAAAAAGCAATAAAGTAATGCTTCTTAATTTGATAGATCATACCGCAATACACGGGCATGAACAACCTTAACCTTATACCCTTGTACAAAGTGCGAAGCTAGAACTTCCTTCATGAACTAGGGGACTTTACTAGTTTTTATAATTTTCAGGTTTCGGCGTTGATTTACAAGTTGTTTTTAAGTCTGATATTATTAGTTAAATATGAATTAAATGCAACACTTCGCTTATGAACGACGAAGAATGTGGGAAGTAGAATTACAGATTACATTACCGCATTTTATCTGTCGAACAAACCAATCGTGTGTCCGATTCGCACTTTGTTCGCAGTGATCGTTTTATAAAAAAATATTTTTTCAAAAGAAATCGAGACAAAATTACGTTTCGTGAGCGTTTAAAAACCATGAGGGACTCAATACACAAATAAACGAAATAAAAGCGACACGACCTTGCAGAAAGAAAAAAAAATGATGGATTAAACAGGTATCATGCACCAATTAGAAAATGTTTATTTTTTATGGGGAGATGATTTCAATCTTGAAGTCTGTATTGAGGTATATAAATTCATCATTTACAATTTTGTGGGCTGCCATCACGCTTGGTTGACCATTATGGAATGTTTATTTTCCCACATATTTATAGATATATATGCTCGCTCCCGTCACACATGTCCACTTGTTTAAGAAAAGTCATTGGTCGTATATGTACTGCATTGTTTTTCATTTGCACAACATTTGCCAAAGATTTGGAAACAACAAAAATCCTTCATAGATTAGAAACTTTTACAAAACTTGCCATAGATTAGGATTGAAAAATAATCAGCAATAGATTCCGGATGGCATGACGCGATATTTGCCATAAATTAGGAATCTGCCAAAGATTTGATTTTAATCATAACATGCATGTGTCGATGCATAAGTTTGAAACAACACAATCACTAATAACGACATCTCTCTATTTATTTTTGCATTATTTTATAATATAATTTTATCACTTTATCCATTTTGACACACACAACGCGTGTAAGGGTACTAACGGAAACAATGAGCGGAACATATGAGTATTCCTTGTGCACGTAAAAAATCATGATACGCATACCCTGTGTCTTATTTTTCAAGAAAAAGTTCATTTTGTTTACCTACAGGTGTACTTTGTTTTGGTCTTTTTTTGAAAGTTGAGCTACTGTTTAAAGGGACCAGCATTTAGGTTATATTGTATGTAAAGAAAGATTATTCACAAAACAATTTTCATACTTAATGCTTTTCCTTGGATTTACCTTTTTCGACGTATTATACAATGTTTTAAGTAAGATATATCAGCCTCAATAGTTCAGTCTGTAAAATATTGAGCCTATCTTCCGCCTGTGGCCTCAGACCTGTCCAATATTTTACAGAATGAACTGTTATCGGCTTATATTCCTTACTAAGATAACCTAAAAGGTCAGATTTAAAATGCACCATGTCTTTCGACACGTTAAAAACATGTAGTGGACAACTGGGTTGAACAAAATATGTTTCTCATTTTACTGCGTCAGTTGCAATGATATCATGAAGAACAAAATACACAAGTATGTTTTTTCTCTAGGTTACACAGAGACATTTTGAATACGTTGAAACGTCTATATTGATATCCTTTGGATACGTGGTAATAAGTTCTCCATTGCACATTCTCGATCGATTCCTAAGCAAAGTGCTTCGCGTGTTGGATAAGGTGTATTGAATAACACAATAATTCCATGAATGAAAGGTATTTATGAAATGGAGTCTGGTATAAGTATACATGTGTTGCGAACAGATGAATGCTATTACTCTTTTAAATGCACCAGACGATATAACACATATAAACATATCTTCAGATTTGAAATAAAAACGATTGCTCACTACCATTTATAGCTCATTTCATAGGAATTTAAGTAATTGAGGGCAACAGTTGTTAACGGGTTTTATATATCATCAATCGATTAAAAACGAATTGAGGTGGCATATTCAAACGGAGGAAATCGCATGATTCTTTAAACAGGAATGGATCCAAGTGAGTCGAAATGATACGTACGTACAATCTCCTATTTATGTATCTACCACTATGCAAATCCCAAAACGGTCAATTGTCAAAATCGGGAAAAGAAACAATCATTAAAATAAAAGATGTAAGGACTATTACAATTAATTACGATCTATGACTGTAAAACATGACAATAGTGATATAAGATACAGACATATCGTTTCGGTCAACGAAATCATAGATGGTGACCTTACAACTTGTGTAGTGTAGAATTAAGATCTAAAAACATGAAAATAGTGATTTTAGACACAGGCATATCGTTCTAGTCAACGAAATCACAGGTCGTGATCATACAACTAGTGCAGTGTAGAATTAAGATCTAAGAAACATGATAATAGTGATATGAGCCACAGTAATATCGTTTTGGGCAACAAAATCACAGATAGTGACCGTACAACCTGTACAGTGTAGAATTAAAATCTACGAAACATGACAATAATGATATTAGACACAGAGATATCGTTCTAGTCAACGAAATTGCAGCTGGTAACAGTACCACTTGTGCAGTGTATCCTTTAGAATTAAGATCTAAGAAACATGACAATAGTGATATGAGACACAGTAATGCAGTTTCGGTCAAGAAATCACAGATGGTGACCGTACAACCTGTACAGTGTAGAATAAAGATATAAAAAAAACTTGACAATAGTGATTTTAGACACAGACATGTCGTTTTAGTTAACGAAATCACAGAAGGGGACCGTACAACATATGCAGTGTAGAATTGAGATTAGGAAACATGACAATAGTGATATTATACGAAGACATATCGTTTCGGTCAACGAAATCACAGATGATGACCGTACAACTTGTGAAATGTAAAATCAAGATCTACGAAACATGACAATATTGAGGATGGTGGCCGTACACATGGTACAATTTATGAAGTGTGAAATTCAGTCGCTGTTCTTTCTAACAATGAAATACTAGATTTTTTGTTATGAGCGCAATATTGCAAATACCGTCTGTAAAATAAGAACATGTACGATTCTAATATATCAATTGCAACATGTAAATTCCAAACGATACGATACGATACGGAGAGAGAGTTAGTTTTTGATAAGCAAAAACAGTTTTAGATTGAACTGGAGACTTTACCGGAGTTAAAACTTACCTTTATTTTAACTTTTTTTTTGCTTTCTAATTTTGTTTGACTAAGAGTTGCCCACTTTATAGATCACTTGATACTTCATGTGCATATATAATACCTCTGTATTCGAAATTGTATTCACATGCATGTTCGTTTTCTAGGGATACACTTGTTTAAAATAATGCAAAACTATTTAAATGAAGTAATAGTTCCGATGAACTCCAATTATAAACAAGTCATGTATTTTGTTGGTAATAGATTTTATTTTAAAAAATAGATTAGAAAATTTAAAGTATTACTAGTAACTACAAAACATTTCCACAAAAAGTCTTTTGTTCAGGTTTTTTTTTTTTTTTTTTTTGGGGGGGGGGGGTTATTTCAGGTGGACTTTTGTACACACACGTTAAGTCAGTGTTCTGTTCAAGTCCAATATTACTTGTACACCTAATTATAACTTGTCTACAAATAAATATAAGCATCTGCTATAATAGAGATAGTATATCAGTGTATATCACTATTTTAAAGTTAAAACAACTAACGTAAAAGAGGGGCGAATGATACCAGAGTGGTATAAGGAGAGACAAAAGAAACTAGGTTATAATTTAGTATTCTTAAATAAATAAATTAATATGTCGAATTGTCTGTTTAATACCAACTAAATCACATGGAGAAAACACTTATCAAAGACTCTATGGGTACGTAATTCGAATTACTTGAACAATATACTAGTTTTAGGGAATCCTTGAATAATCAATTACGAATTTGATAATTCAGTATGATTTGATAAACAATCAGATAAATGGTCGTAGAGAAAAATCATTAAAGATACTTATCTTATGATGGGTAAGAACAATGCAGCAGTTTTGGTGTATGAGTTACGATTTCAATTATTTCAGTTAGCAAAAATGATTAATTATGTTACAATACCTATAAAATATGTACAAAACAAAAATCATTTCAATTGCTTCTTATATATCATAATCTAACAAAATTAGACGTAAGGAAAATAACAAACAAATATTAAAAAAATAACAATTATAAGTTAGAAAACAGCTGAGCATAACTGAAAAATGGAACTCTATGGGGGTGAATACAGATAGAAAAACTGTATAAAAAAGAGCCGAAAAATACGATAAGGACAGCCAAACCCATAGATCGAAAATAAACTGACAACGCATTGGCTAAATAAAAAAAAAAACCAGACAAACAAAAGTACACAACAAGATACAACATAGGAAACCAAATACTAAGCAACACTAACCCCACAAAAAACTGGGGGGTTTCTCACGTGCTCCTGGAGGGTAATCAAATCCTACTCCACATGTGGTACCCGTCGTGTTGCTCATGTTATTACAAACGCTTTAACGAATCTGATTCAGTAGGTAACATTCGTGAAAGGGAAGGGGATTGTTGTTATGAAAAAGGAACGTATCCGATATCATATGTGAAACGGTAATTCCATAAAGTTTTTTCAACCGACCCTCATTGTCAATTTCTAGATATTAGTCAAGATATGCGGCAGAATTGTCTGTATCTGTTGTATCCTTTATTTCTAGTTTGATGAGATAGATGAATGCAACATAGTCAGCATTATTTTTGTATTGAATGACGGGAGTAAAGTTTTAAGATATTCGTGTCTCTTCCTAAGAAGTTCCTGTATGACTTCAGCCTCATAATGATAAAGGAATAAGTCGACAAGAACAGCGGCTCAGTTGGTTCAATTGAGAAAACAAAAATACAACAGTAGCATGGTAATGCAACAACAAAAAAACAACACCAACACACATAGAAACGCAGTGTTTGATAACAATTGCCACATTCCTCACTTGGTACAGGATATGTTGAGAAAAGAAAAAATGTTGGTTGAACCTTGTTTAAATCCATGCCAAACCCTGCGTCATAACAATGTTAAATCATATATCGTTAAAACACGACATAACAGAATACAGCACAAACACATGCAAGAACATTCATAACCGAGAAACACACAAACAAATAATATAATAGTCGACACGGCAGGATCACGTAGAACAATAGCGAAAATAGTCCATAAACGAGAACTCCACAGGATAGCAAAAACTGACAAGCATACGGACTTATACGCAATCTCGAACTTTACACAATTATTTCATAATATTAGTCCAAAGCATTTTCCGGACACTGATAGTACGGAAAGATTTTATTAGTATTTGAACCACAAGCGAATGGGCATTACAGATTATCCAACCGAATTTATAAAAGAAACATTAAAATTAATCCAAGAATTCGGGGTTCTTTATAGCTGACTATGAGGTATGGGTTTTGCTCATTGTTGTAGGCCGTACAGTGACCTATGGTTGTTAATGTCTGTCCATTTTGATCTACTGTGGACAGTTGTTGCATTGGCAATCATACAACATCTTCTTTTTTTATAAAGGTAATCTATTTCGGGGGGGTAGAAAAGGCTTAGTATTTAAAAATTCAAAAGTTTGTTAGCAATTATTTTATATATTAATTTATAAATATGCCCATATCAATGATAATTCATGTCAACACAACAGTGCTGACAACTCTCGGGGAATGAAAAAAAGACTTGAGTTTGACTTGTAACACATACAAGAAAGTTAAATTTAGACGAACAAAAAATATATATAATATACGATTAAAACCCGTCAGATTTGTACATTGAAATGATTAAAAGTTAATTCTTTAAGTTGAACCCACTTGATAAAAAAGCAGAGAGCATATACAAAAGGAATGATGTCAATGAAAACAGACAAAGACAACAAGTTACTATATTAAAGTGATAGTTTGAAATGCAGAGGTTTTTCAAGGAAAGACTAAATGTATGTTATTCATGTTATAAATTATAAAGGTGATTGACAGACGAATTTGATCTTTGTCCAGTGTATCGGTTACTATAGCACTTGTATAATCATTCATATAATATAATACTGCTAAATCCGCTAATTGTGGAAGACATATTTCTTCAAAATCATCATCGGATATTTTATAAGAAATGAGTAAATTGTTTGTGCGCAAGATCTACTAACCCTTCCGGAGCACTTGAGATCACCCCAGCGTGTTGTGAGGTTCGTGTTGCTTAGTCATAAGTTATCTATTTTGTGAATTGTGTATTATTTATTGTGTGTTTGTCTTTTTCGTTTTTAGCCATAACGTTGTCATCTGTTTTCGATCTATGAGTTTGACTGTCCCTCTGGTATCTTTCGGCCAACTTTTCTGGCGATTTTGAGAAATTATCTTAGTATAAGTGTATGCACTATACACTGCAAACATGAATTTCAGTTCAGAAAATCATATTACTTATGGTACCATGTTTTGTAGTGATACCCATTGATGCTAATAGCTGCTACAAATACGAGCAGCAATACATGTGTTCGATTGAAATAACAAGTAAGGACTTGAAACAAAAAGATAGTTAAAAAAGAATCGTAATACTGATATACTGTAAGCTAATTTATTTCGTAAGCGATTTATTTTTGCGACTTTCGCGAGACGAAAAATAACGCAAATATTAATCGTCGAGAAAAATGAAAAATTCCTTATTAAACTACATCAACATGATCAAGTAAGTTAGAAAATCTCGAAATTAAAATAGGCCAGAGGTGGAATATAAAGGGTAAAATGCAAAATAAAGTATTCGCGAAAATTTGGTTTACTGTTCAGTTTTTTTGTGATTTTACTTTTTACAGTTTTAAGGTTCAGTCGAACGACCTTTTTGATAGTGTTCAATCGGCTAACCGTGCTTACCATTCCACCGAGACGGCATTGCTACGAGTTCATCACGACGTAGCTGTTGCACTTGATAAGAACTGTTGTGTAGTTTTATAAATGTTAGACCTGTCGGCAGCGTTCGATGTCCTCGACCATTCCATTTTACGACAGCGACTTGAATACTAAGTACTCTTTCGGAATATCTGGAGCCGCGCTAAATTGGTTGTTATCATACCTTGCTGATAGAACTCAGCATATCGCAATCGGCTCTGTTCAGTCGGACGATATTCATCTGAAGTATGGTGTTCCACAATGATCCGTTCTCGGACCGAAACTTTACTGCATTTTTTCGAAACCCATAGGTGAAATGTGTAAACGTCATAATATGTGTTACCACTGCTATGCGGATGATATTCAGGTGTATCTCGTAATTAAACCGCTTGACAATTGGAACAATATATCTGCTCGACTTGAAACCTGTATGACGGACATAAGCTCTTGGATGTGTTCAAAAAAGCTTAAATTGAATGAAGATAAAACTGAGCTGATAATTTTCTCACCGCAACACCGAGTAAATGAGTTCTCAGACGTCATCTTACCTTTGGCAAAAACATCGTTAGTAATTCAGCATGCGTCAAGAACCTTCAAGTTGGTGTTTACTTTGACAAAACATTGGCGATGGACCAACATATTAGTGCGACCTCAAAATATTGTTTCTAACAGGTCACAAATATCGGTCGGATTCCTCCATTCATTACAGAGAATGCAGCAAAGACACTTGCTTGCTCTTTAGTGACGTCTCGCTTGGACTATGGGAATGCACTGTTATATGGACCTCCCGCAAATGCAATCCAACGATGACAGCGTGTCTAAAACACCGCCGCAAAATTGATAACAAGAAAGTAGAAAAACGAACACGTTAGTCCAATTTTAAAATCTCTTCATTGGCTGCCAGTAACATTTCGATGCAAATACAAAGTGTTGCTTTGTGTGTTTAAAGCTCTGAAAGAAGAAGAACCCGTGTACCTTCAAGATCTAGTTAATATTTACAAGCAATCAAGACCTCTTCGGTCAGAAATCAACATGCTACTAGTCAAACCAATAGTGAGAACAAAAACATATGGAGGGAGACGGTTTGATAGAGCGGCCGCCGTTTTATGGAATGACTTGCCGAAAGAACTTCGAAACACTGAATCTGTGAATGTTTTCAAGAAAACATTAAAACTTATTTATTTAGACAGGCTTCTCCACACAATTAATAATCGGACAGTATTAGACTTTTATTCGATCTCAGTATATATTTTATGTATCATACTAACTTTTTACTGCATGTTTATTACCTTTACATGGTCTCTTCGTATGATACTGTGTATTAAAGAGTATTAACCAAAACTTGATTTTAATGAAAAGACAAAGGTCTACATTATCTTATATCATATTTGCTCAATCTATAAGAATGAAATTTGATGGAATGGTTAGTGTCGTATAAGAAAACAGAAGAAACATACTTAGCAGTAAATAAAAAAAATATTATGGGAAAAAGAGTCGGATCTTCGTGATAATGATTAAAACTACAAATTTATCTATAATATCACTGCATCTTTTTCTTTTACAAGTCACTTGCAAGTATAAATATTTAAAAAAAATATCACATAAAAAATGAATGTCAACGTGGGCGCCAGTTGTGATGCAATTCTGACGATCGCTACTTTTTTTTTTAAATTTAAGAAGATATAGCTAACTCGTCAATCGTATAGTAATGTGGTCACAATGTTAACGCAGACATCGTTTGCATAGATCAACTTGGTGTTGTTTTTTTTTTTTCTTTTTTTAAACTGTGAGGTATTTGTGTATGTTGTCAACTTAATGTCATTATCAGAACACACAGAAAAGACACACTGATTATTCCAACACCCAAATAAAACAGACAGATTTCTTAGAATTTTTGAAAAAAAATACATCCTTCAAAACTCACTAATCGATTCATAACATAAGGTGTTATGAGCGCTGGCACAGGGTGTACATGTACATAGTATCGTAAATAATAACACTGTTTAACTGACAATGTTCATCACTGTTGACGAAAAACGAAACACAATTGCCATTTAGAGCACAAAGTTTAGCACATTGTAGTGTTGATGTTTGGTTATAGACAACGAGGAGTCCGTCGTCACATAGTTTGTTAATGATATCACTGTTTTGTGTGAAACTACGTGTTTGCTTCACAAGTATATCGCAGTTCACACTAAGAAACACCAGAAGTAATAGTTGAAGTTTCCACATTTTAATAACCAATTTGAATATAATTACTTCTTAGTAGAGCATATAGAATGAATATGAAGATATTTAAAAACTATAGTATCCCGTCATATCAAATACCAACGTGAAGCTATTAAGATCTTAATTTGGAATGTAATCCTTCTCAAGCTGTGTAATCAATAGAACTGACCTTGACCTTCTATAAAAAGATCTGAAGTGTTGAAATTACACTTGAACTTGAATTTTAGTAAGGATAATTAAATTATTCGTCGAAGTTGTTCAAGTAATTGATTTCGAAATTCTTTAATTCAAACTTGTAAACTAAAAGTTTATTCAAGCGTCGTATACCTATACATGCTATAGTTTATGTAGATCCCGTGTGTTGCATCAATAAAACATAACAAATTCTCATGTAGGATGCCTATGGTAACTTATACATATTATATTTATATAATGTATTCAGTGATGATTAATTATTGATTGGTTGGTGTTAAACGTCAATGCAAATGGCAAATAGTATTTGTATGTTCAAGACGAGAACAATTTTACAGTAAACACAATTTGCATGTCCCCGAAAAGAGGACATCGTGTATTAAGGTCGGTAATATTGAATGCCATTGTAAAATGGGGATATGTTGGAAACGAACAGACATTTGTTTACCTTGCAACTTGTCAATTTGGTCCCCTAAAAAAGCTAGTACAAGACGTTTTAACGTGCAGAGAGAGTGCAATATCTCTACACAAGGCATCTAGTTCAACGTAAACAGTCATCAGCAATATACAACAGAGAGAGTACAATATCTCTACACAAGGCATCTAGTTCAACGTACACAGTCATCAGCAATATACAACAGAGAGAGTGCAATATCTATACACAAGGCATCTAGTTCAACGTACACAGTCATCAGCAATATACAACAGAGAGAGTACAATATCTCTACACAAGGCATCTAGTTCAACGTACACAGTCATCAGCAATATACAACAGAGAGAATGCAATATCTATACACAAGGCATCTAGTTCAACGTACACAGTCATCAGCAATATACAACAGAGAGAGTACAATATCTCTACACAAGGCATCTAGTTCAACGTAAACAGTCATCAGCAATATACAACAGAGAGAGTGCAATATCTCTACACAAGGCATCTAGTTCAACGTACACAGTCATCAGCAATATACAGCAGAGAGAGTACAATATCTCTACACAAGGCATCTAGTTCAACGTACACAGTCATCAGCAATATACAACAGAGAGAGTGCAATATCTCTACACAAGGCATCTAGTTCAACGTACACAGTCATCAGCAATATACAGCAGAGAGAGTACAATATCTCTACACAAGGCATCTAGTTCAACGTACACAGTCATCAGCAATATACAGCAGAGAGAGTACAATATCTCTACACAAGGCATCTAGTTCAACGTAAACAGTCATCAGCAATATACAACAGAGAGAGTGCAATATCTATACACAAGGCATCTAGTTCAACGTACACAGTCATCAGCAATATACAGCAGAGAGAGTACAATATCTCTAAACAAGGCAGCTAGTTCAACGTACACAGTCATCAGCAATATACAACAGAGAGAGTGCAATATCTATACACAAGGCATCTAGTTCAACGTACACAGTCATCAGCAATATACAACAGAGAGAGTACAATATCTCTACACAAGGCATCTAGTTCAACGTAAACAGTCATCAGCAATATACAACAGAGAGAGTGCAATATCTCTACACAAGGCATCTAGTTCAGCGTACACAGTCATCAGCAATATACAGCAGAGAGAGTACAATATCTCTACACAAGGCATCTAGTTCAACGTAAACAGTCATCAGCAATATACAGCCGAGAGAGTACAATATCTCTACACAAGGCATCTAGTTCAACGTACACATTCATCAGCAATATACAACAGAGAGAGTGCAATATCTCTACACAAGGCATCTAGTTCAACGTAAACAGTCATCAGCAATATACAACAGAGAGAGTACAATATCTCTACACAAGGCATCTAGTTCAACGTAAACAGTCATCAGCAATATACAACAGAGAGAGTACAATATCTCTACACAAGGCATCTAGTTCAACGTACACAGTCATCAGCAATATACAGCAGAGAGAGTGCAATATCTCTACACAAGGCATCTAGTTCAACGTACACAGTCATCAGCAATATACAGCAGAGAGAGTACAATATCTCTACACAAGGCATATAGTTCAACGTAAACAGTCATCAGCAATATACAGCAGAGAGAGTACAATATCTCTACACAAGGCATCTAGTTCAACGTACACAGTCATCAGCAATATACAACAGAGAGAGTGCAATATCTCTACACAAGGCATCTAGTTCAACGTACACAGTCATCAGCAATATACAACAGAGAGAGTACAATATCTCTACACGATGCATCTAGTTCAACGTACACAGTCATCAGCAATATACAACAGAGAGAGTGCAATATCTCTACACAAGGCATCTAGTTCAACGTACACAGTCATCAGCAATATACAGCAGAGAGAGTACAATATCTCTACACAAGGCATCTAGTTCAACATACACAGTCATCAGCAATATACAACAGAGAGAGTACAATATCTCTACACAAGGCATCTAGTTCAACGTAAACAGTCATCAGCAATATACAGCAGAGAGAGTGCAATATCTCTACACAAGGCATCTAGTTCAACGTAAACAGTCATCAGCAATATACAGCAGAGAGAGTACAATATCTCTACACAAGGCATCTAGTTCAACGTACACAGTCATCAGCAATATACAGCAGAGAGAGTACAATATCGCTAAACAAGGCATCTAGTTCAACGTACACAGTCATCAGCAATATACAACAGAGAGAGTACAATATCTCTACACAAGGCATCTAGTTCAACGTACACAGTCATCAGCAATATACAACAGAGAGAGTACAATATCTCTACACAAGGCATCTAGTTCAACGTAAACAGTCATCAGCAATATACAGCAGAGAGAGTGCAATATCTCTACACAAGGCATCTAGTTCAACGTACACAGTCATCAGCAATATACAGCAGAGAGAGTACAATATCTCTACACAAGGCATCTAGTTCAACGTACACAGTCATCAGCAATATACAGCAGAGAGAGAGTACAATATCTATACACAAGGCATCTAGTTCAACGTAAACAGTCATCAGCAATATACAGCAGAGAGAGTACAATATCGCTACACAAGGCATCTAGTTCAACGTACACAGTCATCAGCAATATACAACAGAGAGAGTGCAATATCTCTACACAAGGCATCTAGTTCAACGTAAACAGTCATCAGCAATATACAGCAGAGAGAGTACAATATCTCTACACAAGGCATCTAGTTCAACGTACACAGTCATCAGCAATATACAACAGAGAGAGTGCAATATCTCTACACAAGGCATCTAGTTCAACGTACACAGTCATCAGCAATATACAGCAGAGAGAGTACAATATCTCTACACAAGGCATCTAGTTCAACGTACACAGTCATCAGCAATATACAGCAGAATATACAGCAGAGAGAGTACAATATCTATACACAAGGCATCTAGTTCAACGTAAACAGTCATCAGCAATATACAGCAGAGAGAGTACAATATCGCTACACAAGGCATCTAGTTCAACGTACACAGTCATCAGCAATATACAACAGAGAGAGTGCAATATCTCTACACAAGGCATCTAGTTCAACGTACACAGTCATCAGCAATATACAGCAGAGAGAGTACAATATCTCTACACAAGGCATCTAGTTCAACGTACACAGTCATCAGCAATATACAGCAGAGAGAGTACAATATCTCTACACAAGGCATCTAGTTCAACGTAAACAGTCATCAGCAATATACAGCAGAGAGAGTACAATATCTCTACACAAGGCATCTAGTTCAACGTACACAGTCATCAGCAATATACAACAGAGAGAGTACAATATCTCTACACAAGGCATCTAGTTCAACGTAAACAGTCATCAGCAATATACAGCAGAGAGAGTACAATATCTCTACACAAGGCATCTAGTTCAACGTAAACAGTCATCAGCAATATACAGGAATCTGTTCAATGAACCTAGTAAGTTTTTATGAACAGAAAAATACAAAATCAAAAATCAGTAAACAACAGAAGTATCTGACTTCGGACATTCAAATTGACATGCATATTAACTTTTTCTTTCCACCAAATACCAACCATTCATAAGAAACTCGAATCAGGGAAGAAAAAAACAACTTACGGTCTTCACGCTTCTTAACTTGTTTTCACGCATCAATGATGCATTCAACATCTACAATGTGATGAACAAACGAACCTTGACTGGTAATACATCGATTACAGACTAGTCTTCTGATGAGAAAATAAAAATATTAAATCTACCTACACTCAGGAAGAGTTAACAAAAGTAAATATTCGTCATACACAACGGGCTGATTGCACGCAACCATGTATAATTATTTTTTCTGTAAGTCTTATTGTTCTTGTGAGTTAAAAAAATTAAAAAAAAACAATATTGTGTAAATGTATATGTTTAAAAGCATAATCAAGTTGTTGTAATACCTAAAATAATTCGAAATAATAATAATGATGCATGCGTTGTGTATTAAAACAATATAACGGGTACAGTACGTCAATATCGGAATTACTGTATTTTTGGTATTAAATATCAGCTGATCATCTTTGATGAGTGTCTTTCTTTCCATATTACGGACATTTTATTAAACAAAATTGGAATATTAAAATCGTAATTATGGTAATGAAAGATTCGAAATAGTTGTATGATAGAGGTGCATTGTTCATGTACCTGGTTTGATGAACTGAATTATTAGCCTATTATCTCTTAGACTAATGATTTTTCTTCTCCTAGTAAGATTCGTTTGTAATGAAACCAGAAATATTAATATCGTAAATGTTGTATTTAAGATTCTAAAAAAATGATATGATAGAATTACATTGCTCATTATCTGTGATTTTGCTTATAAACAGACCTTAATGTAACTCATACATGTGAATCAAAAGATAGAATTGTTCGTTAACGATTAAAATAATTACTGGCATAAGCTCAATATTCATCCCTCAAATCTGTTCATAACTTTTAAAGAAGTATGAGCATCAGATTAAATGTAAATGAGGGGCAACAAATACCAGAGGTACATTCAAACTCATAGATTGAAAATAAACTAACGGCGGCATGGCTGAAAAAAGACAAACACACAAACAGTAGTACTCTACATTGGCTAGAGGTCAAGTGGGAGGGTTGAGATCTCAAAAAACTTGTTTAACCCCGCCGCATTTTCGCGCCAGTCCCAAGTCAGGGGCTTCTGTCTGGCCTTTGTTAGTCTTGTATGATTTTATGTTTAGTTTCTTGTGTATATTTCGGAGTTTAGTATGACGTCAATTATCACTGAACTATTATACATTTTTGTTTAAGGGCCAGCTGAAGAACGCCTACTTGTGTGGGTGTTTCTCGCTGCATTGAAGACCCATTGGTGGCCTGGTTTTTTTGTTCTATGGTCGGGTTGTTGTCTCGGTGACAAATTTTCTATTTCCATTCTCAATTTTATAGAAAAGTGAAACAAATTAACTGCAAAATTAAGTTGGTTTAGAGTATATTGATCAACAGCAGTATTTGTACAATGATAAATACTGTAGTTCTCTCAAAAGAATTAATGAAATATGATGTTTTAAATATAGTTAGTGGAGAGATATTGCAGCGCCGTGAATAATCCCGATCAACTTACATCAAAGTATAATAAGTATATTACAAAACGCGTTATTAATCATTTTTTTTTTCAGTACCAGGGAACCAAAAAGAATACATCATTGCAAGATATAAAACATATATACACTGTGTGAGGGCAGATTTTATTTCAAATATGTAGAATCTTAGATTCATTGTCATCGTGTATCTTTGCTTGTAAGATATAGGCATGCATTTAACACGAATTCTATTTATAACAGTTTCGTCTATCGCTCTGCTTTTAAATTCCATTTCCCTCATGGTGTTAAATAAATCGTCAAAGTTACTCAAGTCGAGATTCGAAAAATTAGTTATACATTTGAGCATAAGTGACATAATTTTTCTTGTTGAAACTAACATTTACGTTCTGTTGAAAGAATTTGATACCCGCGGGCTTGATACATCATATAAGTATACGTGTCTTAGTGTTATAAACCTTACAGCAGGGACATATATATTTGCACTATTCCAAGGTTTTCTAATTTGTTTGGAGCGTCTCAATGCAACATTTGCTGTAGAGGTAACAGCTATAAGAGGAATAACGTCAAACAAAGCAGTTGTTATTGGATGCATTGTATGTCATATTGGCTCTGCTCTTCAAACGGTAATTGAAATATTTCTGTTTCAAACCAATTTATCAGCATGTGATACAAGTGCGTCAGCTATCAAGACAACTTTATTTGTGCATGCTATTCCAATGGCATTTCTTTGTATTTTAACCGTCGTTATTTATGTAGCGATCGTTGTTAGAATATACATGAGACAGCATAATCACCCTTGTAAAACCATGAGGGAACAGTTGATGATAAAAGCCCTTAAAACACTAAGTATAGTGATGTTGATCACTCTAATTGCTAACGCACCAAGTTGTATAATGAACTTTTATGCGGAATTATATGGACGTTCGGAAAACATAATTAACTAGATGTATTACTGTAACACTTTGACAATGATTCATCCACTTATAGATCCGATAATTTATGTTTTTCGTCTGCAAGATTTTCGTGACCATGTTGGAAAGTTTCTTTGTAGAAAACAGGATTTGCAAAATGAATCGAGGAGAGGCAAGACGAAATTCAATGTAACTTTTGACTTCAGCATGTGAATTAAGATATAAATGGAACACTCTGAAAGTATGTCAAATGGGTTAGAGTTAATGTCTCCTGTTACACAAAGACATTTATTCCACATTCAAATTACTATCATATGACTCCTTCTAAAAAAAGTCAGGAAACCAGCACAGCAATCTTGAAAAATAAACCGGCCTAGTTATAACTATACAGACGTTGTACAGGATAATTGTGTGTTTAATTCGTTTCTTCTTAATCTGTATTTGTTATAATGTACAAAAGGTATGATAGTGATTAGCCTTAGAACCACAGTATGTTCCACGGATTCCTCTTTACACTTGGAATTATGTTTTTCAAAGGTCATCTAAAGTCGATCAATAATTGTGTCTATTTCACTATACAAATGATTTATGAATGTTTGTTTTAAATGTTAAATATATGTATGTATCTGTTACTTGTGTTGCTATATCTGTAATAGTTACTTTTCAGTTCATTTTCCCTTTATTTTTTATACATTTTTGCTTGTTATTCTCTAATCTTTATATACATAAATTCTGTTATTTTTTAATTCATTGTTGTGTTTGGACCACTTTGCTATATGCTCCCCTATCATATTGTGAATCTTACGCAATTTAAACAATTCTCGAATTTCAAGGTTATAAGTTAGTTATCAAGTTGCAATCGTTTATTGATGTTTATCTTAGATTGTCTTTAAGTTAGATCTTTTCATGTGATTGACATTTTGTTACCCAATGACCTTTCAGGTATATGTTTGTCTCATTTTTGTTGACTTTACAATGAATCAAATGGCAAAATCAAATTCTCAAACACGAATGGATAACAACTGTCATATTCCTGACTTGGTACAGGCATTTTCTTATGTAGAAAATGGTGGATTGAACCTGGTTTTAGAGCTAGCTAAACCTCTTACTTGTATGACAGTTGCATACAATGCCATTATATTGACAACGATGCGTGAACAAAACAAACAGACATGATACATGTAATGGGTACAAATTTAAAAAATAAGGTACAACAGTCAACATTGTGTTATAATCTTGATCGCAATAACAAATAATAGCCAGTATAAGGACGCAGTAAAAAACTTTTTTATGTCAAATATGTTATTTGTACTCCTGCTATTTGATTGATTTCTGCAACAAACTCGAAAACGACGTATTGTAATGCTGTAGATGCTATGCAACTTCATCAATACTAGACCTCATAATTACATAAACATAAGTCATGTTAATTGTATCTATGTATTGTTTAAAATTAGTATTTCTAATTATAGGCATGGTACCTTTGATAGCTATATAATACTTATAAATTGTAGAGGATGTAAATAATTTAAATAAGCGGCGAAAAAAGAGTAAAACGTCTATAGATTACTACAATTTGTTTTGGTGAGAATATTTTACACATTGACCAAATAGTCCATTGATTATCTTATATGTCTACTAAGCTAGCTAAAGAGATGATGTGTGGTTAGATGTCTACTTAGCATGCTAGAAAGATGACTTGTGGTTAGATGTCTACTTAGCATGCTAAAGAGATGACTTGTGGTAAGATGTCTACTTAGCATGCTAAAGAGATGACTTGTGGTTAGATGTCTACTTAGCATGCTAGAGATATGACTTGTGGTTAGATGTCTACTTAGCATGCTAAAGAGATGACTTGTGGATAGATTTTTCAAAATTTAATCTAGTATAATCTTAATCAAAAGTCGTTTTTTTTTTTTCTGGATATTGATTGTTTTTTGTGTATATATTTATATAGTGTTCCTTGTTTTTATGTCAATCCATATATGACATTACAAAAAACTATTTACTTACTATTCCTATACTCCACAGACAAACGATACTCTTGGTCCATTGGCTGCAATATTTTCTTATTCTTTTATTATACATACACCTAGTCGGAGATATTGTCTTTTCAACCAATGTCTTTAAACGAAGTCTTCTCAAACAATGGCTTAAAACGAAGTCTTTTCAAATAATGTCTTAAAACGAAGTTTTTTCAAATAATGTCTTAAAACGAAGTTTTTTCAAACAATGTCTTGAAACGATTTTTTTTCAAACAATGTCTGAAAACGAAGTCTTTTCAAACAATGTCTTAAAAAGAAGTCTTTTTAAACAATGTCTTAAAACAAAACTGATGAGTCATGAAAAAACATTACTTTATACAAAATTTTTAAACTAGCATCCCTTACCGAAAAAATCAGCCTCCTGCAAATAGTTGCTGCAGGTCTGCTGCAAACTTGCTGCAGACTTGCAGCGAACACAGAGTCTGTGTTTGCAGCGTGTTTGCTGCAAATACGCTGCAGGTCTACTGCAAACAATTTACCATGCAAATGAGTGTTTGCTGCAGACCTGCTGCAAACATTTATATGCAAATAAGTGTTCGCGGCAGACCTGCTGCAAACATTTTTATGCAAATTAATCTTTCTCCTGCGTGATTGCAGCAGACCTGCTGCGTGTTTGCTGCAGACCTGCTGCAAACATTTTTATGCAAATTAATCTTCCTCCTGCGTGTTTGCAGCAGACCTGCTGCAAACATTTATATTCAAATTATTTTTTCTCCTGCGTGTTTGCTGCAAACTTGCAGGAACTACATAAATGATTATACAATATTAACCAATTAAGTCATGTTGTGTATACACATCACATTATCTTTATTACACAGTAAATTCTGAAAAGTTTGGTTACATACATACATACAATAATTCGAATAATTTATCATTTGCATAATTAATAATAATAATAGCAAAGGTTTATTCCTTTAAAAAATAATTTAAAGATTTCTTGTTGTTCAAGTACGTGCTAAAATGAATTGCATGCATATCTAAAATACGAAAAAAGATTTATTTGAAATTTATTTTGTGCATATATTCTGCTTTTTAATTACTATTTTTACATAATTCAACTTGAATTATAACAACACAATATTTTAAAATAAGTTATAATCTCCAAACATTCTTGAGTGTACTGTATAGTTGTTACTGACATGTTTGAAAATGTTTTTCAAAACTTCATGCAGGTATTTATTGAGGGGACGAATTTCATATATTTAAACGTCTATGAAGAATCAATACTTACAACAAATGTCTTTGAAAACTTTTCTTTTAATTTCCAACCTAAAATACTCCCTGAATACTAATACATTGTATGATAACATGACTCAAACACCTTCAACATTTTCAAATTTCAAATCTGTATCTTCCAGGAAGTTACCTATGGGCATGCTCATTCGTTTTATGTAATTCTTGCAATGCTCTTGCAAACATATATAATTGTCAAAGATTCCTGCAATCTAGCTGCGAACATCCCTTAAATTCTAGAGTTTCCCGCAATCTTACTGCAAACATAAAAGTTTCTGCAAACTTGCCGCAAGCTTGCAGCAAAAAGCTGCAATGTTTGCAGGAGGTTCGCAGCTAGCTGCAAACTTCTGCAAACATTATTCAAAGGGTTCCTGCAAGCTTTTTGTTTGCAGCAGACCTGCAGCAAGTATGCTGCAGACCTGCTGCAAACATTTCAGTTCTGTAAGGGATTGTATGACATGTATCAAGCCAGAAGCAAACTTACAATATAGTCAAAAATGACATCATATTGAAATTGAAATAATTTGGGTTAAGGAGTTAACTCTTGTTTATATATTTTAAAGAATATGTCTTTGGTCCTTTCTTTAAAGCCATGACTTCGAAACAGTCTTGTGGCAGGCATGGCGTGTAAACCCATACGTGAATCAGCTCGACGCAATCATTGGCATTTTTTGCACAATTAAATGCGTTTAATGATTTCAGGGGGAAAAAGTGTGACAACGGAGTTACAGCGGCATCAATGGGTTCATGCTGCAGTTTCAAAGTAGAATACGTTTAACTGGGAATCTGTAGGGAGGACAGATTTTAAAAATTAATAATTATAAAGTCAATAATTTGTGTTTGTTTCTTTACCTTAGGTCCTTGGAGATAGCCAATGTATGTATGTTCTGTATCTCCCTCCTTTAGTAGGAGCACCACCATGGGTTATTGTGTTATGCCAATGCCATATGAATGAAAACAGTATCGTTATGTGCTGCTTCTAAGGTAACGTTTCGGATGTTACATTTGTATGTGTATAAATTGTATGGTTTAGTCTTTAGCAAATATTTGTTATGCAGTAAAAATTAAATATAACTTGAAGTTAACAAATGGTAAGAACTGTCATTTTAAGGAAAATAACTCATTTGAAATGTTAATAAAAAAAATATCAGTATTAATACCACATTTTGCAGATCTGGTCTTGTCGATGATTTTGACACTCTAAACACTGCATAAAATGGTGACCACAAAATTAATTTCTAAAAATATATAATTTCCCTTTTCCTTTTTTTCTTTGTATCGTGAACACACTCACTTTCACACACAAGTATGTCTCTTTATGTGTGGTTACAATGTTCAATTAACTTCTTAGTAATATAATCATTCGTCAAATAAGGTAAATCTAAAGAAAAAAGTTTCAGCGCAAAATGTTGCTGCAAAAAGTTTGTAGCCAGTTCAATGCCGCTTTTTACCATGTCGTGAAAATTGATAGCCTTATATAGTTTGTGGTGAAGCTCTGGCGAACTATGATAGTCGTATATAGTTTGTGGTTAACCTCTGGCGAACTATGATAGCCGTATATAGTTTGTTGTGAAGCTCTGGCGAACTATGATAGCCGTATATAGTTTGTGGTGAACCTCTTGCGAACTATGATAGCCGTATATAGCTTGTGGTGAACCTCTGGCGAACTATGATAGCCGTATATAGTTTGTGTTGAAGCTCTGGCGAACTATGATAGCCTTATATAGTTTGTGGTGAAGCTCTGGCGAACTGTGATAGGCGTATATAGTTTGTGTTGAAGCTCTGGCGAACTATGATAGCCGTATATAGTTTGTGGTGAAGCTCTGGCGAACTATAATAGCCGTATATAGTTTGTGGTGAACCTCTTGCGAACTATGATAGTCGTACATAGTTTGTGGTGAAGCCCTGGTGAACTATGATAGCCGTATATAGTTTGTGGTGAACCTCTTGCGAACTATGATAGCCATACATAGTTTGTGGTGAAGCCCATGCGAACTATGATAGTCGTATATAGTTTGTGGTGAAGCTCTGGCGAACTATAATAGCCGCATATAGTTTGTGGTGAAGCTCTGGCGAACTGTGATAGTCGTATATAGATGTATAGTTTGTGGTGAGCCTCTTGCGAACTATGATAGCCGTATATAGTTTGTGATGAAGCTCTGGCGAACTATGATAGCCGTATATAGTTTATGGTGAAGCTCTTGCGAACTGTGATAGCCGTATATAGTTTGTGGTGAAGCTCTGGCGAACTATGATAGCCGTATATAGTTTGTGGTGAACCTCTTGCGAACTATGATAGTCGTACATAGTTTGTGGTGAAGCCCTGGTGAACTATGATAGCCGTATATAGTTTGTGGTGAACCTCTTGCGAACTATGATAGTCGTACATAGTTTGTGGTGAAGCCCTGGCGAATAATGATAGTCGTATATAGTTTTTGGTGAAGCTCTGGCGAACTATAATAGCCGCATATAGTTTGTGGTGAAGCTCTGGCGACCTGTGATAGTCGTATATAGATGTATAGTTTGTGGTGAACCTCTTGCGAACTATGATAGCCGTATATAGTTTGTGGTGAAGCTCTTGGGAACTATGATAGCCGTATATAGTTTGTGGTGAAGCTCTTGCAAACTGTGATAGCCGTATATAGTTTGTGGCGAAGCTCTGGCGAACTATGATAGCCGTATACTATATAGTTTGTGGTGAAGCTCTGGCGAACTATGATAGCCGTATATAGTTCGTGATGAAGCTCTGGCGAACTATGATAGCAGTTTATAGTTTGCGGCGAACTTCTGGTGACTTTTTGTTGTGAAATTCCGGTAAACTTTCAAAGTCTGATATAGTCTTTGGTGAACTTCCGGTATACTTTCAAAGTCTGATATAATCTGTAGTGAACTTCTTGCAAATCAAGTATCATTATGTTATCTTAAGTGTGACAAACTTTCTGTTAATTCGTTTTCAAAACTGTCACATAGGGATCAAATTTCAAATTGTGCTAATAATTAAGAACCATAATTGTTATTTACCTGCTACGCTTCTGATTAAGATTTCATTTTTAAGAAATGAAAAAGAGAGAAACATAAATTGTAAACACAAACAAAATATATAGGTACATTGCATGCATAAATTAAGAAATAATTCATGGAAGCCATAGATTGTTGGAAATTTACACATGACCTGGGTCGTGATATTCGAATTTTATCCTGAGCGTTAGCGAGGGATAAAATTAACGAATATCACGGCCCAGGCCATGTGTAAATTTCCAACAATCTATGGCTTCCATGAATTATTTCGATTCTCATAGGACAAATACGGTCATTAAAAAACTGAAGCGAGGGTTGGTATGCTGTGTATGTGGCTGTTCTTTTTTACTCCCTGTTAGATAAAGCTCAAATATCTTTATAAATATGTAACTTGCGTAGGTTATTTCGAGAATAACTGCTAGAAAAAAACTTTTTAATTATTTAAGTTCTCAAACCCAACATTTGTCATTTTTAATTTACATGTTTTTCTCGTAAGTTTCCGTCAAATCAAAAGTTGACATTTTGTAACTAAGGAGCCGCCATGTTGACTTGCTGAAATGGGTAAATATGCGAATAATGAATTAGAATAGAAAATAAAACAAAACCTACCTAAAAAAATCAGTTTTAATACGATATCATACGAATTCCGATGGTTCACGTAACAGAAAACTTCCAAGTTTAGCGGTTTCATTTGTATGACGTCATGTTTTGAAATGACTTAAATGCGCCAAAAAGATTAATAGACTTTCGCGGAATTTTATTTAATTTTTATTTTGTTGATTTCTCCGAGCTCTTGTGCATTACTTCTTTTTATTATGCATACGAATAAGAATAAAGGTTATTTTGTCTTTTTTAATTGCACTTTTTAAAACAATAAAATCGGCAAAGGATCTGCAAATAGGTTCCAATACATGTAGATTTACGTGGGAAGTATACTGTAACAGCCATTATTATGCATATCTCTGAGTCTGCGCTAAGTATATTTTATCGACGGGAATTTTATCACAGTGTCGTTTACAAAGCTAAAGAAGCACGTCATATTAGAATATATATTTACTCAGTGAAGAAATCAGAATGAGCTGATTCATTTCTTAACAGATTCATATGTCTGGAAAAACAAGAATACTTATGTTTTTTGATGGTGAATTATAAAAAAAACTGGGATTTAGGTATGACAACATTTATACCAAATCATATTTAAATTAAGCATAAAATGATCTTAAATATTAATAAAATGTGATTTAACAATAAAGAATTACAATATAAAACATAAGAAGACAATTCCTACAAAACATCAAAAGTTTAAATGTACAACTGCAATGATAATCCTTTAAGCTGTTCGAGTGTAACACAATTGTAATTTTTAAAAATGAGGGTTCTATGACATAAATTTTTTTACCAATAATAACAAATTAACTACCAAAAAATGTCTATTTAAGTGACTTACAAAGAGATGATGAATAATGCATGGCCTGTTCCAGGAACTAATCGTGTGAATCACATATATATAACTCGGATATCTATTATCAGAAGTCCATTACTAGTCTGGACTTCTGCTATTATATATAACATCTATTTACTTTTCACATGAAAACACCAACATTATAACTTCCCTCCTTTTTTCAAATTTAAAGAAGCAGGAAGTCTGTTTTTATTGCATGGTTCATGCTCAATATTGGAAATAAAATTGAGAATGTAAATAGGGAATGTGTCAAAGAGACAACAACCTGACCATAGAGCAGACAACATTCGACGGCCAAAAATGGGTCAATGCAGCGAGAAACTCCCGCACCCAGAGGAGTCCTTCAGCTGGCCCTTAAACAAATATGTATACTAGTTCAGTGATAATGGACGTCATACTAAACTCCGAAATATACACAAGAAACTAAAAATTATACAAGACTAACAAAGGCCAGAGGCTCCTGACTTGGGACAGGCGCAAAAATGCGGCGGGGGTTAAACTTGTTTTTTAATATCTCACCCCCTCCCTAAATACCCCCCCTAAATATCCATAGTCAATGTGGAAAAACAAACACACAACAATAAGCTACATGTACTTATAATAAGTAAAGACATGCAATACAGTTTGCGGCGAAGTTCCAGAAAACTTGAAGACTGCTATAAAGTTCGTTAAAAAAGCTCCTTAAATTTATAAAAGGCACTGCTGTCTGCATGGCTACAGTTACATAACTGAAGTAATATCTTTAAGAACACCAGAACAATATTAACACTTAAAACTATTGAAACACTATTATTAATATTATTATTTATCATTATTACAGATACCATCTAGTACATATGATAGAATTAAGCAACAAAACTCTAGAAGGTTTAAGTTTAGTAAATCTAGCGTACATTGCAGTTTTTCATGTTTAAACAATTATAACGCAATGTAACCGTAGACCCAAATATTATTGTCACATTAATAATTTATCGGTTCCTTATCCCACCATGCATTCCGGTAATTAGTCTCAAATGTAACAATACTTTCTTTTTTATTATTGTTACATTTTCATGTACATGATGTAACCGTTGACAGTGCCTTTAAAAAAAGCTAAGAGTTTGCGGCAAACTTGCGGCACACTTTTACATTTATTTGCCGGAAGGTGACTGTTAGCGGCGAACACTGCATGGTGAACAACTTTTTGGGTCTTCTGGTGAAATAAAAAGATTGCAGGAAGTTTACTGTTACCTTAATACCACAAGGTTGCAACAAAGTTTCTCTTTTCATAAGGGTGAATCTAACAACGAAATAACTAATTTACAAATCATGCAAATAATTTCATTGTATTCACTGCACATATATGTAGTACAGCTTGCAAGACAGAAAGAATATTAGTTATTATATTATTTTTCATATTTGGCTGTTATAAGATTTCAGCATGTACAAGAGTATACAGTAACTTTATCTAGACATGCTAGAGGAGCACTGCTCAGCCATTGTATTATATACACGGTAAGCTGTGTTCTGTGTTTACATGTTTATTTATTTACGTGTTGTCTTCATGCATTTGAATTTCAATTATTATTTTATGTTTCTTTAATCACTCTGTAATGTTTATGTCATGTTGTAATTAATGTTATGCTCTTAATGGGCCCTTTAATTTGGAAAATAAAAATATTGTATTGTATTGTATTGTATTGTATTTGTATTTATGTGTTTTTTAAAATTAAACACATAAATTAATGTGTGTCTTGTCCGTATTTGTAATGT
The DNA here is from genome assembly GCA_037788925.1 of Mytilus galloprovincialis. NCBI lineage: Eukaryota > Metazoa > Mollusca > Bivalvia > Mytilida > Mytilidae > Mytilus > Mytilus galloprovincialis. The sequence continues at coordinate 101,743,059 of CM075330.1, forward strand.
GTTATTGTTTAGTTTACGAATATCTCCGATTGAATAGAATATAGTGTATTAGAATTGATTACTTTAGATAATGATCGTTGACACAAGGTGTTATCGATGTCATTGATATCTATAGTATTGCATATTGAACAGTTACCGGATATAGACTTTGGTATAAATGCTTATGATTTGTAGTAAAACATACTTTATTAATAATGGTATATTTCGAACTGAAGTTAACGTTCATTTTATTAATATGGAGATTATAATTAGAGTTATCGTTCTTTGAACATATGTATTGTGTCTTATTGTGTGTCTTATATGTTACAGGGTGTTTATTTGAGATTACTAGAATAAACCATTAGAATCCAACTCAGTCTTATTTACGCACAACTTGACGAGTCTACATATATACTGCATGGATGCTATTATATCTAATTTATAGTAGTAACTTAAAAAGCCGTTGCGGTTCATACAATGCTGTTAATGTTACATTGTAACATTGTACAGGCTTGATGTAGTCAAAGGAACGTCGTAGGGCCATGTGTGATAGTAACTGCTTACCATTAACCGTTTAGTCCTTTTACGGTTTTGCCTTTTAGCAAGAAATTGTATATCTAAATCCTTGCTTTAATAAAAAATAAGTATTTACACAAGTTCAACTTAATAAAATTTTAAGGTTAATTATGATATCCTCATTGCGGTGATCCGGATAGTGGACGACATTATTGCAAAGAAATCAATGTCCCTTGCAAGTAGCCTAGACTAATCATGATCATGCTAATCGGGACGAGTTACTAATAGTATCGTTAGTATGGGACAGCCGTAGTTAATACATCATATTTTGACTACATATTTGTGAAGTGCTCCTTTATAGACGGAGGGATTCCGTACTACAGAACAGAACAGGATGGCGACTCGAAATAAACAGGGCGCTACAGATGATAAATCTAGCGAAACAAAAAAACATATAAACATGATAAATGTAGATTTAGGTGACGACAAAGTGCAGAACAGGTTTCCATTTGTAAGCAATATTTGTGTAAAGCATTGGCAACTTATCTAGTTAGAGCAAACATTAAGATCGTGTTAGTTAGACGACACTGCGCCGGGTGTAAGACAATTCGGCTCCAAAACAACTCGGACCGTCTGCCAAAAAAAAAAATGTTTACGTCAAGTCCGTACCAAAATAAATTCCACAAAAAGGGTTTGTTCGCCTTGTCCTATATGAATAAATGTATTGTTGTTTTATTAATGGTATTTTGATATTATAAACGCATGTCGATATTTATTTAATAAACATTTAAAAATTAAAAAATATATTATATATCTAATAGTGGGTTTAGTTTAAACATATTTTATTTTGAATTTGGTGTTCAATGTGTTTGATAGTTTAGTTTAAACATATTTATTTATAGTGGATTGGGAAACAAGTTTTGCAACTTATATTAATCCCTTTCCACTTTGCGGGTGCGAGTGCTGCTTGGTAGCGGCATTAGCCTACTCTTTTTCGAAATCTACAAGGGTGTCTTTAACGTGCAAGAGATATGGCTCTCTCTTCACACGAGTCAGCCATTCATCGTCCCCTTCCGACGGACTATCATTGTTTCCTCAAGACCATACTCGCAAATGGTGTCAAAGAAGAGCCGAAAATCGGTCCCTGAAATTTTCATCCCGGAACAGGAATTGAAACCAGAAACCTTTGTATTAGTAGTCCGGTGCACTAACCACTACACCAAGGCTCTCAGGGGTGGTAATGTCCTTTACCGTCAGTCGTCAAATGGTTATTTTCGTCTACCGTTTGTGTCAAATTGGTTAAAATTTTACTGTGATTCATCAAATTATCTGTATCCTGATTCATCAGATGTCTCAAATAATTATCGTCGTGATTGTTACCCATATTTTTGGAAAATAAAGCGTGATTCGTCAAATTAAGCTGATTTTTTATCGTCTAAAAGAAAATGTACATTTTATCGTCATGCACTAAACAGTTAACATCATTTGGCAGGATTTTTTACCGTTAAACATACATGTATATGTCATCAACATGATCAAGGTACCCCCATTGCCCATTACTACCCTCATAATACATGAGGGGGGGGGGGGTAGGACCTTTATCGGGACTCCTGGATCGGGTGTTTTTAAGCATAGGATTTCGAGATTGGTCCTTTCGGGATCTGAGAATTCTTTTTTTTGAATTTCAGGATGTCAGGATTTAGATTTCTTTTATGTTTAGGACCTTGGGATTTCATGTTTTTATGCCCTTGGGACTAGGACCCTAGCCTACCCCCCTCATACATGATTACATCTCAAAATCTATGAAAACAACAACAATCATGATGCAAGGAATGCAAGACAGCCCGGTCCGTCCATAATGACAACTCAAACAAAGTATAATATTTAAAAAAGATTTCAACAATTCAAATGTTATATTATTATAAATAATTTATAAATGTTGCAGTTAACATGTAACAAAATCATTTTGGGCATACTGCTGATGTTGCAAAACATGGTAAAATAGTATGTTACAGTGTGATTAAAAATTTCTTCTAGTCTTTTTCAATTTGTTAATGACATTAATTTGCAAAACATGATTTGAAACATTGATTTAATGTGAATTTTTTATTTGTTTTTATCAATTTATCATAAAACTTAACTGTAGTTGGTCATTATGGAGCACACTGGCAAGGCCGTAACTACATCATTGTACATTGAGGCAAATGAGGCAAATGCCTCATGTAAAAAAAAAAAAAAAAAAAAAAAATGAAACAAAATGTTGTTTTCATATCAAATTGTTTTCACGGGGAGTTCTCCTCACTCTCGGGTGTATCTCCTGGATGTTTTTCGTTATCCATGTTTCTATTTTACTTTTAGTTTTCAGAGTTGATTGTCTATTGTTTGTACTTCTGTGTTCCCGGTTTGTCTTTTGTTCATTTATTGTCCTACTTTATGACTATAGTCTGGGTGTTGATTTTCATTTGTAAACGTGGTTTTGAAATGTTGCATGTCCAGAATTGTGCGAGAAATATATTTTAAGAACATGCAATGCTACTCAGTGGACACAAAACAAAATTTGTCCTTTCTGCATGGATAATTGAAATTGATACCAAAGAATACAAAACAGTTTGTTTTATTGTAAATAAAACAAGATAGCTGACATGGTTTGAATTAAAGTAAGGTCACATATTTCCCGGTATCAAATAATTTGAAGAAAAAAAACAAGGTATTCTAATTTATTGCCATATATGACCTTTTACATTGAAAGGTTAAACTTGCATTAAGTCGTGTTGAGACCCTTTAACAGATCATAAAGGAGTATGGGAACATAATCGCATACAAAGTCAGTGCATAGAAAAAATTCAAATGATCAATGGTCAAAGCTTGTGTTCCTGCTCTTCATCTTGATAGTTGCCGGATGGTCGTCAACAATACTTTTAAAGAATCATTAATCAGACCGTAACAGATCGTAAAACAAGGTGAAGATGGTCCCTAGTCAGTAGTGTGGGCTTTAGCAGTACTAGTACTTAAAGTATAATACTGCAATGTCACTTTTTTTAAATCTAGTCATAAAAAAATCACCAAAGTCTAATCACAATACAAGACAAGAACAGACAGACAGATACGGTAAAATGAATTAAGCTGTTTCAATGCAAGAAAGAGTCTGGGAAACGCTCAGAATGCATGATTTTGCGTTATTTTTCTCAGAGGTTCTGGGGGCCTTCAGCGGCCCCCAGACCCCTCGCCCAAAATTTTTCGCCTCATTACGCTCGTCGCATATATTTTGCCTCACTATTAAAAGAGGCTAGTTACGGCCCTGACTGGTCAGGGGAGTCTAGTCCTCTTGTCAGAGAAAACCAACTAAATATTTAGCACTAATAAGATTTTTTTTAATACCAAAAAGGAAAAGAAATGAATTAAGCATTTACTAAAGGCAACTTTCATCACATTCTACATGTTATTACGTGTCTAATGAAGTTACAAACTTTTGCTTTGCCATAAGTTTGAAGTATGTCCCTTACCACAGTGCTTACAAGAAACAAGAACCAGATTAAGTAATAAAAAATTGTCTTTATAAAATACATGTAGGATGCCACAAACTGTAAATTCAATGCTTTAATTTTTCTTAAGAAATTAATTTGTTGATGTCTTTGAATTTCTTTACTTATAAATGAAAAATATGATGTATCATGTATATGAAGCATTGGAAACAAAATGTATTTTACTTACAAGTTTGATTAACATGATTAATCAGTGATCAATGCCTAATTAGTTTTCTGAAAGAGGTTCACAAGCAGTCAGAGATATAAGTCTAAGGTATTTCTGGTCAATGGACAATTAAGACAATTTAAAAGCAGTGTATGGGAGGTAATTCTAAAACATTTAACATACAATGTTGGGTATGTTCGGATTAACCTCCCTAACACTACTTGTATATAATGTATAAAGAAATGTCAGGTTTTGGACACATTGCAAAAAAGGGGGGGTGGTAGCTGTTTTCATTTTTTTTTTAGCTTTTCTCATCACTTGGCGTCTGGTGTCCGTCATCCGTAAACTTTTACAAAAATCTTCTCCTCTGAAACTACTGGGCCAAATTTAACCAAACTTGGCCACAATCATCATTGGGGTATCTAGTTTAAGAAATGTGTGACCCTGCCAACCAACCAAGATGGCCGCCATGGCTAAAAATAGAACATAGGGGGAAAATGTAGATTTTGGCTTATAACTCTGAAACCAAAGCCTTTAGAGCAAATCTGACTTGGGTAAAATTGTCTATATTTAGGTCAAGATCTATCTGCCCTGAAATTTTTAGACGAATCGGACAACTGGTTGTTAACCGTTGTTGGGTTGCTGCCCCCAAATAAGTAATTTTAAGGAAATTTTGCAGTTTTTGGTTATTATATTGAATATTATTATAGATAGAGATAAACTGTAAACAGCAATAATGTTCAGCTAAGTAAGATCTACAAATAAGTCAACATGACCCCTTAAGGAGTTATTGCTCTTTATAGTAATTTTTTAACAATTTTCATAAATTTTTGTAAATTTTTAGAAAATATTTTCCACTGTAATTACTGGGCCAAGTTCATTATAGATAGAGATAATTGTAGCAACAAGAATGTTCAGTAAAGTAAGATCTACAAACACATCACGATCACCAAAACACAATTTTGTCATGAATTTATCTGTGTCCATTGTTTAATATGCACCAAAGTGAGTGACACAGGCTCTTGAGAGCCTCTAGTTTTTTTAATTTCTCAAATTCCAAATTTTTGAAAAAGTTAAAAGAAGAATTCTTAATTGCACAATATTGCGCAATAGATTTGTAAGATCTTGACATTTGTTTTGTGTCAGAAACTCATCTTATGACAAAATTTTTATCGCAATCCAAATTCAGAGCTGTATCAAGCTTGAATGTTGTGTCCATACTTGCCCCAACTGTTCAGGGTTCAAATTCTGCGGTCGTATAAAGGTGCGCCCGCGGAGCACCTGGTTATAGTTCGTTCCTATTTTGTACTGTTATACCACTGTCCCAGGTTAGGGGGAGGGTTGGGATCCCGCTAACATGTTTAACCCCGCCACATTATTTATGTATGTGCCTGTCCCAAGTCAGGAGCCTTTAATTCAGTGCATGTATCATACTACCGATCAATACTCGAAACATCCAGTACTAGAATAAGAATAAGAATAAGAATATTTTATTTCCAATTAAAGGGTACTATAAAGAGCTTTGATGACATAGTTGACATCGCTAATGATATATATGTTAAAATGCTATTTTATTTCAGGGATGGATTTCCTCGTACAACCAGAGAGCTTTGTGTGCAAGAATATTAATTCCCAGTGAAGAAAAGAAGCACAACATTTCAATACCAAAAATCTTACGAGTAAAAAAACTTGTGATGAAAAGTCCAATGAGGATCCAGGGTTCCCTTGGCTAGGTCCTGCAACACCACCAATGACAATTGATCATTTCAATAGATTTTTGAGTTTGAATATAGAAACATTTGAACATTCAAATATAGAGAGTGGTTACTGGAATGGTATCTTAAAGTTGATAGAGATATCTAAGTACCACTATGAATGCTTTGGTAAAGTGGACAGATGGACAACTACACCAACTTTAAGTGAGGAAGAATTAGAGGAGGAAATCAACAAGGCTTCAATAGGTGAGAAAAATATAAGAACTACCATTGGCACATTGCTATTTTGAAATTAATGTCAGTTCATCCAAAGTTCTATACATCATGTTCATGGTAAAACAGAGGTGAAAGATACCAATGGTACACTCAAACTCAAATGTCTAAAATAAATGACAACACCAGGGTTAAAAAAGAAAAGAAGCAAACAGACATATTGTCAATAGCAGGCAAAACACAACATAGAAAACTAAAGACTGAACAACAACAAAAAAACACCAAAAAGTGAGAGTGATATCAAAAGGATAAGCAGATCCTGCTTCACCATGTTCACATGTGGTACCCTTTGTGTTAAATAGACTTACCCAAACATCATTGGACAGCTAGTCATGAGCAATAGAAATTAGGCTGTCCAACTATATTCTAATACCCAGTAAAAAAAAATCAACATGATCAGCCAACATTTTTACTGAGGCCCTTTAACAATGATAGAGGTTCAGTTTTAAAAATAAAGGGTATAATTAATGATTTTTTGGGGTCTTTCGCAAGTATTTGTAACCCTTCAAATGAAATGATTTGTATGCAATGATAGGCATTTTTAATGATAAACATGTGTAAAGAGGCCCAAGTTGAGAGAAAATTGGAAAGTTATGATTTTTAGGCAGTTAAGCTGCCTTATGCGAGCACCCTGGATTTTGGTTCCCCCCTGGGAATTTTTGAAAAAGTGCCATTTCTCTGATCTGGCAGGTCTGGTAGATTATTTATAACTAATTAGACTATTTTTTCACACTTTTTGTTATGAAAAACAATAAATATAAGGAAGATTACCTTAAATGATCGTTGAATTTCCCAAAACAATTGATGTTCCCCATTTGAAAAAGTGCTAATTAAAAAGTTAAGCATAGCTTTTTGTCGTCTGTACTTTTGATGAAGATGTAAGTGAGCTATTGTAAGCATAATTTCATTGCCGAAAATGTTTGTAATGAAGGCATTAAAATTTGCCAAATGGCGCATGGATATAATTTTGCGGCTATTTTTAATCACTGACGCCGTTGAATTTGGTGGATTCCATCCCAATAAAGGTAAATATTTAAAAGCATTGTCTTACTTCCTCTCTGTATAAGTCTTAAATTTGTAAGAATACTTGATTATTTTATTTCTACATTGTATGAAGATATGTATTTTATTTAATTATTTAATGCAAGCTGATGTTATTATTATTTGTCACCGTGTCTCTCCGTATTTGCTATGTATCGTGGAAACCCCCAAACATTATACTCGATCAGGGCCTTTGCAATTTTAATCGGGACCTCATTTGAATACGTATTTATAGATTTTGTCGATGTCAAGGTCATTTCAAGATGGTTTCCTTCATCGTGTTTTAGTTAAAGCTTTGGTGTTACAGACTGCTACATGTGCTTTGATATAGCCAAAGGCGCTTAAAAATATTAAGATTACTACTTTATGAATAATTTGCTAATGGACAGCATTATTTCACTTCAAAAGTATATAATTGTAAAATATTAAGTACGAAATTTGTGACGCTTCCCAAGCCGTAATTGATTTGGATTTACAAGCACTTTTCATTTTCCGGATATTTAAGCATTCGTGAAATTTTCAAGAATCATAACTTTTCGTTTCCTTCAGCAACTTGATACTGGTAAACCACTTTTCTATGAAATTACTGTGAAATAAAACTCGCATGGTACGAAAAGAAGCCTGTAGAAGGTAACGTTGTGCGTTACGAAGTTACGTTTTTAACAAGTTACAAACAGTATTTTTCTAAATTCCTACATCAATTATTTATAGAACAGATATATTATTTTATTATAACATTGGCAATGGATGACAGCGAATCCGTGATCAAGATATTTAACTAACAATTTCAAATAAAATTGAAATGAAAATGGAGAATGTGCTAAAAAGACAACAACACGACCAAAGAGCTGAGAACAGCCGAAGGCCACCCAATGGTCTTCAATGCAGCGAGAAACTCTCAAGCATGAAGGCTTGCTTCAATTGACCCCTAAACAAAAGTTACTAGTTCAATGATTATGGAGTTCATGTCATACTAAACTTAAGTTGGAATTATACACAAGAATTTATAATTGAAAATCATAGAAGACTAACAAAGGCCAGACGATCCTGACTTGGGACCCTAGAGAATTTAAGCATTACAAATGTAATTATAATGGCCTCACTAAACATGAACATGGACATAACTAATACATAAAGATTTTAGACATGAATATATAAAAAAGAAGATGTGGTATGATTGCCAATGAGACAACTGTCCACAAGAGACCAAAATGACACAGACATTAACAACTAAAGGTCACCGTGCAGCCTTCGACAATGAGCAAAACCCATACCCCATATAAAAGGCCCCAATAAGACAATGTAAAACAATTCAAACGAGAAAACTAACGGCCTTATTTATATAAAAAAATGAACGAAAAACAAATATGTAACACATAAACAAACGATTACCACTGAATTACAGGCTCCTGACTTGGGACAGGCACAAACGTAAATTATGTGGCGGGGTTGAACATGTTAGCGGGATCCCAACCCTCCCCTAACCTGGGACAGTGGTATAACAGTACAACATGAGAACTAACTATAAAAATCAGTTGAAAAAGGTTAACTCATTAGATGGACAAAAATACAAGTGGACGTGACATGAAGCCTTTATGCTACATTGTATATGTAAAAATTTTAAAGCAATAATGAATATTATACCTATTTGTATTTGTTTTTATTTCAGCTTGATTCCAATCTTTTGCAATGGCTAATACAAGAAGAGGCAAGGCATACATGTACATGTATATGTACAATACATGATTCTCTGTAGCAACTGGATTGTCTATTCACGCCCATAGTTCCAAAACAACAATGAAACTCTAGACTACTACATGTACGATGTTATGAAAATATTTACATATACCTACATGTACATCTACCACTACTGGACGAAAAAACAACTGTCCATACCAGTAACAGTCATTGTACGACTATTTTAGTCTGTGGAAGACTGAAGAAGACTGTCAAATCAACCTTATTTCGTTGTTACAGTTAAATTATGTCTGTCCCAACACTTTTATGGGTTGTGAAAAACATTAAATGCTATCAACAGTAATTTTAGGACTGTTGCAGTGGTTTACGGCGTTGTCACAGCCAAATACTATTTATAACAGTCTTTCTAAAAGTTGTGGCAGTTGTATAATGTGTGTCCCAATCTTTTTATAGTTGGGACAGTTGAAATTTGTTTGTGTCAACTTTTCAGACGTTTAAGCAGTCAAAAAATGTTTGTTACAATGTTTTTAGAGTTGTAACAGTCGTAAAATGTTTGTTACAACTTTTTAAAGGTTGTTACAGTCATTAAATGTTCATTACAACTTTTAAAAGGTTGCCACAGTCGTAAAATGTTTAAAACAAACATTTCATGGGTTGTTACAGTCGGTAAATATGTAATACAAATATTTTAGTGTGACGGTTGCAAATGTTAAAACAATGTGTACACGTCTAAGGTGCACCTTCTCAAAGTTTGATACAGGATAAATGGATAAATGTATTTTATTTAAGTGTCACGTATTGTTGATACAGTTGTGAAATTACCCATAATTTATATGATCCCTCATCTTATGTTGTTGTTGGGTTTTTTTTTAATTTTTTTGCGATCGTTCTATGTCTTTTGTCGTATTCCGTTTATGGCATATAATTATGTCTGTTCATTTGTGGCGGACTTGTGCGTTTGACGGTTTATCTTTATTTTTTATTCAGTCTATTCAAGAGTGTTATAACTTGTTTTATACCAAAAGCCTTCGTTTAAAAATAGAATTAAAATATTATTGCAGAAGATTGATTCTAATTGTCTTAATTTCAAATTGCTACGTCGGGGTACCTGAAGTAAATTTAAAAGAATATGACTAAGTTACATATATCATACAGAATAATAAGAGCTGATTAATTTTAATTGCTATCCATTAGGGACATTTCCCGACGATAATAAATCAAATCTGTCAAGTTTTATTAAAAACGGAAATCATATTCTTCACCCGTAAACGATTTGACGTTATTGTACCCTTGTCGGCAGAAATAGCCGGTCTGCAAACTTTACAAAAAATCGTAGACATGCCATGGTAGATATGTAGAAGGGAAACTACATACAATATAACGGATGACCTGGAAATTTCAATCGGTGAGTATAAATGAACAATATTTTAAAGCATGTCTATCAGAATAATCATGGATCAACGATTTTGAAGCGAAAATGTGCACATTTCGTGCCTACCCTCATGCTTCAGGTATGAATCGACGTTCTATATCGGTTTCTCTATATCACCTCACTCGTGCATATTACACATCTTTCTATGTATATATATAGTAGCATGTTCAAAAGCAAAGTAAGAATTTGGGCTTGTAAAAATTGTTCCCGGGATTGTAACCCCCCTTTTTTTGGAAGATCAATAGTCCAAATAGTTATGACGTCTTAAAAGGCTATTATAATTTTTTTCTTTGACGCCTTACTTCGACACAAGACGTCATAATTATTTGGACTAGAAGATCAATTGCATTTGAAAGGGTACATTTAGTTTGACCCCCCCCCCCCTTTATCCTGGGTTGGGACCCCCTTTTTTTAAATGGCTGGATCCACCTGTGTTCATCGTCTTACTGTGTTAAACCCTACATGATGATGTGGGGCATTCACAATGGTTTTAATTTTGTCGGATGGCCTTATACTACAAAACCTATATTTATATTGTATATAAAAAAGAAGATGTGGCATGATTGCCAATGAGACAACTGTTCACAAGAGACCAAGATGACACAGCCATTAACAACTATAGGTCACCATATGGCCTTCAACAATGAGCAAAGTCCATACCGCACAGTCAGCTATAAAAGGCCCCGATAAGACAATGAAAAACGATTCAAACGAGAAAACTAACAGCCTTATTTATATAAAAAAAATGAAGGAAAAACAAATATGTAACACATTAACGAACGACAACCACTGAATTACAGGCTCCTGTCCTGACTTGTATGTTAATGTATTGAAAACTGCATGACTCATCCTAAATTTGCTTGAAATATTTCTAACTGGATTTTTTTTAAATTGAGAATATTCAAGTTGAATATTATGGCAAAGTAAATATTTATGTGTAAAATGTGAAACTAGCATGTTTGAGTATATTTTTAAAATAATTTCTGAGTCATGATTAACAAAACATGGATATATTTTATAATTCTAAAGCATGTCTTATATTATCAATCAAAAGAACTATTAATCAAATCAGTGTGGCCTTAACTTTTTATTTTCATGTGAACTCTGTCAGTTTAACTTTTTATATAACATTTGCCCGGTTAGCATGGTTAGTCAAAATTCAATTATGCCTTTTAACTTGTTTTGGTCTTGGGGCTGCTGTCTCTTTTGCATATATAAATATATACCAATCATCTCCTTTTAAACATATTTCAAGTGTCTTTTAATTTATTCCACTGTTAAAGGACTTTCCATTCAACAGTCATATTTTTCTACATGTGTTAAATTGTGCTTTGACTACTTCATTGTTTGGTTGCTGTATCATTGATATATACATGTATATTCCACATCTCCTTTCATCATGTATAATCACATCTGATTTCAGATACATGTATTTTGCCTTTTCCAAATTACTAAAATATTTTATTTATATTTAATTTCATATGTTGAAACATTCAGTACGTCATGTATGTGGGAGGATACAAAAAATCTATCTGTAAGCATATTATTATGTTATGTAAACATGGCCTAAACTTAAGCATTTTATGAATTTTATAGATATTGAATTACAAAAATTAACTTAATTAACTACATGGTATGTCTCACATGGAAGTAATATTTAAATATTACTTCCATGCTCAGATCAATTTGGTTTAAAACATACTAAACATGTTTTACATGTTTAATTTAACTTCAAAATAAATAATTTTAAAAATATATTTACTGAGCCTGAATTCATGACCATGTAAATGTGATATTAGAAAAGGTAATAGTCAGGATGTTAACACTGAAAAGTTAATTATCAGGACTTCTTATATACATGTTATATGTAATAAACAGATTAAGACACAACAGTTTCATGAGTTTATTGCCTTGAGGGATGAAAATTAAAATGTCATAGGTATTGAAGATGATTTTATATAATGATATTAATAAATTTGAAATGTCCTTTTCAAATTGTGGATAAATTTATAATTGAAAGTAGTTTAAAATTATGAAAAATATGAAACAACAGGATATAATCTTTTATTTTGGATATAATATTAAAAGTTTTAAAAGTTTATCTAACATGTCTAAGTCATGCAGCCAAGTATTGATTTATCAACATAAAAATGGGTAAATAACTAATATAAAATAAAGAAAATATGTTGTCTGGTTTAATAAACTACAAAGCATTATTTAATACAAGCTGTAATTAGTAAAAAGTATACTGGGTAACATTTAAGATGTCAAATTAAACTCAAAGTTTACTGCTAATCATAAGAAGGAAATACTAGCTTTTTTAGGTTGCTAAAAATGTTTAAATTAAAGAAAGGGTTAACATTTGAACAAAGATTCTACATTTCATGATTTACATAAAAAAAAAAGGTTTATTCATTTATGACACAAAATGACAGTCAACAGTGCATTTTTTTTTGGTCATCTTTGTAGTATTTATTTCCTATTAAAATGATCTAAAGAAATCACCTGTTATGTTTTACAGTGAAATAACTTTGTCTGGCTTTAAATAATTGATTAAAACAATCTTGTATAGTGCTAGCCTCAATTAAACAGTAACCCTTCAATGAAGTGACACACTTAAGAAAACATTAATGTAGAAAGCAACAACAACAACAACATATTTTATTTCCTCAGACACAAACGTGTACAAGAGGTCAAAACATAATAAAGAAAGAGAGAACATATTTTTTTGAAATAGAACCCCCAAAAAAGGGTTTTATTCTTCTTCTCATACAGGACATATAAATTCAATTGTATTAGTCTCATAAATTCATTTGTGTACATCATAGAACTTTGTTGTCAAGAAAATTATGATCTCTAGTATTTATACATGAGTATTATCTTCTATATAAATTTAAAGAATTATTAAGTAATAATAATCATGATACATGTAATTATACAATATTAGATAAGTTTTAATACTTTATTCTTAATTTATGTTTTTTCGTTTGTAGAATTCACATTGGTTTGAGCATGATTCCCAGCCAGATTATGAAGCCGGCAAAAAAAGGAAATACATATAGCATGTATAGGTGACACTAAGTATCTCGCATACCTGTAGCTGTAAATTGTGAAACAGTGGACTAATGGACTTATTGTTGTTGGAAATAACAAATAGGGCTTACAGCAATATGCCATGATGTTGTTGGGATTTCATATCAAATTGGACAAGAAGAAAATTGTGCATTGTACAAATAGCAAACTTACAATTTGAAAGAAAGACTACATTATTTGATGACAGTGAATACCTTCGATAATTAATTTATTTGAAATTGAAATAATAATTTGGAATTAAGAGAATTCAAAGTTTTCTGGGAATATTAATATCATAGTGCATCATATTTGAATTCTATGAAATACCTTGGATAGTTCAAAAATAGCAAATTGGATTAATAAAAAAATCAGTTTCAGTGAATATCAATAGTGCATCATATCTGAATTCATGAATACCTTGGATAATAAATTTATATGAATTTGGATATTGAGAATATCTGGTTTGTGTGAAATTTATAGAAGTTAATGCTTGCATTCCTATTGTTAGCTATATGTACCACCAGGGGGTGTTACACAACCTTGATTACCCATGAGGGTCTGTCGTGGTCGGTCACTATTGGTAAGTGTCATGATGACCGTGACGGAAGTTTTTAATGACCTTGACTGCATTTACAGCCCTTGCATGGACGTTGGTTGATGTCAAATGACTGCTTGCTGTACTTATATAAGAGTCGCGATCTGAATGTACATACAGTATATAAATATAATCTGTCATCTAAATTAATGTTCATTCTGAAACTGGCATTTTATACTAGTCAAAAATATTAAACAATACATGTACTTCAAAGTATCATTTTATTGTCTTGCCTTCCACAAAAGTCATTTAAAGTTGATTGTATGCAGGACATAGGTATTACAATCTTGGGCTGATGACGTAAACTTTTTTATAAAGCTTTACATTTTAAAAGCTAAAAGAGCTGGATGCTTCTTATCTTGGCGGTATTCAGATAGCTAATATGTTATTAAGTTTCAGCCTGTCATTATATGTCCATTGCACCTGACCTCATTTCATTTGTTTAGTGACTACTTGTAAAAAAATACTGTTTTTATAACAGTGAGATGCTCTCTTATACAAGTACATGTACATTTTGTAATTGGATAAATTTTTTGTATATACATGTATGATATAAAAAAAGAAGATGTGGTTACACTGGTATGATTGCCAATAAGCATGATGAGACGACTCTCCACAAGAGACCAAAATGACACACAAATTAACAACTATACATGTAGGTCACTGTACTGTGTACAGCCTTCAACAATGAACAAAGCCCATACTGCATAGTCGGCTATAAAAGGCCCCGAAATGACAATGTAAAACAATTCATACGAGAAATATGAGTATCTTGCAAGGTCTACTGGTCTATCAGGTTGAGCTGACCTGACCCTGACATTTCATGGATAAGTGATTAAGGATAATTTCAGTTTAGGCCAAAATAAATAATTGTGTGTCTCCTATTTTACTCTCCAAAAAATTAAAAACATTTGTTTCTATTAAAAAATTTTGTTTTTAAAGTTCTAAACTTTTTTCTGTTAATGTACATGTGTACTGTGATAACATTTCCCATATTTGACAGTCAGACAGATAATACACTGTGCAGTCTTAGTCGTTTCAAAGTTTGGTTTCTGATATGTTTTACTGATGAGTATTATTTGTAATTATCATTCACACAAGTTATCTGATGTGGAAAGACATCAAATGATGAATATGACATGTACATGTATGATGAATACATTGTTTCGGGTAGGCTAGAAACGGAGGTACATGTATGGTCGAGAAACCAGAAACATGCAATCAATTTATTTTGGCCTTAATATTATACAGTACTCCAGTAGATCAACTTCATGTATTTTTAATGTACATGTACATGTATAGACAGAACAGAACAATTGAGTCTATGTCATGTATGTCTGACTGGCAGGGTTCATCAGACATTGAGCTAAATGTCATGGGTTTATTGGTCAATGTTGAATTTTTGTGGTTTTGTCTATTTTTCAATGTTTCTCAGATGTGATATAAAAAAGAAGATGTGGTATGATTGCCAATGAGACAACTATCCACAAAAGACCAAAATGACAGACATTAACAACTATAGGTCACCATACAGCCTTCAACAATGAGCAAAGCCCATACCGCATAGTCAGCTATAAAAGGCCCTGATAAGACAATGTAAAACAATTCAAACGAGAACACTAACAGCCTTATTTATGGGGAAAAAAATGAACGAAAAACAAATATGTAACACATAAACAAACGAAAAACGACAACCACTGAATATACAGGTTCCTGACTTGGGACAGGCACATACATAAATAATGTGGCGGGGTTAAACATGTTAGCGGGATCCCAACCCTTCCCCTAACCTGGGACAGTGGTATAACAGTATAACATAAGAACGAATTATAAAAAAGTGATAAGCTACATCATGTACATTGTACATGTATAGGATCACTATTTTTTTTTGGCATATGACATGAATGTTAGGTGTACATGTTTGATTGGCCGGCTTTATCTAACAATGAGCACATTTTCATGGTTTTCATTAGTTTGAATAAGGAGATGTGGTATGAATTTTGATGAGACAACCATCAACCTTAGATTATGTAGACCAAGTGATGTGCTTGTTAGCTATATAGTAGGTTACTCCATACCCTTCAACAATGATCAAAACTAATACTTCATAATGAGCACCCTATATAAAGGGTTCTGCCTTGCACGCAACACCGTCAATGTAAAAAAAAACAGACGAGAAGCCCTACAGTGATGATAGTTTGATTTATATACAAAAGCTACATACAAACAAATATGATAAACAGCAAGCAACAAAACACACTACATACATTGAAAAATAAACCTGTGTCAGGGTGGTGCAACTTTCATGTACAATTCTAGCATAAAAGAAAAAATATTAAAAAAAACTGATATACACATGATACAGTGTATCCAAAAAAAAAAATCATATGGAACCAAAATACCATAGATGTATATATGACTACCAACATAATAATCAATATTTAATAGATCAGTGTTAAAATATGTTAACACATGCAGACGGATATCTCAAGAATGTTTTAAAGGACTTTACGAATGCCTACTCGAATCCAATCTATTAGAAAAAACAGTTATTACAGAAGAGTGTCTACCATGCACTTGCACTGCACTTTATACTAGAATTTCTTTTGACAACCCTGCATACATCCTTATCCATTTAAGGATTCTCTACCTTCACGAAACTTTAGAGGCGTTGGTTCCGCAGTCCTTCATTTATATTAGAATAGTATGATAGCAGAATATATCGACATGAACATATCATATGTATAGAATAGAATAGAATAGAATATTTTATTTACCAAATTAGGGCCCCAGGAGGGCATATGATACAGACAATATTATTATAAACAATAACATATGCAATACACACACAGTAAAGATATGTAACAAGTGTTATAAAAATAATAAAATAAAATAATATAACACAGAAAATACACTCAACGAAATAGTAGCAATGTATTATTATTCAATGAATACTATGTTGAAAATGACTCAAGTGCACCCGGTAAGTGTATCTTCACTTTGAGAAGACAAACATGAGGCATTAGTAGTTTGTGCGGAGAAATGTCAATATATAAAAATACAAAAAAAATACAAAAAGAACCCACTAAAAAACAAAGCAATTAAGCACTCCCACGTTTGACTATGAGGTATACTGCAAATAACAAAGTTTATTTAATAAAGGATATTTAATATGACTTATCTGCAGAAAGCACCAAGAGTCGGTGCTTAAAGGGGAGTCCCTACTTGTACTTAATGCAGATGAGTCAAGCTCCTTAATTATTGAAAATATATTTTTAAAACATATTTCTAAGATTATAGATTCTGTGTCCAGCCAGCAAAGATCATCAAGGGACGGTGCCAAAGAATTTGAAATTCTTCTTATGATCTGTGCAGGCTTAACAGGGTATCCAAATTCATATTAAAGAGTTATAATGAATTAGTTATTGCAGATTAAGTTGTACTTTAATTCTTAAGTATCTTCTATATATTTGTAAAATGCAAATAGTACATTAGGATCCTCATTATTCATTATCCAAATTAATTTGTTATCAATATTTAAATTTTGAAAGTTTGGACATGAATTTAATATATTTTGCATCATTTTCTCTCTTTTTAATAAATGAGTGTCACATTTAAATAAAAAATGAACTTCATCCTCAACCTCACCTGAGGTGCACCTGAGACAAATTCGGTTTTGTCGAAGAGTACCCTGGTATCTACCAGATTCAATTTGCAATTTGTGAGCAGATATTCTTAATCTAGTAATACATTTCCTTTGCTCAAAATGTCGAATTATTGACAAATAATTTTCAAAACCATAGTTGCACTTGAATGTTACATAAGTTCGTAGTTTACCATCTTTATGTTTGTCTAGCTGTTTTTTCCACAATGCAGTATAGTATCCCTTAATTATCTGACCACAGTGTAGTTTAAATGTTGAGTATTTTTCAAGAATATGTTTTTCTATGCCCGACATTCTTTCCCTTAAAATATTAATTGATCCATACCAAGAGGTTTTTTTTGTTTCAAATAGCTTTTTAGAACAATTATATGCAGCTTTTAACAAGGGAAATGATGAGCCAATATTTTCTAAACGATGCCAATATCCTAAAACATGTTTGACTATATCATAGTGAAGTGGAAAACGGCCTAATTCAGACAAAACTGCAAAGTTTGTACTCTTCCTATTAACGCCTAAAATATATTTGCAGAATTTAATACGAAGTTTTTCACAAAGTATCCTTGAGTAAATTGTATCCACTGTTATGTTTTCTTTTTTTAAACGTGCAGTAAAGGGATTGAAATATCCCCAAATTTCACACCCATATAAAAGTATAGGCTTTATTGTATGGTCAAAAACATGAATTGCATTTTTAACAGTAGGATTATGCACTAAAAAATCATTACATAGTTTGAAGTATGCTTTTAAGGCTCTTTGGTATAAATCATTCTGAGCATATGAAAAAGAACATGATGCATTAAATTGGATACCCAAATATTTATAATTAGATACACACTCCAGCTCATCTTTGTTGAAAATAAATTTTTGAGAGATATGTCTGCCTGCCTTGTTGAATATCAACACCTTAGTTTTTTTAGTATTTATATCTAAGCACCAGTCATTGCAAAAATTATGAAGTTCATTTAATTTCTCTTGTAGTCCTTCAGCTGAGTTAGATAAAATTACAATGTCATCAGCATACATAAGGCAATGAATGAGTTTGCCATCCAGCATAATTGGATCTCTGGTTCGTGTAAAATAGTCTGGAAGGCTATGTATATATATCATGTATATAGAATGATATATTTAAATGGATGAAAATCATATACATTTAGCATGCATGTAACTGTATAAACAAATATACAAATATGTATTTTACTGATTTGTATCACTACAATGTAAAATAGTTATTACGGTGACGTAATTCCCTGTCATCTAATTTATTCATCGTCCATCGACGAACTTGTCTCAGAAAAAAAATATATCTCTGTCATGTCTGTTCACATGGTACATTAACCTCACTTATACATGTAGGTTTATATATGTGATAAAACCCGGCGAAATATGAACTCGATGGTTAATATTTTTGCGTCCAGGTGGAGAGTTATTAATAAAGACATTTGAACCTCAAATAACAGTGGCGTAGCTAGGTGTTTGTTACGTGTACGCCCGAACCTCGGCGAGGGGTCTGAGGGCCTAAGTCATAGCACCTGTTGGTAGTTGGTTCAACGTGACGAAGCCCCCGTAAGCTAACAGGTTATCAAGAATGAGATACCGTTCCCGTTGTTGAAAATTCTCATCAATAGCAACATACTTAAAGAATTTAAATGGTTTATTTTTAATGTTTAGTTTATTCATCGTGTTGATATGGAATCTAATGGTCATTAGATATAGAGAAAAGTCTAAAACAGTTTCTTTAAAATATGTTCAAAAGGAGCCATATGGGGTAATTGTCGTTAATGAACATGAAATAATTAATGTTCGGAAGGTTTCTGTTGAATCCTAGTTCTCGGCTGGAATTGCCTTCCGCGTAAAGTGAATGCATTTATCTATCTTTTACAGGATTTAAATTTTTTTTTTTTTAGATATTTTTACTTTTCTTGGAATATCCGACTCGACCCAATTTTAACGAAAATCTATTAAGGTTTATAAAATCTTTTGAAAAAGTCCCATATCGTTAAATTGAATAAAGATAAGTCCTTCTGTCAAATTAATACTGCCACAATGGAAGAAAAAAAAAAGCTTTCAAAATTTTGATTCAGACAAAATTGTTAGAACCGAGTACGGTAACTTGTATACTTTTCAAATAGTCACAAGAACTTATAAACAAACAAATTAATTCTAAAAGTGTCCATGTCGTATGAACTAAGCCCTCGGCAGTTTTGTACGGTGATAAGTATGACAAGTGTGTATATTCCCGCTGGGTTTATAGTATATTGACCGTTATTATGAAGTTATGTGATTCGTAAATCTACGGGTATTGGAGGTAAAACCTTACATGCATGAATGATTTCACAACAAGGTTATAAAAATTAAAACGTTGTCATTATGATAATTTCGAAAAGTGTCTTATATGATATGATAAGATACAGTTTTTTACAAATAAATTGAGACACCTTGTTCAATTTATCTAACAGGTGCATGTAACTGTGTTTAAGCATTAAATGCGCATAAACCAGTCCCATGTGAAATTGGAGGTATCTCTATACGGTGGTCTGATTTTTTTTCGAAGAGATGCGAGACAAGGGAGTGTCAATTGAGTTATTAATTTACAACATTTACCAGATAAGCGGGGTATCCCAAAATTTTCAGCGCCAGATATTTCAATATGTTTTTGTTTTTACAATCAGTTTCTATTTATACTAATGTATTAAATGGGTATGGCAGTTGTGTCTTTTTTTTATAACAACCTTTTTAAAAAATTGCACACGATGTAATTGTATTTAAAATAATTTAACCTATCCCGGACTGTCAGATAGAAATTTGGTATCCGTAACTTTTAAGTCTATAAAATGACTACCAATATTTGAAAGTTGCGACACTTATGGATTATTAAACTGTTGCTGTATAATGGTTGTAGCAATCATATTTTAACTGTAACAACCTTTTCGACGTTTAAACAGTTTATTTACGACTGTTTCAACGTTTTGCGTGTTGGAACAGTTATTAAATAACTGTAACAACTTTCAAAAGGTTGCAACAGTCGTATTATAACCGTGAAAACATTTTCGGCGTTTTAACAGTGTATTTATGACTGTTACAACGTTTTTCGAGTTGGGACAGTTGTAAACCAACTGTTACAACTTGAAATTAGTTGTATTAGTCGTTTAATGTTTGTGACAGCTATTTCTAGCGTTGTTGCAGTCGATTTATGTTGGAGACAAACACTTTAAAAGTTGGGACAGTCATAAAATAACTGAAACAGTAAAATTTTACAACTGTTACAACTTTAACAAACAATTACAGTCTTAGAACGACTGTTACTGGTATGGACAGTTGTTATTTCGTCCAGTAGTGTACATACATGATCAATTTTGAAGATTGTTTTTGCCAGGTGTAATCATGTCAACTAATACAACAAGTTTCAGCTTTCTGACAGGATTAATTATACCCCCGCTTTAAAAAAGGGGGGGGTATACTGTTTTACCTCTGTCTGTCAGTCCGTCAGTCCGTCCGTCAGTCCGTCAGTCCGTCCGTCAGTCCGTCCATCAGTCCGTCAGTCAGTCCGTCCCATGAAACTTTCGTCACATTTTTCTCAGGAACTACACATCCACCCTTTCTTTAATTTGGTATCAACATTTATATATGTTAGCCATACCGTGTGATGCGTTTTCAGATTCATCACTTGACAACTTCCTGTTTTTACCTCTGTCTGTCAGTCCGTCAGTCCGTCCGTCAGTCCGTCCATCAGTCCGTCAGTCAGTCCGTCCCATGAAACTTTCGTCACATTTTTCTCAGGAACTACACATCCACCCTTTCTTTAATTTGGTATCAACATTTTTATATGTTAGCCATACCGTGTGATGCGTTTTCAGATTCATCACTTGACAACTTCCTGTTTTTACCTCTGTCTGTCAGTCCGTCAGTCCGTCCGTCAGTCCGTCCATCAGTCCGTCCGTCCATCAGTCCGTCAGTCAGTCCGTCCCATGAAACTTTCGTCACATTTTTCTCAGGAACTACACATCCACCCTTTCTTTAATTTGGTATCAACATTTATATATGTTAGCCATACCGTGTGATGCGTTTTCAGATTCATCACTTGACAACTTCCTGTTTACCGAACACTTGTATGATTTTACACATGATAGCCAAGTTGAAAATTTTCGTCACATTTTTCTCAGGAACTACACATCCACCCTTTCTGTAATTTGGTATCAACATTTATATATGTTAGCCATACCGTGTGATGCGTTTTCAGATTCATCACTTGACAACTTCCTGTTTACCGAACACTTGTATGATTTTACACATGATAGCCAAGTTGAAAATTTTCGTCACATTTTTCTCAGCAACTACAATACAAGGATTTCTGAAATTTGGTTTCAGGATTTATATAAGTCAGCTATACCGTGTGATGCGTTTTCAGATTCATCACTCGACAACTTCCTGTTTACCAAACACTTGTATGATTTTACACTGATAGCCAAGTTGAAAATTTTCGTCACATTTTTCTCAGGAACTACAATACAAGGATTTCTGAAATTTGGTTTCAGGATTTATATAAGTCAGCTATACCGTGTGATGCGTTTTCAGATTCATCACTTGACAACTTCCTGTTTACCGAACACTTGCATATTTTTACACTATTAATATTATCCACTTGCGGCGGGGGTATCATCAGTGAGCAGTAGCTCGCAGTTTCACTTGTTATTTATAAACTTGCCAGCAGTTACAACAAATGAATATTATTAATTGAGTTAAAAATTAAGCTCATTTGGACAGTGAAGTGATTTTGACGCGTATTGAAGTAGACATTAAACATGTTAAACGTTTCAAATTGATATCGAATTATGTGTAAATGCAGCATTGATTTATTTAAGAAATTAAGAATAAAGAAATATTAAAAAAAGATGGACAAAATATTTGTATTAAATTTGTTGGAATTTTTGTCTTGCCAAAGATGACAGAGTCAAAAAGAGAGGCATACATGTATATATAGTTGTGTTGTTTTGTCAGCATGGTCAGCATCAACAATGTATTACAAAAATGTAGTTTGTGATTGTGTGATTAGGTCTAGTTTATGGGAGGTCAATGATATTTGGTACACAGTTGTGTTAGCATAGGTATATCTCATTACCTGATTACCAGAATATTTAGCCCCACCCCCTTTGTCATAGTCAATTGACTCTGAATCTTAGTTTACATGTATTAGTTTTTTGATTAGGTCAGTTATTGAGGAACCACTAGTGAATGGTCAATGATATTTGGTGTGCAGTTGTATAAACTTTGTCACTTTCAATTTCTATTGAGGATATTTGACCCTGCCCCCTAAATTATTCTCTTTTTACTTGGAAACTTACGTTACTTTGAAATTTCATAAAGCTTTTGAAAATTTTACTATGAAGGAAACCAATCGTCGTAAGTCAATGATGATTGCCATGTAGGTGAAGAAGCATTAGTACATTTCAGTTCCATAGAGGATATTTGGTCCTTACCCCTCGGTCATATGCATGTTCTATTGACTTTGACTATAATTATGTTAGTTTAAGATACCAGTAATCTATGTGTTAGGGTTTGTTTAAAGGGGACAACTTATGAAAAGTCAATGTTATTTGGTAAGCAGTTGTATAAGTGTTGGCACATCTTATTTCCATAGGTATTGTTCAGCCCTGTACAATCAGTCATGGATCATTGTCTTTGAATATATTTTACATGTTAATGCATTTCTATTTTAATTGTATTATTTGTATTATCAAAATAACAAATAGGCAAAACATGTCTCTGTATTAAAAGCTGATTATAGATAAGACATGTACAATTATTATAAAGATAAGAATATGTGGAATGATAGCCAATGCATCATAATGAGACAACTATATATATATCCACCAAAATAAATGAAGAAAGTAAGCAATTATAGTTAGGCAACCATACAGGCTTCAAAAAATGTTATAGCATTGATAGGCAATTATAACAACATCAGCATTTATTGTAATATAACTTGCAAGGAAATTACACCACTTAAGATAGTTTCAGCTATGATTTGATGATTGTGCATACAATGTAGGTGCACCAACTGATGCAACTAAAACTGCTAATATGGCATATTCATACTTTAGAATATAGTTGAATTAAACCATACACCACTGCTGGACCCCATTATTGAAATTATTAATCTGATAAGAATAATCCTCCATGCAGCTTGTACCTATTAGCAAAACCTACATGTATACTGCATAGTAAGCTTTAAAAGACCAGAAAATTACAAAATGTAAAACAATAAAACTACAGCAGCCTGATTTATGTACAAAACAATTATGAAAAATGGATATGATATACAGCAACAATTACCAAATTACTGGGTCCTCTATATGGACAGGCACAATTTTAACTCTTCCCTTACATGTGACAGTGTACAGTATGTGCATAATTGCAGATATTAAATATTAAAAAAAATAATTGGACATAATTTTTGAAAGTGGCAGGATTGGATAGTGAAAACTTTAGGGTACAAACATTATTCAATACTTGAGAAATAGCCGAGATAATATTTTCACCAATTTTTCAACAATATTCGTCTTAACTTCTGCCAAGTTTGCCTCTCCTTTTTTTTTACTTAACTGCCTACAGCGCCTTTGGTGCTTTGATTTTAATAATTTTATTAGTTTAGACATTATCAGATTATCATGATTATTAGAAACAGTATTCTGCTAAAAATGATGGTGTTAAATTTGAACACTTTGTCAAAACCTACATCATTTGTACATGGTGCCACTAAAGTTTAGTTTGCCTCAATGGAATTATATTATTGTAGTGAGACCTTCTACCCATATAGAAGCTCGGGCATTAAAGAAGACACCTACATATTTTGGGATTAAAGATTATCATGATTATGGTCACTTTAATAAAAATAGATTTTAAAGAAGCAAGAGGTTTTGAGCTTTGCTCTTGTTTATACTTCAAAATGATAATTTTAGATTCATATGCATTAATGATATTATATAGTGTTTGGGCTAGAAGAGTAATCAAAACACTATTTGACTCAGACAGAACTTAGTATAACATTATATTTTTTAATTGTTTCAGAACAGGGTCGTTATGTTGCATCATTCGGAGCTGCCTTGAAAAGTGACATGAAAAATGACCTAGGTAAACTATGGATAACACATTTGATTGATAATCTTCTCTGTATTATTGATGATGTAAAAGTCTCGGAGGTACTTTGTTGTCCACCTTCTAATAGTTGCAATCCAGAAGTTGAACTTATTTATGGAGATGAAAATGAACATATTACACAAATGCAGTATAATGCGCCATATTCAAGTACCCCTGTAGGAACATTCAATTGTATATCAGCACATGGAAGACTTTCTCCAAACTCATATTCTGAAGAATCATCAGTAACATCTGAGGGGAGTTGTTCTAATGTTAAGAAAGGAACAGCTGTTCCAGACTTTTGTGCAGCGCTAAAAAATTTCCCTGGTGTTTTCCCATTAGTGGTGAAATTGCAACCAGCAAGACAAGAAACTGAAGGAGTTTTTCCAAATGTTCAACAGATGCTGTCGAAGCTTTTCTTTCAAGATGTTGTATTTGGTATGTTTATTTCACCAAGATCATTTCAAATGTCCGTTATTGTAAAGAAGGAAGGAAGTCTACGATTTGCAAGTACAAACTCTGTTTCCTTGATGAACCCATTGAAAGATAACGAGCTTGATATGAAAAATTTGAATTTGATGTACACTTTTGTGTATCGAGTCTTACAGTGGTCAACTGAAACTCAATGTTCTTTATAGAGAAAGATGATTAAGAAGCCTTACCAGGAATCTTACTTTTTACTCCTGCTTTCTGAAAAGTCCTACAGTCAAGTAATTTTTACATAAAACATGAGACTGACTTAAAAATAATTGCAAGAGAGGAAATAATGTGTCCTTGTGTCCAGAAATTGACAAGGATAAACCAGGGAAAAAATCTGTATTAAATGATTGCAGGCAGAAAAGATTTACACAGATAGACATTTCCTGTGGACAATGTTTTGAATAAGGAAGATAACACTATAAAAACTACTTGAAACTTGAACAATAATCAAAATGATAATAGCTTTTTTTCTGTATGTCCAGTTAAAGTAATGCTTTTAACAGATTTTGAAATTTTGATTAAAGTGATCAATGAAGCAGATTTTTTGTTTGTAGTATACATATGATTATATATATAAAATAAGATGTCGTTGGAATGCACATGGCACAACTCTGAGTCTCCAAAACTCCAGAAGAGACATACAAAGACATAATGACACAGAAATTAACATCTTTAGGTCACCCTGTGGTCTTAAACATTGAACAAAGCAAACTGCATAGTCAGCTATTAAAGGCCCTGAAATAACAAATGTGAAACAGTACAAACACAAAAACTAACTGCATGATTTACAAAATAATAAACGAAAAACAAATATATGACACAGCCACAAACAACAACCACTACATTACAGGCTCCTGACTTGAGACTGCAGGTACATAATCTACATACAGAATGTGCACATTCAGAGTGTAGCTGGGTGAAACTTGTTTGAAGACAAAACCTACCCCTTACCTTGGAGAGTGGAGTGACAACAAAGAGAATTTAACATCAGTTGGAAAAGGCTTTATTCAACAGATGGATACATGTTTAAATAATATAACAAAAACACAGAGCAGACGTGGGTGGGTACTTATACTTGCCAAACCACAAGACACTCAGTACAGATCTGAAAGTAGTAGCAGTTACTGACTGCTTGATCAACATGATCAAAGCCAATAATGACTAATACAAATAACTATACACCTAAGACTAAGTACCGTCAAACCTCCATAGATTTAGTGAAAAGATGTCATAAACAGTTGGAGAAAAATTCCAAGTTCATGAAGTTGTAGAGTCATGAATGTGCGTATGTATATAGCAATAATATAAAGTTTGATTTTAGTTTACGGATAACACAATCTTTATTAGTACCAAGACCTTGTGCAATGCTTAATTATAGGTATTGTCAAATTGTAGTATTGTGAAAAAGCCTATATGAGTTATTTTTATAAATATTGTGTGATTGCCAATGAAACAGCTCTTCAAAAGAGACCAAATGACACAGAAACAAACAAATAAAGGTCACTATACGCCTTCAACAATGAGCAAAGGTATAGTTGACTATGGAAGGCCCTGAAATGTTAAACAATCCAAACCTGACAATTAACGACCTGAATTGTGTACCATTATATTTACATAAATATACTGTACATTTACCCTTTTCTATAGTCAAATACTGTGCATGAATAGTCCCAATTTAATCATACAGGGAAAAAGATGCCAATGACAAAAAACAATTGATAGGAAACAGTTATGAGAAATTCACCCAGTATTAAAAAAAATAATTGCACAATAAGCCCTGTACAGAATCACCAATATTAAACATGAACAGTCTAACTGTTAATGTTATTATTGTACATAAGCGACATTTTCAGACAGCAATAGTATTTTTCCAATCTAACACTTCAGTAAGGAATGTGCAAGATTTTTTTTCTAAAGCGGTATTTTCAATTATTTGGAAGACCTTCGTCTGTTTCTCAGTTCTAATAAGATTTCTTTGTCGTACTTGTCTTTCTGGTTACTTTTAAAAAAATTTTTTTTGGCATTGACAGTTTGTTTTTGATCTGATATTAAGAAAATGTATGGTTGTAAATGAGATATCTTTTCACCAAATGACATAATAGAAGTTAACAACTGTAGGTCACAGAATGGCCTTCAACAACGGGCAGAACTCGTACTGCATATATAACAGTCAGTTATAAAATAAAATGAAAATTGTAAAACAAAACAAACGAGAAACTAGCATTCTCATTTATATACAAAAAAAAAAATGAATGAAGAACAAAGATGATATACATCAACAAACGACCACTACTGAATAATAGAACCTACAAATACTAACTGGAGGGGTTCATTCGGTTGGCTAGCGCCAACTCTCTACTAACCTGAGACATTTATGTAACGCACAACACACAAAAAACTTTGAAAACTTTAAACAAACTAGCAAATATGAGACACAGGAAAAGCGAAAACGATTCATATCTTGCCTTACATCTAGAAATTGACAATGATGGTAGGTTGAAAACAAAACTTTACGAAAAAAGAAATAAGTTCGGCTTCCAAATTGTGAACTTTCCGTTTCTATGTAGCAACATTTCGGCAGCGCCTGCACACGGCATATGATTATATCTCCCAACTGATACGATATAATAGAATAAAAACCTGTTGTGTCCTTTAATATCTCTGATTTGATTTGATAGATGCGTTTAACAGTCATCAAATTTTGAATTATTTAGTGAGAAAACATCATCTGTATAAAGGACCGTAAAGTTAGAGGATATGCTTACTTCTTATCGTTCGTCCTAGGGAGTTCCTGTATGCAGTCAGCCTCATGATAATAAAGCTACCAGTCGACAAGAAGAGGGGCACAATTGGTTTCCCTTGGAATGCCGATAGTCTGTGAAAAACACGTCCACCAAACGTAACAAAAACGTAGTCAATCAAGAAATCAGACATCTTGATAATGTCAATTTCAGAGATATTTTTGTTTGAATCTGAGTGATTTTTTACAAAGTAGGATTTATCCCTCCCTAAAACAGGCTACTTGTATCTTCATTTTGTCATTCTTTTTTATTTAACAATACATGTACCAACTCTTTCAATTTGTCTTTTAGTTTGGAGTGGGGAATACTTGTGTATAGCCAAATGTTTTAATACTTTTGTACGACGAAAGAGTCTAAGATTGTATTGAGCACTTGGAAGACCCAGCAAAATACCGTTGTTTATAAAACACTTATAAATGAAGTTTTAGTATCCAATACAGAGATGGAAGATCCAGTTCTTCATCGTTAGTATAAATTCCAAAGTAACACAGAATAGACCTATGATTATCTAGGATTATCTTTGGTATTTGTCGTGAGGATATATGTTGAGTTTCGTAGTGAATTTTCAATACCTAATTCATTAATCAAGCAGATTATGTAATGCTATTTGCACACAAACACGATGTCGTTTGGCGACTTATCCGCGGAGACAACACCATATTTGTCATTTCAGTAGGACAAGTGTTTTGCAACTTTTGGGTCTTAAAAGATTGACATAGCTAGCATGGGTGAATGGACAACGAAGATGTTCCGAATGTAAAAAATAGGATGTGCTATCCTGTTTGAAATAAGTATTCGACAGGTTCAGCAAATCTGTCAAACCAATTATGTGTATCTTTTGGAGAATTTACATAAGGGGTTAACAAATGTGAAGTAAAAAAATCCCTGACTTAAAATTTCAAAAATAAAAAAAAAGGAAGTGATATCACAAAAATACTGAAATCCGAGGAAAATTCAAAACGGAAGTCCCTAATCAAATGGCAAAATCAAATGAAAAAACAAACGAATGGACAACAACTGTCATATTCCTGACTTGGTACAGGCATTTTCCAATGTAGAAAATGTTGGATTAAACCAGGTTTTATAGCGCTAAACCTCTCACCTGTATGACAGTCGCATATTGACACAATTTGCGAGTATGGTCTTGAGGAAACGATGATAGTCCGTCGGAAGGGGACGATAAATGGCTGACCCGTGTTAGGAGAGAGACATATTTCTTGCACCTTAAAGACACCCTTGTAGATTTCGAAAAAGAGCAGGCTAATGCCGCTACAAGGCAGCACTCGCACCCGCAAAGTAGAAAGGGATTAATATAACTTGCAAAACTTGTTTCCCAGTCCACTATAAATAAATATGTTTAAACTAAACTATCAAACATTGAACACGAAATTCAAAATTTCACTAGAGATACGGGGATCGAGAACAAGTTATGATATCTAATATTGTAAGATGATGCTTAAGGCACATCTACGTAAAGAAACCCAAGAAAGTTAACAAAAGGGAAGGAAAAATCGTCCCTATTGTCGTAATGTTTTGTGTAGATTTTCCAATGTAAAATGTTAATATCTAAATCTAGGAGATAATAGTTGCTAGTTCCTTTCGGTAGTTATTTTTTAGATAACTTTTGATTGTTTAACAAAAAAAGTATCATCAAAGTTTAGATTAATTTGTCAATGAAATGTGTCTAGCCTTACTGCAATGATAAATGAGAAGTGTTTTTGTTATAACATACGAAAGAAGGAATACAAGTCTAGATCCAGTGATTCTTTCTGTAGTAGCGTGGTACTCTGGAATTATGTATGCACCTTAATATGGTTGGTTCATCTGGTAAGGTTAAACATCGGGTAAAAAGGTATATAGATAGAGGCATTGGTTGTTGGTCTGTGACATTGTATGTTTTGTATGCGTACTCTTTGTTGATGTTTCAATGAATAAACGGCTCGTGAAATAAAATCACATTTTTTTTTATTGGCATCATATAGCAATACACACACACGAACATATACACATATACAATTACACATATTTATCAAATAATATCACAGTGTTCCATTCTTATACACATTTTTCAACCTTCTTTAACAAATATAAGAAAATAGATAGCGTAAAAATATACTAACAAAGTTTACGTAATGTAGTTCCGGACTTTGCAAATGATATGAATAGCAAACGATTTCTTATTAAGTTCAACTTTCGAAGTGTTTCTCTAATTGTAACTCGCAAAAAAATGATCAAACTATACGGACTCTCCTCAGACATTGTAATCCATCATCTGCCTTGTGACTAATACTACTTGGTCTGGTAACTGGTACCTGAGTAACTTATATTTAAAATGCGTTAAATCTACGAGAGTTACTTGTCCACGATATCATTGTTCTAAAGATTTAATTTAATTGTCCACTGTATTTATACATGTTATACTTAGGTTAACCAATTTATTGATCTGCTTTTTTCACAATTTACCAACTACAATCTTGGAAATACCTAAGATACTATTGGTAATTACCAAGTTTATGTTTGAGTGTTTGGGAATAGTCTTTTTTGTTCCTCAGCAAAAATAACAACAAATATGTTCCGAATGTAAACCAAAGGCTAGGATAGTTAAAAACCAATTGATCAAAGAAAAATTGAAGATCTTTCCACATCAGTTTTCTAAATTATTAATGAGTAGCTACTTCCGATTAACTGAAAGGTACTATTGACGTCCAAGCATAGGTTTTCTTCATTCTGATTCAATAAATATAAGTTGCTATATATTTGTTTTCTCAGATAAGTGAGATAATTGCTCAAAGAAATTCTGGTGTATTTAGACATAAATTTTCTAAATAGTCGACGAGAGGCCACTTAATCATGTTATTTTTCAATCAAAGTCACTATTGGCCTCCAATTATTGGTTAAATCATTCTTAATCAATAAATATATGTGTTCTAATAATTTCTGCGTGAAACAAGGGTGATAATTAGATACTTCCGGTTAAAAGAATATCACTTCCGGTCTCATATGATAACTTTGTTGTCACCAGACCTCCCTCCCCCACCCACCCCCCCCCCCCCCCAAAAAAAAATATGGTTTTTACATACCTGTAATGGGTTAGATATTTAGCTTCTTCCGGTTTATCAAAAAATATTTATTTTCAGTTTTCTGTTCGATGAAATATGTGCAAAAATGGCTGCATCCGGTTTAATCAATGTCACTTTCAGTTGATACTTTTTAAATTTCTTTGCAGAGGAGGATGTCGTCAAGACCAGACTTGTGCATACAGATTGTGCTAACGGATTAAAGCGGTAACAGGGATACCTTTTCTTAAATTATTTAACAGGTGAACAATTGTACATATATAATCTTTGGTCACGAATCTTCATTGAATAAGGACAGATTTTGTCAGGGATATATTTATACTTCTGACAAAAAGAAGTTTGTACATTAGTAGTAGGATTATAGTTTATACAAAAAAATATACGGTGCGACTGAAAGCGAATTTCTTTTCACAGAAATGATATAACTAAAACAAATGGTTGAAAAAAGGGGGGGGGAGTTAGTGTAGACTGTAGTTGATTTAACCAGTCCATGACCCCGCTATATAATGATGCGTGACTATTTTCAATTAGTTAAACTGTTTTGTCGATATCTATAACTCTTACTTGGAAGACGCGACATAAACATAACGTAAAAAACAGAAAATAACTTTGACTTTTGACCTTGACCTAATTTCTTCCTTTTTTTTAACCAACGCCATCAAATCAAAGGACACTACGTTCCTATTACTTATGGTTTACAGCTACAATTATATTTTACTTATTTGTGATAGTAAAGGGGAAATAACTATCGTATCATTCTGAGAACATAATGAGCAAACTGAATAAAATAAATTATTTGCTGTTTTCAGGGTTGCGAAAGAGTTCTCACAAAAAGAATACCACTGTTTTGGGATGCAACTCTTACACATATAAGTGTGCGTTTAAACAGGCTCAGTTTCAAAAGCGCATAGAAAAAGATTTGGTAGAGGAAACAAAATCGGTACCAAACCAGGGAAAAGTGGAAAGACCTACATATTTTAAAGTAAGGATTCACACTAATAAAAAGATTATACAAATCGTCTGACAAAAAAAAAAACACACAACAACAATATTTGTCCTCATAGTAATATACTTAAACAATATTCTTTACTCCCCTATGGTTAATGACTAATGTCTTAATCTAGGGGAGATAAAGAATAAATTAGTTTGTGATCATGTTTGTTTATTTTTACATTTTAGTAACAAACATTATACTAATAATATTTATATTTATATATAGAAATAAATGTGCAAAAAAACACACTGCCATGCCATTAAAAAAAGGTAGTTTCTTTAAGGTTATATCTCTGATTAATTTTCTCTTGCCTACTATTGAAAAACAGTGTACAAAACAATAGGTACAAATAACATTTGACCACAATAAAGTTATGATGGCTATTTCAGACCAGTTTGCAAATTCAGATTCAACTGTTAGTGTACCATTATAGCGTATAATATTAGTGTCAGTTCGACACCGTACTAAGAAATCGACACCATTTTTATAAGTAATGTTATAGGCTGAACTTGTACATAAAATATTTGCAAAGCTAAATTTTGTACAATTTGAAGCTGTTATGCTCAGTGCATATATCACACGCATAGTAGACAAATTGTACTTGTGTTCATCGGCATTAAACTTGAGAGAAACTAACATAATCATACAAAAACCGACGAGTAATAGAATAATCATAGTGCTTCTCAATCGTTGCCTGTGCATTATTTGCACGCCTGTTACATATGTAACAAATCGCTCCATTTCTAAATATGTCTTATACAAAACAACAAGGGATATAATTTTTCCTACATACGCAAATTTTTTAACGTACTGAATGTATACAAATTCCCCAAGTAATATGAATAGAGTACCTCCTGCAAATGCCAAAACAAAACAACATCTCTTTATGAAAACTGAATACCTTACGTTATAGGTCATCATGAGTATTGTCCACGAAAGAATGGCAGTGAGTAAAACACTCCGCCTTTTCATCACCTGTACCAAGGTAATATTACCAGCAGATTCTGTGACTTGTCCACCGCAATTAAAGTTATCTTGATTCTCCTTGTGGATTATTAAGTAATTAAAAAAAAGAAAAGTCAATGCAGTAAAGATTAAGGTTGATAAAGCAAGTTTTTTATGAGTCTTCTCTATTAATTGTCTATGCGGTGCGCTATTGTTTATGTATTTGTCTGTATCACCACACCTATCCATTAACTGTAAAGCTGATATACACATATTATTTATTAAATAAGGATTAGCCCCATTCTCTAGCAATGTCTTTATACAATCACTGCTTTCCTGTTTTGAAAGGTGCCTCTCTATAACAGCATGTAAGGGCGTATTGCCCTCCTTATCGGGCAAGTTCACAAAGTCACTAAATCTACCTCTGAAAACGGTGTGTAGTGTAATATTTAAAAAGGTGGTCCGTAAAGCTGATATAGGTCTCTTTTTATACTCTCTTGTCTGGTCCTTGTTTCGATTAGTCTCCAAACAAAGGTTCTCAGTATTATGAGTGAGTAATAATTTTGTTGCACTTTCGCTTGTTGTGTAATGTAGTGGGGTTCTATTGGAATTATCACAAATATTTAAGTCAGCTTTATTATGCAACAAAAGAGATAATATATCGACATTATTGTTGATAACTGCTAGATGTACAGCAGTTAGTCCATTATTTTCAACAATGCTTACGTTAGGTGTCGGCACACTGCATATATATTCATGTCGGAATAAAACCTTCACAGCTTCTACATCATCTAATAGTATAGCGTAATGTAAGACTGTCAATCCGCTCTTTGTTTTAGAATCAATATTTCCTGATTGTATGTTTGATTTCAATTGTTCTAGGTCGTTTTTGCGGACTGCCTCATGAAGCTTGGTCTGATTTAAATCATTTTCAAGAATCAGAGTAATTATTTGTTTTTTGTTTGACGTGACAGCATTTTTAAACGGATTTGTGGATACACCACTTTTATATTTACTTGTGCTTCATTTCTTAAAAGTAAGTCGACCATATCAATTTGATCTGTCTTAACTGCTATACATAAAGGTGTTTCCCCGAATTCAGAAAAGCAGTTAACATCAGCACCATTACGAATCAATTCTGCAACTATATCTATGCTACCGCCCAAAACAGCAAGAGGAAGGAATGAATCACACGAAGGTAAGAATCTACCATATCTACCTAGAATCAATTTACGCTCAACAGTTGTCATTTTTTGACTCCATGTATATTGAAAAAAATCATAGCAGCCAAATGCAACAATCCAGTCTATAAGTGTACTTCTGACATCTCGAGCCTCAATGACTCGACTAATGGCATCCTTGTTACTTTGGAATTTTTCATTGGATAAAATCTTTAAAGCCTGTTCAAAGACTGATTTATTTCTACTTTGTCTTCGTTCGGAACTAGCCTTAAACAATAATGTGTGTATATCGTAAATGATGCAAAATTTACGGACAAAAGAACTATTTTTAATAAGATGGCTCATCAACACACTGGAAAATCTCCCATTATTTAGTTCAGTCCAAAACCTATTATATAATGGGCTAAGACTATCTTTATCTAAATCATCTTCCCGAATAATTACAATATGTTCATCAATGGTGCCATCCATGTGTTTATTTGATACAACTCTGATTCGATCCCTAATAAACAATATGTCACATTCTGAATACATTATCCGCGGATTAAACGTCTGGAAATGACAGCCGATAGTCTCTTCAAGAGCATCGTGAATAAACCAAATATTGTTACTGTCCTTACTGAAATATGATCCTATGGCAGAAAGAGCTGAATCTTCAAGTTCTTTCTTCGACATGTTTCTATTAAGTCCGCAAGTGTGCATTATCTTATATACTTTCTTATCATATTCGTCTGAGTCAATGTCAAAGATACTTCTACTAATTGAACCATTAAACAGCATACAAAGTACCAAAATACAATATAGCTTCTTATTTTCAAGTCTCATTTTAGTAAGTTCCTCATTTAACAACGATAAAGGTTGCTTAAAGAATGCAATTCGTTTTTGAAATCTGTCGTCGTCGTTTGAAACTAATTTACAAAGAAGAGGGAATGCATAATTTGATTCACACATAATTTCAACCTCATTTGCTGAAACCTTTTTTTCTAGGTTATTTCTGCTAAGGTGCTTGAGAAGAATTTTCTGCTTTTCATCTTTTGAAAGAATATTCGAATCGTGCTCTAAATCAAAGACTACTTTGTTTAAAATTGTGGATGCATTTTGAAATCTTTCTTGTGATACTATATGTAATCGTAGTGTACACAATATTTTGCTTGAACCTAACTTTGTTTCAAAACAGGTTATAAGCTTTTCGTTCAATCTTTCCCATTTTTCTAACAGGGTCGGACTTAAATCGTATTTACCTAGAACATCATCAATGAGAAACACCTGCTGTGTATTTGTGTTGAACTTTATTATATCCCGGGGTGATTCAATGGGAACAATTTCATATCCTTTTTGTTGTAATTTAATTGCAATATGTCGAATAGTTGCTGTCTTTCCTGATCCAGACTTTGATGTTACTAAAATACAACTACAAGCCTTTACTTTTTCATAAACAAGCTTTGATCTCTTCGTCTCGTAAAAACTTTCATCATCTTTTAACCATGTGTCAACCATAGTTGCATTCGCTTCTGTAAAAAAAATATTAATTTATTCACATTTATATCATATAACACAACTTAATCACCAGAAAAGATTGTTTAACATTCTTGAGGTTATAAAAAAAGACACAATCAATAAACAAATTGTGAATCAAAATGTTCAATTGTTCCTATAGTTCTGACCAGGTTAGACTTTCTAATTCTTTTATTTAGAATCATACTGCAGTAACTAACAAAAACAGTGAAATAGGCTATTTTCGGCATTACCGAAGGGCACATTTTTGGACGACAAATGGAAAAAATAAATCGTCCAGTGTATTGTTAAGGAATAACTAACAACATTTTAGAATTACAAAAATGTTTTGTGAATGCTATTTTCGGCTTTATAAAAGAGCAAATTTCTAGATGACAAATTAGAAAAAATTGCCCGGTGTATATAGAAATAACTAACAGCATTTTAGAATTACAAAAGTATTTTGTTTACAAAGCAACTGAACATGAGAATAAACGTATTTATACTGCTCGTAATACTACAGAAATAGCAGTTAAATGCAGTCTCGGAAGTCTCCTTGGTGGTCAATCAAAGTCGTCTATACTCAAATACACAGGAAATGGTGATACATATTATCGACTCCATTCATCGCATATTTTTTATTTTAGACTTTTTTATAATTTGGATGTACTTTTTTATATGTTATATATCAATATGAGAATTTAAGTCAAAACGGTTAACAGGATTTTTTCTGACAGCTAATGCCCGATCAAACTGGTTCTATTGATAGCATTTGTAACAAACCTGCAATGTTTGTCGGAATATTTCCATCTCTGTAGTAGGATAAATAGCTTTCTATCTGTTCTTTTTCCTTTTCACAATCCATATATTCCTTTTTCAATTGCTTTAATTCAGCGTTTGCTAGTAATTTTGCTTGATCTCCATCAATATCGTAATTTAAGATTTCAGTGATCTCATATGGTCTTTGACCTTTATTTAAAGATGTCAAAGCCTAAAAGAAAGTATACAAATAAATCAAAAATATATCTTAAATGCCTTAACATTTTAAACAATATTTTGAGAAAAGTAATTCGTTTTAACTGAATCTAACACTGAATTTATAAAAAAAGAAGATGTGGTATGATTGCCAATGAGACAACTGTCTACAAGAGACCAAAATGACACAGACATTAACAACTATAGGTCACCGTACGGCCTTCAACAATGAACAAAGCCCATACCGCAAAGTCAGCTATAAAAGGCCCCAATATGACAATGTAAAACAATTCAAACGAGAAAACTAATAAGTAATTGTATATTAACAATGAAAACCTGCCAACTTCCAATCGTTTATATCATTTTTGATTCTGTTTCTATGTTTACAATCTATGACATGTTAAAAAAAACTATTTTGGCACGATCCTACCTTTGGCGGTGGAATTCATTTGATATCAAATTGGAAACAAAATTAGTGTTATCATTTTTCTGACTACATACTTTGATTATTCATAATGATTCCTAATTCCTTTGTGGAGAAATAAAAACATATCTCACTTTGTTTTATTATAGAATTAAACACATGTTAAGGTATATTCATGGTATACCGCAATCTTTGATTGTAAAATCGCAGTACAAAATCGGTTTAGTTATTTGCCATGCACATCTGCAAATTTGGAGACAGATTAGCAACTTATTAGTTAGACTATTTATTTATATAAAGAAAACTTGATGGTTTATTGTATTATTCAAAATAATTACACAAATATCAAATCTTTTGTTTTAAGAATAAGTTATTTCAATTTAAGCTATTTATGGAGAGATAGCTCTTTTAATAAAAAAACATCCAAACCCAAACATATACTGGAATGATAGTGAATTTTGAATATTTACTTGTAGCAAGGAAACAAGATCGGTGACACCATTTTTTTCTATTTCTTTTCTTAAAACAAACTATGAAACCAATCTTCTCACAAACTATTTCAAAATTCTATCTCATAAATTTCTTTTTATGCACACGCAAGTGTTTTTTTTCATGAACTTGGTAATTTGGTTAACATCGTTGGTATTACATGTAATCACATTAAAATTTGGTATTAAGATTAATCGAAATATGGAACTATATTTTCTTGCGAATTATTCGATGACAAATTCCCCCGGTTATATGAGGGTACCTATTACCTGAGGTCCTGCATCAGCGGACCTTTTAGTCACCTGTTAGGTACTTGGGGACAATTCAATTATGTGTTTTTCTGTAAACTATGAATTTGATCATATATTGTACATAACTTAGGTCGTTAGTTTTCTCGTTTGAATTGTTTTACATTTGTCATTTTAAGGCCTGTTAGAGCTGACTATGTGGTATGGGCTTTGCTTATTGTTGAAGGACATGCGGTAATATATAGTTATTGATTAATGTGTCATTTTGTCTCTTGTGGAGAGTTGTCCCATTGGCAATTATACCAAATCTTCTTTTTTATATGAACATACATGTATACTAGCACTATAAATAAAGTGTATTTGCTATTTACTTTCAATTCCAAGTTTATTATCAACGCCGGTCATATATTATTGAGATATTATAGTACATCTACAATATATGTTCATAGTATACAGACAAACTCGAGAATTATTGAATTAGAACTGTTTTCACTTACACATAATTTTCGTTGGTCCTTGGGGACAGAATAATTATTTATGCCTTTTCTGTTTACATAATTTCAACCACGCTCTAAATGCCCGCGATTTCGCGTGTGTGTTCTAGTACAATTTAAAATGACGAAAGATAATGATATGAGAGGGAAAGTATTTGTATCTCCTTAAATAATCTATTAATATCTGGTAAGTGCGGTTTCCTTTTAGGATTTTACTAATTTACAATGTCAAATATCTAAACCGAAAAAGGAAATGTGCATTTATCACCAAATCTAACCTTTTCAACAAAAGCCCATGTGTCTGTGAATTCATTGCTGTCCATAGAAGAAACTGTTGTATGGGCCAACTGATTTCTGTACCACTTCAGTGTAGCTAAGTGCGCTGCCTGTGAAGTATCACTCGTATTAGGAAGTTGATCCCATCCTTGTAAGGGTTTAACTAAACCTCCTATATTACGAAGCAGACTTATCATCAGTGTCAAATCAAAGTCATCGGAAGAGGTAGCTAAAACAAAACAGTGTAGTGTAAATAGAGGATGGGGAATTTACTATCAAATGTTAGTACTGTCTTGTTAATTCAAATTCATTTATTTTTTTGTTATTGGCATGATTAATGACTGTCCTGTCGAAGCTTAATATGTTGTCTGCTCTGTGGTCGGGTTATTGTCTCTTTGACACATTCGCAATTTTCATTCTCAATTTTACATGTATTTTATGTTATTGACATGATTAATGACTGTCGAAGCTTACAATAACTACACATTTAAGATATACAATGACGTAAAGTGTTTATAGTTGGTTTCCGTCTGCCCTGTTTAAATAACTTTTATTATTTTTTATATTAAACATATGTAGATAATGTTACGTCAAAGGTTTACATATTTAAGTACCGAAACTGATTCATGGTTTAATTATATTTTTTTTCTCAAATTATCAGGTAATTTATTCGTCTACCTGAAAACCAAAGTAAACATTGTGATCTCCATTATAACTGTGTACCTTTTGTGCCCGGAGGAATCTTTGGAAGAAATGGAGACCATATTGTTCCTGGGACACTCCTTAATATTTCTATTTGGACTGCATTGATTCTTTTTCGCTTGTATAAATTGATAATTGCAGGAACACTACTGTTGATAGATTGAGCTAATTTTGATGGCGGAAAAATTCCGTCGAAGAATCGTCTGGTAATTTTGGGTGATACTTTTAAGTTCAAGAAGAAAAATCTAACAAAGTTTTGTTCTTCTATAAGTGGTGACATCGAAGACATGTTTCAGCCTAAGAGTTTCTGTGTAAAAACCTTTATCGAAATAATTCAGTATTAAACCCGTTTATCATCTTTTATGGCACCAGTTACCTGTAAGAAAGAAGCTGACTTCAGTAAAAAAGAAATACCGTTTATAGCCATGTATGCAAACATGCTTTGACAACATGTTATAGTTATTGAACAAGGAAGTTGGTATATGGTATTTAATCTGCACAGCTCGAGTGACCCTGTTCAACCCGAACGACGAAGGAGTACGGGTTATTGGGTCATCCCGTGCTGTGCAAATTAAATTACATATACCGATTTGATTGGTCAATAACTGTTTTAACACATGACGTCAACAGGTTTCTTGCATAAATCACATCATATCCGCCCAACAAGAAGCTGAAATGGACGCATTTCATCATGAATTATCGGAGGACGAACCATTGGAGAATAAAATGGAACTGAGAAATGTAAATATAGAGGACTTTTTTTGAGAGTTTCCTAATAATGGGATGGATGAGAATGCATCTGGAGATTTGATCGACACCTCAGCTGTTTCATTTGACCTAGGACTAGACTTAGATCTATGGTTGCAAGTTTCTTCGGAAAACGGAAAGATAAAAAAACGTCAAGGTACGTCTTTGTTTTAGAATTATCTGCCACGCGCAGACCCATTATTGCATAATTTGAGATGTGGACCCATAGACGGACCCAAAGGATGGGGTCCCGGGTCCCTCTTTTGTGGGAAAATTTGGTTAGTTATATAGGGAATCACTGGAACATGACGAGCGCCCCATCCTCTTTTAGGCCAGTTAGCCCTCCCCCTTTAATAAAAAGTTCTGGATCCGCTACTTGAACCCTTGATATAATCATTTGCGGAAACTTCCGACTAGATTTATCGTTTAATTGTTCTCATCCGGAATATC
Source organism: Mytilus galloprovincialis (assembly GCA_037788925.1). Classification (NCBI taxonomy): domain Eukaryota; kingdom Metazoa; phylum Mollusca; class Bivalvia; order Mytilida; family Mytilidae; genus Mytilus; species Mytilus galloprovincialis. The sequence continues at coordinate 101,783,645 of CM075330.1, forward strand.
CATGAAATATTTACCACTGCCGGATTTTGCCTCTGCCATGTGTTAAATTATGTGATATTATCTTATTTCAGGATGAAAAACCTTAAGAACAGGGACAAGGAGTTGAATCAAGGTTTGCAGAAATGACAGACAATGAAATTGGTACACTTATTGAAGATGCTGAGAACAAAAACACAAAGAAAGCCATAAAATGGGCATTTAATGTCTATGAAGACTGGAAGAATTCTAAAGTTGGTAGTGGTTTAATTGTTCCAAACCTGAAGGATTTGTCTGTTATAAAGATATTAACAGCATTTTAGGAAAGTTTGAAGTAGAAGTTCGAAAAAAGAATTGAGAGAAATATCCAGCGAAAACACTTTATCTTCTTGTAACTGGACTTCTAAGAGGAATGCAGTCACAAGGTGTTTCTAATCTTAACTTTTTGAACGAGTCTGTTGACAGATTTCTGAGGTTTAGACAAATACTTGACGCACAGATGAAAAAATTAACATCAGATGGGTATGGTATAAATGTTAAACAAGCAGATCCGATTTCAGTTGAACAGGTAGAAATATTGTGGAACAAGTCTGTGTTTGGTAATCATTCATCCGAAAGTCTATTATATTCTGGTTTTTTTTTTCTACAACTGTAAATATTTTGGTCTACGTGTTCGTGACAAGCACCGTAGTCTGCAAATTTCACAAATACAGTTAGGAGAAGATGATAACGGAAACTATATTGAATTCCGGGTCAATGATACTAAAACGTATAATGGAGGGCTACGCCATCGCTATATTGCACTAAAATCTGTCAGACAATATTTAGAGAAGGATTGTCAGATACTTGAATCGTATCAGATTTATATGAATACAATATATGAAATTGATAGATCTGTTAGCAGTCCTTTTTATCGTAGACCTGTTTTATCAGATGGTTCTGTTAAGTTTGAACACATACTGGGTGCTAATTGATTAGGGTCACTCATGAAGACAATATGCCAAAAGGGAGAACTAAAGGGGAATGTTAGTAACCACTTGGGAAAAAGAACACTTGCAACTAAATTGTACCAAGCAGGAGTCAGTGAGCAGAGGATAATGGATAGAACAGGTCACAGGAGTGAAAAGGCTGTTCGTACCTACAAAAGACTTGCGGATTCTATGCTTAAAGATGTCTCTTACATTTTGAATCCTTCTTATATGCAGATAAAACTTGAGGATCCCAAACCATTAACCGAATCGGATACTCGTGCAATCCTACCTGAACAAGTTAATATTGAAAATACAGAAAATGCATTTAATGTTTCAAAACCAGAAGGAAAATATCGGGACTACCAAGTAACAGCTCTTTTCAAAACTGCGTGTTAAATTTTGTAACAAAGATGTGAACCTCATAGATTTTTTTTTCAATTGTTAACACTGAATCGTTATTTTAAGTTGTTTTAAAGCCGTACATAGAAATGTATGAAAAGGCGGGGTTTGTTTAGTTTTCACTATGGCAGGTTGTGACACTGATAACTTTTGACTTACATATCAAGACTATAATAGGAAGATGTCAACAAACGTAAACTACTGTACAATAAACATCTGTCAAGGACGTGAAGTACACGTGACCTGTGCAATAAAAGATGTAGTTAATGCACACCTAACCCGTGCATTATCCAGATTATGCCACAGTAAGATCAAAGGGATTTTGCCTCTGTCATGTGTTAACAATAAATAACCAACTTAATAATTTCAGTATTTGTGTTTCCAGAAAAGCATCATATATACTAACGTTGTTTATCATCTTAAAAACGTGTTATAGTGTGTGTGTTTTTTTTAATTTGTCTTTGTAAATTATTACTTGTTTAATATTTTTGGGTAATATTCATTTGACATGACACGGTACTAGAAAATTCCTTCATTGTCTTTCAGTTTTACCAACATGCTTTGTCGATATGTCTTTTTGTTTGACACGGTACTAGAAAATTCCTTCATTATCTTTCAGTTTTACCAACATGCTTTGTCCATATGTCTTTTTGTTTATCTTTGCTGTCATATTTGTTTGTTTTTGTAGTGATGAAAATGTTAACACAATGTTGGCTGATATATCCCTTGACATTCCTACCCATAATGTCTGGGTTTTATTTCACACATCGTTATCAATATAAGGGCATGTTATGCGACTGTCATACACGTTAGAGGTTTATCTAGCTATAAACCAGGTGTAATCCATCGTTTTCTGCATATGTAAATGCCTGTACCATGTAAGGAATATGACAGGTGTTATCCATTATTTGATGGGTTTACACTTTTGATTTATTATAGGACTTCATGGTCTAGGGCCTGTCCATTTTAAATTTTCCGTGGAGTTTATTTTTTTGTTTATAATTTTACTCTTTTGGAATACCTAGAGTTTACTATTGACTTGGGGTATACATTTTTGTTGTTTTTAATTTTAATAAGAAGAATGTATAAAAAGGGAGAATTTTTTGTCTTTAATAAAGCGAAATTTATAATTATTGAATAGAAAACCCGTTATCTGACGAGCAATTGGCATCTTAAAGTTTACTCCAAAAACAAAGATTTTTTTTATTCAGGAAAACAAAAATAAATTTATTTGAAATATTATAAACTTAAAAGTGGAAAAGGAAACCGCACAAATATTAGTATATCCTAAAACAGGAAACTGGTAATAGACCAAGTATGATAATAATTATGTTAAAGCTATTAATGTAATGTTCACATAAATCATGCACTGCATTTTTGTTGAATAATCTGGAATCTATAATATCTCTGATATCTTAGTCAAAAGTTGTCTTTAAAAACACACAATCATCCAAAACTGGTCAATTACTTAAGAAGAATAAAAAAAAAAAATCCGCAGATTGTTTGTTAATTATAATATCGGCATTTAAAAAAAGGTTAATATAAAATATTTCAACATAGAGTACAAGCTGACATAAACACTTTCAGACAGTCTTGCGTATTTCTTTTTCACAGATCCATACTGATTTCATTTCTAGTATACATTAGGCAGATACAAACATGTATAAAATATTATCTTACCTCCTATACATTTCCAGGAATATGATTGGTTAAAAGCGTCCGCGTGCAAACCGTGTATATTTGATATTAGGTTAGTAGGGAGGCGGGGCTTATCTCATACACGGTTAGTAGTGGAGTTACGTCCCTTTATATTCCTTATTAGGTAAGAAGGGGGCGGGGCTTATTTCATACACGGTTAGTAATGGTGTTATGTCCCTTTATAAAAAACAAAACGATACTGAGAAAAAATCTTAAAAGTTCCAACAGACGAAGAAATTGATGATTAAGATTGAAACAAATTCATAAAACACATTTAAACCTTACAAGTCATTATTGTTGGCATCTGTTTTTGTAGGATCAATGGAAGTATTTTCTTAGTGCTAACAGTATTGAAGACTTGCTCGTTTTGAGAATTACTAGTCTTAATTTCACACGTTAAGATAGTCGGTAAGGTAAATTCGTTACATAGCGTGCTAGTGACGTAATACGGTATATATATGGTCAGTAAATTCCATATGGGGATTTGAGCTTCGCTCTTACCCCATATGGAATTTATTGAACCCATATATACCGTATTAGGTCACTAGCACACTATGTAACTAATAATACACCTTTACTATAGGACTGAAATGTCAACGTTAAAGCCTTGTTTTGGCCCAAGAAAAAAATGTTTGCTAACTATTTCAAATTGTCACAAAATGTTTAGAATGCATAGGGTCGAGAAATATACATAAAAAACACAAAGATTTTTATCTGATGAGGTCAAAATTCTGCCTTTGTATGTACTGTTTTAACAAAAATGATGAAAAACACAGAATTTATGCAGTTTTCTATCATTAATTCCATTGTGGAAACATCGTGCGCAGCAAAGAAACAATAACATAATTTAACTGAAGCTTTATTATAACTATAGACATAATCTCACCAAATATAAAGTTGTTTCATGGGTACGCACATACTTTTCCAATCTCAAATATACTTAAAATTTGATGAAAATCAACGAAAATATACAAAATATACCAAATATGCAAGTTTAGTCGAGATTTGTTGCAATGGTAAATTGTTCAACGTGAAATTTGTTTTCAGTAAATAAATATGTGCTAAATATATTACCTTAAGCAGCTGAAACTCTACGAAAAGCTAAATCCACACAATCACTTCGTTTGCGTACACGACAAAAACTTTTTTTTTATCAATACGGATATAATTCTTGGTAATGATACAATTGTTAATTTTATGAAATTCATTAGTCATTAATTTCCCAAATCAACACCACAAAGTTGATGAATCATAGCTAAATATGTCTTTATTAAGATTTTGTAAACAACTTAGAATTACATGTTTGAATAACGGACGTATAAAGGTACAACAAATTGATAAGATATCGTAATTTTTTCTGAAATGGATCTAAAAAAAGTTTTAAAAATTGAGATGGACAATCATTTCAAAAAAAGCAAATTATGTAAAAAGGTCCAGATTTTGTCTACCAAAAAAAAAAGCATTCGGAAAATAATGCGAATACTGAGTTTTTAAAATAGCAACAGAAATTGTGGTAAGCAAAAGAATAAGAGAACATGTAATTTCGGAATACAGAAAAAAGAATTTACAGAGTTAGTGATTCGTTCACTGTAGATAAAACTTAAATATTTTAAGAAAATTATTTTCGGAAGGGTTTAGTAATTCTAGCCATTCCAGTTATTTACATTCAACGGGAATTGACCAATCATACATTGTTTGTGTTCTGGTACGGACCATTTTCTGGACTAATAATTGTTATCCCTTTTAATAAAAAGTTAAAATGTCTTTTTAACTCAAAATTGTATGTCTTTCCCTCCTAATTTTCCGCTATATATATATATATATATTTAAATAATTATTTTCTGTGACTGTATCTTACATTCATTTGTAGGATCCTTTACTATAGATAATTTAGCTGATCAAAACGTACATTTTGATATTAAAACGAGTCATTCTTTTCATATATCAAGGACAGTAACGCGTATAAAGTGCATTCGGCCATGTTCTCTTTTTTTTATTTTTGTTAAACAAAACACGCATTCTTTTCATATATCAAGGACAATAACGCGTATAAAGTGCTTCCGGCACATTCTCAGTGTTTTCAGGATTAAAATTAGAACGTCAGACGCACATTCCGTCCAAAAAGAGACGCATCAGTGACGCTCGATTGACAGAAGTATATACGATCAAATAAAGTACGAAGGTGAAGAGAATTCTTCGAGTTTCTGTACTTTTTCGTTTTATAGTATGTTGATCAAGTCCTCTGTGTTGTAGGTCTAATAGGGATTCGCATTTTTGTTTTAATTGTTGTATCTTCTTACTTTTTTAATGCACTTTAATTTCTTTGATGGATTTATATGTTTCAATATTGAATAACTATGATGCCTTCGTCAACTCTTTGTAACATGGTCAACTTCGGGAACTCTTATGGTTTTGATTGTTGTTGAACTGGGGCATTGGTTATGCGAGGGGTTTTCATTGACACTCTCCATGGAAGAGTGTAGCGTTTAACTATCCGTAGTTTTGATGACACTTTCAACATATGTCAGTTATTTTCCTGTGTAGGAACATGCAATCAATAGTCGCCATGATGCCTAAACAAATATTATAGAATACTCTGCGTGTATTTAAATGTATGGCACACAGACAAAATGATCATATGCTCATCACTATAATCCTAATTCAAGTATGTGTAATAACATGTATGTTTACTAATAAATTATATTCATGTGTATAGTTGTATAGCTACAGGAAAAGACACTTTACAAAAGTGTGTCAATTCCTACAACCGTTTATTAAATGCACTCTAATTTCAGTATTTGTGAATGACAATAAGAACACACAACGAAAGAAAAGCAACTCTTACTTATTATAGGAGACATACATTGTACATTTTACAATTAATTGTGTATTTGCACCAGACGCGTTTTTGTCTACCAAAGATTAACCACCGACGCACCTCTTGTCTACAAAAGACTCAGTGACGCTCGAATAAAAAAAGTCCAAGTAAAGAACGAAGTTGAAAAGGATTGAAAATCGAATACACCTAAAGTAATTTATTCCTGAGGAGAAAAGCTCTTAATTTCACGAAAACACGACACATATACATAATCAGTGTTAAAGTAATACAACACATAATTATGGTTGGGAAAGAGCATTGTTGACGGTTATTGATGAGTAAACTTTATAAATTGAGCAATAACATCATCAATATTAAATTTCTAAACCAAACAGTATCGACTGTTTCCCTGGAATATAAGTTAATTGAAAAGATTGCAGAACAAAATGGAAGTTAACTCATTCTGTTTGAATCGTGTATACGGTATATGGTTTATGAAAGACACAAGGCTCATCAATGGTATTGAAGAAAGATGACATGAGACATTTGTTCCCACGAAGTTAGTTATCCAAAACATAACATACATACTGTATACAAACTTATTTTCGCGATTTATTTTCACGACCCATTTATTTTCCCGACTATTCTTCATGTTCTTTGAAGTCTTAAAAAAATTAAATTCAAATAGATTATAAAGCAAGGGTTATCATAATGAGATTTGACTTGGTCAAACAAAACTCGCTTGATTTAATTTAAAATTATTTGTAATTGATAGAAAACCAATGTATACCAATCAGTCATATTTGTCGTTTTCGTGGTGAAAACAAATACAAAATGGATTTTACATATCCGATGGTATTACAAATTGAATTTTATGATCTACCTAAACATGCGTATTATGATGTTTTTTTTGTATTTTAGGGTGAAGGGAAAAGTTATAAGGAATATTGTATATTTTTTTCAAAATAGTCTCAGTGTAGCAGTTCAAACTCTTACTTCTCCATTCAGATATTCATTTATTTTCAAGGATGACTTCGCACCAAGTGATAAATATAATATGAAATCACAAAATATGTTAAAGTTTCATGTTTACACATTTCATTAACATGCAATTGTAACATACTATTTTCGCACTCATACCAACAAATATGGTAATCAGCAGAATATCAATAGCTTCCAGACATGTATAAAATATTGTGATGAACTGTATGATTTCTTAAAGAATATTATTGTATGATAAAAGTAAAATACTAAAAATATCGAACTCCATGGAAAAATGAAAACAAAAAGTTCCTTATCATATGGTAAAACCAAACACAAACGAATAGAAAACAACTGTGAAATTCCTGACTTGGTACAGACTAGAATACCCTCTCACTTGTATTACAGTCCCATAAAATGTTTTTATATTGACAACGATGTGCGAACGACCAAAATTAATCTGATTGTAAAAAATGTCAAAAAGGATGTTCAAAAAACTCATCATAGGTACCAGGATTAAAATGTTGTATTTGCGCCAGACTCGCAGTTCGTCTACAAAAAAACTCATCGATGACGCTCTAATAACAAAAAAATGAAAAAGGCCAAATAAAGTACAACCATCAACATCGTGCTATAACTTTTAATACCATAAAAATAACAAGTAAAACTGTGGGAACTGTTCAATGATGATACCCTTGTCGAAATATTTCGGTAAACAGGAAGTTATTGAGTGATGAATCTGAAAACCAATCACACGGTATAGCGGACTTATATAAACCCTGAAACCAAACAGAAATCTTTGTATTGTAGTTCCTGAGAAAAATGTGACGAAAGTTTTCAACTTTGCAATCAGGGGTAAAATGATACAAGTGTTCGGTAAACAGGAAGTTGTTTAGTGATGAATCAGAAAACGCATCACACAGTATAGCTGACTAATATAAACCCTGAACCTAAATTTCAGAAATCCTTGTCGAGTAGTTCCTGTAAAATATTCGACGAAAATATTCAGGAGACGGCCGGACTGACAGACGAATTGACTGAGGGATGGACAGACATAGGTAAATCAGTTTCCCCCCTCTGTTTTTAAAGCAGGGGTATAAAAAATGTGTAAATAAAGAAAAATGACATGTTGGCAATGCACATCAACAAACATGAAAGACATAAACAAAAAAAGGTATGAGCAACTAACAACTTTTTTATAATATAGAACCACATCCATTATACTATATATCGATACAACAATGTAATTGTTTGCATAGTGATACACATATATATATATAATACTCATTTCTTCGTGAGTTACTGTTTTGAAAAGTAAATATCTAAGTCAGTCATGGTCTATTCTATTCTATAGTTTTAATTCCCCGAGGATATTACTAGCCCAGTAGTCAGCACTTTTGTGATGACATGAAATTATCATTGATATGGTCATATTTATATATCAACTGTTTACAAAACTTATGATTTTTAAAAAAATAAGGCTATTCTACCTCAACAATGGATAACTTTAGCTGTATTTGGCAAAACTTTTTAGGGATTTTGGTCCTCAATGCTCTCCAACTTCGTACTTTATTTGGCATTTTTTTTTTTTTTTTTTTTTTACTTTTTAGGATTCTAGCGTCACTAAAGAGTCTTTTTTAGACAAATAGTTATCAAAGGTACCAGAATTATAATAAAACGCGTCTGGCGTAATTACAAAATGTAATCCTATCATCTGTGATGAGTTTATTTACAACCATATTGGGTCGATGCTACTGCTGGTGAAGTTTTCATTCCCCGAGGGTATCACCAGCCAAGTAGTCAGCACTATCATTGATATGGTCATATTTATAAATTAACTGTTTACAAAACATTTGAATTTTTAAAATACTAAGGTTTTTCTACCTCAGGGATAGACAATTTTAGCTGTATTTTGCAAAACTTTTAGGAATTTTGATCCTCAATGCTCTCCAACTTCGTAATTTATTTGGCTTTATTTAACATTTTTGGATTCTAGCGTCACTAATGAGTCTTTTGTAGATGAAATACGCGTCTTGCTTAACTACAAAATGTAATCCTGGTATCTTTGACTAGTTTATCTTCATTAGTGTTATACTGTTTTATTTTCTGAACCCAATATGAGAGCATGAGGGCAAAATAAGGGTTTAAATGTTTATAGATTTTGAAATGTTTAGTTTATGCAGTATTCTCCTAACGTAAAAACATCTAAAAATATTGCCAGTTATTTCCTTGTGAAATATTGTTTCTACTGTTGCATTTTAGATAACATATGTAATTCATAGCTTTAAAAAGCACTGAAGAGTTGTACTACAATAGTATCCACTAGACACTGCATTTTCGCTCAGGAGTGTGCATCTCAATAGAGAAATATCGTAAATAAAGGCTGAGCAT
>CM075330.1:101792901-101795401 GCA_037788925.1 Mytilus galloprovincialis
GTTTAGTTTGACGTCCGTTGTCACTGTAATAGTACACAATTTTATTTAGGGTCTAGCTGAAGCATGCCTCCGGGTGCGGATTTTTCTCGTTGTATTAAAGACCAATTAGTGGACTTCGGCTGTTTTTTGTGGTTTGGTCGGGTTGTTGTCTCTTTGATACATTCTCAATCTCTATTCTAAATTTTATTGAAATGAATTGAAGGATATTGCTGATACTAGCAGGACTGCTTCATACCTAAATCTTTTCCTCTATTTTTCAATTATCAATTTCCCATTTCTCAGCAGTTAAATATCCTCTGTTCCATCGTATGGTGTTTACATATCTCAATTGATATATTATATACATGCATGTTCTCATTATACGGTCTTCATATATAGAACAAATCATAAAACAACAAATATGAATATTTAATAAAAAGAGTTTTCTTTTAAACAGTATAACAAAAATAATGAAGGCTAATTCAAAAAGAAAAAAATCAAAAATAATAGTCAAAATCAAACACTATCAATCAACGAAATGAGTGAAAAATATTTGTCATAATCCTGTCTTAGTAAAGGTATTTTCCGACGAAAAAAATCTTTTAGGTTCTAGTATTATTCAAGTAATTGAAACATCTCGATATGTTTTTACACTAGGCATATATGTAACCGTTGTAGATTATATATTTTCCGATTGTATCTCTTTGGTTCCCTCCTGAATTGGTTGCACTGGTGTAGTACCGGCTGTCAGAAGTATGATAACATTTGCGATATTTACAACTTCAGAAATAAAAAAGAATGTGGTGGCGATCGTTGCTATATAAAATCCTGTACATAGGTTATCCTTTTTGGAATATCCAGGCTTCAGATCATCGAAGATCTTTGTCAAAATTGATTGATAGTTGTTCCGGAAGTGCTTCAATGTGTAGACCAACAATGAACCTGTAATACGTACAATATTTGTTATGTAATAGATTAGTTTGACCAGGACTTATCGAAACAGTCTTAACAAGATATCACACAACTGTATTTGATCAATTTAGTTTGTCTGGAAAAAAGATTCATGTGTGTTTAGATTCGTAGCTGTGATTATCTGTGATTTATTGTGATTAATGCGTGCAGAAATCCCGGTATTTTCAGCAAAAAAATTGATAAACAAATACATAACGGTTGTTTCTATTCTAATGCCAATAAAAAAATAACAGTAATAATGCATTAATACTTTGAAATTGTATGATATCTAAATTTATATATAATTCATCGAAATTTCATTAATGATTCGACGAATTTACGTTATGGCAAAACATGACGGTATACGAATGAAAACGTTCAAGCGTAAGATTAGTCCGTTTCTTGTACGGATCAAATTCGGATATTATCTCATTAAAATGAAGTTTTTGAGGTAAGTGCTATTTCAGTTAAGATTCTGTTTCATTCATCGAATATTTTTATGGATTTTAGAAACTCAAGATGGCAGCTTACTCCTTAATTACAACATGTCAATTGTGCATTTGATGGTTAATATAGTAGCCATAAAACAATCCATCGGACTTGTATTCAGTTTGTGAGTTGATAGTCCTGATTTACTCATCAATAACCTCTAGAAAAAAAGTTTAATCCTATCATATCAGCGTTTTTTGGTGTACGCTTTTGAAAATATTACCCAGAAGACATTAGATTCTGATAGCTGAAATTGTCAATAAACTTCGCGAAGCAATCGATTAAAATGTTGGAAAGATCATCAATAACACACCGCTAGTTCTCATTAGTCTATATGTCGTGTACATGTTATTATATTGTACAGGTTATTACATGTACAAACATTTTATACAAGTAATTACTTGTATGAAGCCATCATACAAGTTATTACTTGTACAAATACAATTGTACAAGTAATAACTAGTACAGTATTTACTGAGAAAAAGATAATAACTTGTACAAATCATTATTCTAACTTGGCCTATGTGACGTTCTCAATAAATCGTTATCCTTTAAACAAATGTTTTATGACTAAAACCTACAGGTATGGACTTTCAACATGTTTGTACTATTTGTATAACAAATATATGAGCAAAACTTCAAAAAAATCAAAACTAAAGTGTAAAGATGGAAAACAGTGTAGAAAAAAATATCATGATGACACCATTAACTTGATGAAACTGTTTTAATTATTCGATATGCACACGCTTAAGATACATGAGAAAATATTTGTAATGTAAAGGATGTCAAATTAAATTTACAAAAAGACAGCACTTCAAAGTTATTTTTCATGGCAGTCTGGTGCTTGAATGTAGCAAAAATTGAAAAACTCATTCGCAAAGGAGCCAAAATTATTTATTATTGTAGAGTTGATGAACTTTACCCTTTGATTAGAACAGCAAATTCCTAATACGATGATTAAAAGAATTAGAAATATGAGATAATGTTATAATACCAGTGCAAAGAGTAGACCGAGGTCCGATGGACTGTAGAAATATCAAAGGAGTCATGCTGAATATTCCCGAAAATGGACACAAAAAGG
>CM075330.1:101915401-101931199 GCA_037788925.1 Mytilus galloprovincialis
ATCAAAGAGATTTGACCTTTTTATAAGGGGCATAACCCCTGTTTTAGGTTTCTGAAAAGACAAAATCAGCTTTTACTATATAACCAAAAGTCCTAGACCCATGGGGTCTTCAGCAACGACATTGGGGACTAATGACCTTGACAAAGGTCAAAGGTCAAGGTCATGTCCCATATAGCGAATTATTTGACCTTATTTAAAGGATTTTCAGTGTGTTTTAAAGCTTTTCAATACATTCTACCAGACCCCGGTTTTTCGTTACATTTGGATCGAAAAGATTCAATGACTCATTGGTAGGGTTATGCCCCTTTGAAAATTAACAAATGTCGGTTGGCCACTAAAACTCAAAAACTGTAAGTTGTAGCTACCTAGGATCATCACCAATGATCATCAATTTACATGAACATGAAAATTGACCTAAGGTCAAAGGTCAAGGTCATGACCTAGATTTTGACCTTAGCTTGTTATCGGATTTACTAAATAACCGTAAAAGATGGCTGATAAAATGTAACGGAGAAAATATGTGTCTTGTCGAGATCTACATTTGTTATGTTAGATTGAAAATCATTGGACCAACTGTTATGGAACTAGGGCACCAAAACTGTTTTTGGGGTCCGAAATGATGATTATTTGCTTATAACTCAAAAGTGGTTAGAGATAGAAAGAAACTTTGAATTGCAAAAATGATCAGCATAATAAGATCCACAAAGTTAGGTCAAGGTCAGAGGTCAAGTCCCTAGCAACGACATAAAACACCATAGCAACCATATATTTTTGAACTTAGAAGGCTATGAATAATATAAATATGACATTTTTAATACTGGAAATGACATTTTTGTCCCTAGCAACGACATACCGGTACAAGTCCTTAGCAATCACTTATTTTTTTAACTTTAAATACTATGAATAGTACATATGACATTTTTAATAACTTATTTTAATATATTTATCCTAGGAATGATTTTTGCCCTAAGCAACCACTTATGAACATAAAAGTCCTTAGAAACCATATATTTTTTAACTAAGAAGGCAATTAATAAAAGAAAAAAGGAAAGACCATTCAATTGTTCATGAACAATTGACTTTTTAATTCTTCATTGTTTTGATTGTGTACTAAATTTTGTTTTCATATTTTACTTTTCAACCTTTTTTAGTTTGTATTCCCAAACTTATCGTTGCTATAGAAAATAAGCTGCAAGTAACTTATGCATAGAGCAATACACCACAAATAGTTCTTAACAGTAGATGCAAAATTATTCGTATTCGTATTGACTTGAATTGAAACGTTTGTTAAAACTATGTGTCACAATTGATATTAAAATAAGAATCTGAAATACGGTATCCTTTATAATCTCTTAGTGTTAGAATATCTGTTAAATGTCTAAAAACTCACATTATAATAGTGTATGTTTCATTTCTTATTAAATATCTCATCGGGTAATGTAGACTTATAATTGATAAAATATGGTTTTATTATCCGAGTGAAAGAATGATAATGTGATATAGATAGTTATTATATTGTATTACAGTTTGACATGCTAAGTAAAATTATAACGTTGTACCTCACAGGCTGTCTACATGAACAAATTTCACTTGTATTCAAACACATTATTCTGGCTGCGAATCGAATTTTGTTCAGACTCAAAGGAGGATCTATGACAAACGAGACGATTTCGTATGGTGTTTACATATCTCAGTTGATACGTTATGCTCGTGCATGTTCACACTATACGGACTTCATATACAAGAGTGTGCTCCTTACGCAAAAACTGCTCCTACAAAGTTATGAGAAGAAACGATCAACAATGACACTCCGTAAATTTTATGAACATCATCATGAATTGGTTGATCCATACGATGTGTCTCTGTCTAAACTAACTAAGGACATGTTTACCACGTCTTAGATTGTTGTTTACCATTAAAGTCGTCTTGTCTTTTAAGTACAGAACGTGAGCTATTCCCGAATTTGAATGTTTTGCTGAGTGGGGTTTTGCATTACTATAAAACGTGTCAGGGTACTTTGCTATCCAAAATTAATATATTTAGTTATGATGTTGTATTTGTAATTCTGATCGGATATTGTTAAATGTGTTGTTGTTTGTAGTTGTGGTTTTAATTTTTTAATATTTGTATGTAAAAGTAATGATGATTAATCACCCAGTTCATTTATAAGATTTTAGTTTGAGACAACTTAACGTATACGATTTATTTGTTTTATAGTTTTATTTATAAGATTAATACATACATAGCTAGATAATACAATTAATTATCTGGTTGCTAACACAATTCTATATTAATTAAATTGTAATTGTTGTATTATACATTTAATACCATAATTACAAACCTGATTGTGAAATATATTAAACTTTTCAAAAATTATCTTGACGTCACTTTTACCTGTGACGTCACATTTTGTAGCGTAGCGTTATTCTGAAGGTGACAATGCAAGGTTATTTTGTACTGTTTTATGTGATTTCGTTTTTTGTTTTACGTGTTTGTTTTTATTCTATGGTAAGTCACCACTTCTGTTTTGACATGAACATCAATATATATGGTAATTTGTATAGATTTACTGTTTACAAAAGTAAGAATTATTTTAAATACTGATGATTTTATTATCCCAGAAATAGATAGCCTTGGCTGTATTTGGCACCACTTTTTAGAATTTTGGGTCACCAGTTATCTTCAACTTTGTATTTGTTTGGCTTTCTTTACCATTTTGGTCTGAGCGTCACTGGTGAGTCTTGTGTGGACGAGGCGCGCGTATGGTGTATTAGTTTATAAGCCTTGTACCTTTTATAACTATAAGCATGTCGAAATGTCCTATTGTAATGTTTATTTGTGTATATTTTTGTATTGATTATCTATGAATGCAAAAGCGAAATATTGATCATGATTTAATTTGTTTTACAGGAAAAAGTAAATAGTTGGAATCTCGTAAAGGTTTGTGTTAAATACATGAAACTTTTACCTGTACTGATAGATAAGAACGATGATGCTATCCTAAACAAAATAAAAACAAGATTACCTCCTTGAACATGACACTAGACTTCCAGTTAGGAGAATGCCGAAAGACAATGCTCCTAATACCAGGGTCGAAATAATAAGATGTCTTGGCAGAAGCCTCCATGAATCTGTAGATAGTATATTTTCAATTTACTGTCAGAAAAATAACAAAACTTTATTCAATCATTAAATTGTTTACCTATGCTGTTTAACTTACTGATCTGACTAATATCGAGATTGGCGTTATACATGTTATAATCCTCATTTATATTTATTTAGCATTTGAATGTGTTGACTTTCGGTAAATTGTTATTTGACTCTCACATGTTTCATGTAATTCGATAATAACTGTTTGGTAACTTCAACTTTTAAAAGTATGAATATTACGGCTGTTTGAGTTTTTGCATTTACAAGATTATTAATTAAATTGGCCTTGACCGAAAAGTTCTTTTCAGTACAAGGTTATCTTGAAAAAGAAAAGTCCCTTGTAATTGGCAAAATTAAAAACTCAAACACATCAACCAAACCATATTGTTATTTTGAAGTTTCAGTCTATGGAAGAAGCGTATCGATAAAAACTTTTCTTATATCACATAGCGATATTGTCTAATATCAATTGTAAATATGCAGACATTCCATGCGGAAAATATTGTTTTCGGCAACGAAAAATTAAGAAAATACTAATTTTCAAACTTATTGTTCAAATATAAACAACAATTGAGTCTAAATATACATGCAGAAGTTAGTTAGAAGCTTAAGTTTATGTCGGTGTAAAATTTGAAGTGCTGTGTTTTTCTTATATACATAAATAAACAATGCGATACTTTTAAAATATCAATGCGATACTTTTAAAATATCATAGCGATGTTTTTATTATATCAATATTAGTACCGATTAGTATTAATATTAGACTGTTGTACCCATATTTTGACAATTTTACCTATTATGTCTGTTTTGTTCACGCATTGTTGTAAATATGACAGAATTTGATGAGACTGTCATACACGTGAGAGGTGAAGTGCTATAAAACCAGGTTCAATCCACCATTTTTAAAATTTGAAAATGCCAGTACCGAGTCAGAAATATGACAGTTGTTATCCATTCGTTTGGTGTGTTTTATCATTTGATTATACCATTTGATAAGGAACTTTCTGATTTGAATTTCTCGGAGTTCAGTATTTTTTTAAATTTTACTTCTTAGTAGTAATGTATGTAAATAAGCAGTTTTAAGACCATTGCTTAAATTCGAATTGTTTTTGGTAACATCTTACAAATTTCTCAATTGGTTTTGGAAGCAAATCTAATCAAATAAGAGTTTAATAAACAATGCCGTAATCATTTAATCAAATAGCTAAGTATCAAAATGATTGACCTGTACTTTTGAATCTCCTTTTTTTTTTAAATTAGACCGTTGGTTTTCCTGTTTGAATGGTTTAACACTTGCAATGTTCTTGTTCCTATATAGCGTGGTGTTCGCTGTGAGCCAAGGCTCCGTGTTTAAGGACCTACTTTGATCTATAATGGTTTACTTTAAACAAATTATTACTTTGATGGAAAGTTGTCTCATTCGAAATCATGCACCATCTTCTTATATCTATAAATCTTTAAAATTTCCCCTTATAAATATCTGCTTTCCAGTCCTCCAACTGAACAATCTAAATTTATGAATATAGAAAAGATATACTAGTATAGATATAGGAAGATGTAGTGTGAGTGCCAATGAGACAACTCTCCATCCAAATAACAATTTAAAAAAAAAAGTAAACCATGATTATAGGTCAATGTACGGCCTTCAACACCGAACAACAAGCTATAAAGGGCCCCAAAATTACTAGTGTAAACCATTCAAACGGGAAAACCAACGGTCTAATCTATATAAAAAAACGAGAAACGAGAAACACGTATATATTACATAAAAAAACGACAACTACTGTACATCAGATTCCTGACTTTGGACAGGTGCAAACATTTGCAGCGGGATTAAACGTTTTAATGGATCCAAACCGTCTCCCTTTTTCTGAAACAATAGCATAACATCACAACATAGAAAAACACACGATAAAATATCAATTGGCAGACTTAACTCAATCAAAAAACGTAAATCAATACACAATGAACGAATAAACACATTTCTAACGTCAAAAGACATTTACATCTTATTTGTTTGTGTTCTAAACATTTTTTTAGTACTCATTGAAGAAATGAATTTATAACAAGCGATACGGATTGTTATTTTGCACTAAGAAAAGTTCGCGTATTTATACGATCGGTTAATAGCCAAATCTCTGTGGCAACAATACATCGGAATGCCCTCACGGTCATCGCGATGTAAAAGAGCGTCCACGCGGCGAGCTGATTATGTTCATAGAGATATCGATTTACCAACGAAAAGTCTTTGATATCCAAAAAGAACTGTCTTCCTTCTCAATATCTTTTGCTCTGTTAATAATAAATATATTTTCTGTTTGACAAGATTTTTGATTTTCGTTGTATCTGAAGTTGTCCAATTTATAGTCTGAGGCTACTCAGTTGGTATCTTCAAAGAGCGGGACATCAGCATTTGTACATTTTAATTTGTTTGGATTATTGATTTTACCATTTGAATATTCATTGTCATTTGGAGCTGTATTGGATTGGATTGTTTGAATGAATGTTTCTTTTAAGTAATGATATTTTTTGTCTTTTTCGATATTACCAAGGTGGGTAGACTATAGCAGTGTGACCAGTAAATTAGAATCTAATAGGTCGGTATTTGCAACCGCTTTTAAATTCCGCCATTGCATCATCACTTCAAATAAAATTATAAAAAAGAAGATGTGGTAAGATTGCCAATGAGATAACTGTCCACAAGAGACCAAAATAACGCAGACATTAACAACTATAGGTCGCCGTACGGCCTTCAACAATGAGCAAAGCCCATACCGCATAGTCAGCTATAAAAGGCCCCGATAAGACAATGTAAAACAATTCAAACGAGAAAATAACGGCCTTTTTATATAAAAGTAAAAATGAACGAAAAACAAATATGTAACACATAACCAAACGACAACCACTAAATTACAGGCTCCTGACTTGGGAAAGGCACATACATAAATAATGTGGCGGGGTTAAACATGTTAGTTAGTTGGTTAAACCATGTGATTGAAAACAATAGACTGAACAGGTTGTTAACACTTTCAACTATCAATAGGGTCAAGCAACATTTTCGGAATGATAAGTTCATGTAAGCGTTAATTATGTTACAGTTACGAAATTTTAGTGATGTTGATCCTAAACATTGAACTGGTCATGATCTAAGTTTGTGAATTATGTTTGCAGTTTTCTTGACATGCATTGTGACGTGTCATCGTATTAATTCTATATTAGAAAACTATAGCAGTTATATAAGAAAAGTATCGCATTCATAAATTTTTGATATTAAAAAATCATCGCTATGATATAAGACAAATATCGCATTGATATTTTAAAATATAGCAGTATCGTTGACTTATAGGTGATTTTGGCGTAGCAAACAATTGAATTCATCTCAATTGCATTCTACTGAATTTGCTACATGATATTTATAGAATGTGTACATCTACAAATGATAAATCGTGCATTTATGTTTCATTTATTCAATAATTCAATTTTCTCGTTTAAATACACCTTGCTTGTTATTACATAAAATAAGTCATGAAAATTATACACCAGACGTATGTCATGTTAAAAGTCACCCTGTTTTAAGAAAAGAGTCATCACTTTATACCGAGAAATCTACCTTTCTTCGTACAAATGCTAACATTCGTCTGAAATTTCCCACAATGCAACTCGTTGATATAAGGCAATATCGCTCGTTGATATAAGAAAAGCTTTTATCGAATCGCTTCTTCCATAGACTGAGTTTATAGCTTTTTATCTTTTGCTCATTTACGACTTTAACTGTATGGCTTCTTTGACCAGAGAGTATATTACTAAAGTTTAATTCGAGATTATATTATCTTATATAACTGGAACGAAGCCTTATTGAAAATTAGAATATACCGTGTATATTGAAAAAAGATAGCAAAACGAAGTTAAAAACAGCCTTTTTATTGGAAATTAATGGTGTTATAATCCTTTAATTGCTAATATTTTATTTTTGAATTGCCTTTAATTGCTTAGATTCACTTCGTTTGAAATTTGGTAGATAGGTGTCTCATTGACAATCAAACAACATGTTTTCATTTGTATATTTATAATTTTAAAATGGACTAACTCTTAACTGCATAATTTTTAGAATACTGGATGATAATAATTAATCAGATTTTCCTTGAACACCAAATCTTACAAAATACCTAAAATTCAAAGCAGCTTCAATATACTTAGATCCTTTGTTTGATAAGAGTGATGATAGAATAAAAATTCTGTATCTTCTTATCCCTTTTACTGAACACTTTTCATTCCTAACTATAGAAAAAAATAAGTTAACAGTTTTCATAGTGATATTCTAACTAACAGTGTTGAACCACATTTACTCATGACAAAATAGTATCTAAAGTAATTGCTTATAACTGTTCGCTTAACTTAATCCTATTAGGTAAACCAAAAATTATGATTTGCAATTTTAGGTATGTTTTAAAATTACATTACAGCCTTACAGTTTTTAATTGGTTTGAAAACCTGCATGTGTGTTTGGTCAGTAACATTAGTCCATGCATCATAACTGGTCCACAAGGTCTTGTAAGCATACATGTAGTAAATAAAACTTCCATTATTATACCAATTGTTCCCATAGTTTAATTCATATTTGTAAAAATTCCATTTGATTGATTTTGCAAGAGAAGCTCCTATAAGCGACATGGCTGCTAGTATTGAAACAGACGATATAATCAGGAGAATAGTTAAAAAAAGATAAACACTTCATGACTTGTATTTTCCCTGTGGTCTAAACACGAATGCGACCTAGCAATGAATACGCTGGTATATACATGTTTATACTATTCTCCATGGTGTTAAACAAAATGATATGAAAAACGTAGAAATTATTTCTTTATAGTTAATTTTACTAGGATTAAATGTAGGATTTTGACTTCATACATATAATGAAGAAGGTTAGATATTCAAAAAGAATTTACAGTATATCAAAATATTAAAACCGCTTGTCATTGAGAAATATTAAGTTTGTCCACAAATTTTGTTGTTTACAAAATAAACTTGACAATTCTTCCTTTAGATAACACACTAGTCAAGTAAAATTAAACAGAAGGATAAGTATAAGAATCTTAATGTAGACTCTCGTGAACATATCATTACTTTACCCGTTAGTTCATTTAATATCGGTGTATGAAAGACAAAACATTTCAAATTTAAATACGATTTGTACAATGCAATCATCTTTCTTTAAGGTATTAAAGAGAATGCAACGGACTGCAATAAAGTGTTATAATAACAATTAACGATACCAGTTTCCTGCACCAGATGCGCATTTCGACAATAATGTCTCTTCAGTGATGCTCGTGGCCAATGATGATATAATATGATATGGACACACCTTATACAACACTTCCTAGTTCAGAATTTGTCTTAATAGTACAATAGAGTTGTGTGATACCAGAAAAATCATCAACATTCATTTGGCTAAAAAAAGACTGACAATACCGTGTCAAAAAGCATAGAATAACAAAAGGACTAACAAATAAGTCTACTGAAACCACACAAGAGATTAAGCAATACCAATCTACTAACAGTTGATAAGTATAATTTGATGATACCAATCAACTTGTTCAGCATATAAATAAATGAATGTGGAAAATGCATCTAGTACATGTGCTTACATGTTTACACATTTGTCTAGCTCAAACCTGAAATCTCATCTGCAAAATCCAATATATTTGATTTTAAAATAAATATGCACTTTGAAATAAAACGTTGTTTATTTATAAAACTAAAACTTTAGCATTTTAGATCATGTATTTGTAACAAAATGTATGTATTTGTTCAAATGGCTCAAATGGCTAAACTTTTAGCAGAAAAATTGAACCAAAAATGTTTGGAAGCCAAAATGTTAACCTTCAGTTTTTAGTTTGAAATTTCGGTAAGCTAAACATTTAGTTTTATTTTATACATTCATTGTATATCATATGGCATAAACAATGGAATGCTAAAGTTTTATCAAGCGTAATATTTGTTTTCTTTTTATTTCAGGTTGATTTGAAAACAGTTGTAAATTTTCATTGGTTTTTCATGTTTTTCTTTAATAGAACAAATATATTTAGCTGTATTTTTTATCTAAAGCTTAGTTTAATTTCTCTAACAGAAGCGAAAATGAAGTTTTCCGACAAGACGTGAATTGTTGTTCTTTATGACATGGTTCTTCAGAAGATATGTTTAGATTTCCAGATATGAGAATATATCTTCCAGTTTTTTAGTGAAAAAAAGTCATTTGACCATTTTGCAAAGATTCAAAACAAACCATTTTGGGATTGAAAATTGCGGTGAAACAATATTTAATGCAGTCCGTTATGCTTAATATTGAACAAAACAGATAAATTTTGTATATGTAATTGGAACAGCAACATCTTCAGGACGATTATATTGGTAAACAATTGCGCATAGATTTATGCTTTTTAAAGCAGGAATGATTTTTTTTAGTCGATAGAACATATTAAATTGTTCGGTTGAAAACGCTAGATAATACTTTCTACGAACGAACTGGACAAATCAAAAATCAGCAGCTGTGACATATATATTGTGTAGATTGTTAATTGTCTTAAACGAGTTTTAGTATGTTTATTGATTTCTTCAGTTCTTTGTTTGTTTTTGTGATTCAGTTTCTATCACTTATTATCATAATCAATTTAAAATGCATGTTTGTCAAATCACTGTCCACAAAAACTGGTGAATATTTTCCGTAGACATATCTCGCAATACTGTTCAAAAATAGTTTATTCTATGTCCTTTTCATTCAAAATCCACGTCTTAGATTGTTGTTTATCGTATTTGTCGTATGTCTGCTAAGTACCTGAAGTGAACTATTCTCAAATAGGACAATTTTGTCGATTATTCGACGTGTCTCGGTATTTATACATCAATCATTCATTGTCAGGTCATTAAAGATTGCATATTTTGGCGTTAATATTGATTCACTTATAGGGTCTTTGCATCGGAACTAAACAAATTTATTCAAAAACCAGTTGTTGGCATGACACGGGTTGTGTTCTTCTCATATATGTAATGATGGTATGATACTAAACCCCTTACGGGAAGGATTGTGCCTGATGTTCATATGATGAAATCATAATCTTTCAGTCAGTTTAATTGAAGTCTGGAGCTGGCATGTCAGTTAACTGCTAGTAGTCTGTTGTTATTTATGTATTATTGTCATTTTGTTTATTTTCTTTGGTTACATCTTCTGACATCAGACTCGGACTTCTCTTGAACTGAATTTTAATGTGCGTATTGTTATGCGTTTACTTTTCTACATTGGCTAGAGGTATAGGGGGAGGGTTGAGATATCACAAACATGTTTAACCCCGCCGCATTTTTGCGCCTGTCCCAAGTCAGGAGCCTCTGGCCTTTGTTAGTCTTGTATTATTTTAATTTTAGTTTCTTGTGTACAATTTGGAAATAAGTATGGCGTTCATTATCACTGAACTAGTATATATTTGTTTAAGGGCCAGCTGAAGGACGCCTCCGGGTGCGGGAATTTCTCGCTACATTGAAGACCTGTTGGTGACCTTCGGCTGTTGTATTTTTCTATGGTCGGGTTGTTGTCTCTTTGGCACATTCCCAATTTCCATTCTCAATTTTATGTATTTAGATATATTGGTTTAAACCCCCTAAATTTCCTATTTCAAGCCAAGGTTATGGTATTTTTTTTCAAATAGTCCGTTTATATTTATGTTGGTGTTTATTTTTAAGTAAAGAAGACAAAGCACCTTTCGAAACTGTTTAGTTTTACTTTCAGATAAATTAATGATATCCAATTACTGAATAAATTAATAACCCATACTTAAGTCAGTACTTACACGTGTACATCTCATATATCCCAGTGAACTTGAAATTTTGGGAAGACTTAACTAATACTAGAAGGAGTGCTTCATACCTTGATCTTTTCCACAAATAATTGACAAAGATGGACGACCTCATGATAAAAACTATTACAAACGGTATGATTACAACTGACGAATTATCAATTTCCTATTACTCAGCAGATACATACCATCTGATCCATTGTATGGTGTGTACATATCTCAATTGATCTGTTATACACGTGCATGTTCTTACTATTCGGTCTTTATATGCAGAAAAATCATAAAACAAATTATAGATATTTAATGAAATTAATTTTTCTTCTTACAGCTTTACAAAAATACCAAAGGCTATTTCAAAAATTGCAATTTAATAATAATTGTCAAAATCAAACATTATCAATTAACGAAACAAGATTAAAAAAACATGTTATAATTCTGCCTTAGTAAAGCTATTATCCGACGAAAAAAATCGGTATCATATTTATAGCAAAATACATGTTTTCAAGTAATTGTAACATCTCGATATGTTTTTACATTCGGCAGATGTGTAACCGTTGTAGATTATATAATTTTCGATTATATCTCTTTGGAACCCTCCTGAATTGGTTGCACTGGTGCATTACCAGCTTTCAGAAGTATGATAACATTTGCGATATTTACAAATGCAGAAATAAAAAAGAATGTGATGGCAATCGTTGCTATATAGAATCCTTTAGATAGTTTATCCTTATTTGGATATCCAGAACTCGGATCATCGCATATCCTCGTCAAACTCGATTGATAGTTGTTCTGGAAGTGCTTCAATGTGTAGACCAACAGTGAACCTGTAATATGTAAAAATGTTAAATGTTCTAATTTTCAGTCATTGATGAACAATGACATATCATTCATCTTTGTATAGTACAATAACTAGAATGAGAAATGAATTGTGATGTCCATGTGCATCTGTAATATTCTTAAATATGTTTGTTTCACACAACAAGCTTGAAAAGCCAAACATAGAACAGTCATAATATCAATTTAGCCAGTAAAAGTGTATTTCACTTTAAATATACAAGGATTTCAATATCATTTTTGAATTCAAGACTGTTATTCGCTATAAAATGCGTTTTCTTTTTTGGAATGATTGATATTTTAATACGACGATAAGTTATACTGTTTATTTCTCAAAAATCAGAATATCAAACAAAAAAAAAGTAAATTCACAAAAATACTGAACTCCGAGAAAAAAAATCCATTAACAAATAGCAAATTCACAAACAAAATACTGAACTCAGATAAAAAGTCCCTTAACAAATAGCAAAATCAAAAGCCAAAACACACCAAACAACTGGATAACAACGGTCACGTTACTGACTTGGTACGG
Source organism: Mytilus galloprovincialis (assembly GCA_037788925.1). Lineage (NCBI taxonomy): Eukaryota > Metazoa > Mollusca > Bivalvia > Mytilida > Mytilidae > Mytilus > Mytilus galloprovincialis. The sequence goes on from CM075330.1 coordinate 101,927,762, forward strand.
GCATTTTTTTTTTATGTAGAAAATGGTGGATTATACCTGGTTGTATAACTAGCTAAACTGATTTTTATATAGTTCGTTCTTATGTTGTATTGTTATACCACTGTCCCAGGTTAGGGGGAGGGTTGGGTTCCCGCTAAAATGTTTAACCCCGTCACATTCTGTATGTATGTGCCTGTCCCAAGTTAGGAGCCTGTAATTCAGTGGTTGTCGTTTGTTAAAGTGTTGCATATATGTTTTTTGTTAAATTTTTACATAAATTAGGCCGTTAGTTTTCTCGTTTGAATTGTTTAACATTGTCATTTCGGGGCCTTTTATAGCTGACTATGCGGTATGGGCTTTGCTCATTATTGAAGGCCGTACGGTGACCTATAATTATTAATTTCTGTGTTATTTTGGTCTCTTGTGGAGAGTTGTATCATTGGCAATCATACCACATTTTGTTATATATATATAGACAAAATAAAAGACAAAAATGCAAAAATTTACAATATCACAATGACGGGATGTATAGGTACAAAGCAACATCATATGTATCAAAGAAACACAAGAAGGCAAAGTTATTTAACGTGTTACACATATATGGTTTATTTATTGAATGGTTGCATATATTGTTGATGTAACTGTCCTTTTTTGTCGTACGAATATATGTGCATTGCACACAGTTGTCCGAGTGAAAGCATGATAATGTGATAATGGTAGTAATTCTATTTAATAAAAGTCTGACATGCTGAGTAAAATTTTAATGTGCTACCTCACAGGGTGGCTGTCTTCAGGAACACACATATTGTTCCGGCTGCGATTCGAATTGTTTGTGAAATCTTAAATGTGACGTGCTTAGTGGAAAAGTATCAAATGCAAATGCAAGATCAGATTCAAACGAAGTTCGATCGAAAAGACTACTATAGTGATACAGTTATGTAATCATGTAACACAAAGAAATAACATTGAGCAAAAATATACAGTTCATCTATAAATACAAAAGCAAAACATTGATCAAGATTTAATATGTTTACAGGAGAGAGGAAATAGTTGAAATCCCGTTAATGAGTGTACATAAAACTTTTACCTGCACTTGTAAATAAGATCGATGATGCTATCCTGAAACAGTTCAAAACAAAAGATTTCCTCCTTGAACATGACACTAGACTTCCAGTTAGGAGAACACCGAACGACAATGCTCCTAATATCAGGGTCGAAATAATAAGGAGTCGTGGCAGAAGCCTCCAGGAATCTGTAAATAGTATATTTTCAATGACTGTCAAAAAAATAACAATACTTTATACAAGCTGTAAAATAGATTATAAAAAAAAGCCAAATATGTTAAAAATTTGTTATAAAATCTTAAAATCTCAAAAACTTCCCATATTCCCCCTATTCTCTTCGCTTAACTGAATCCAGAAATGTAAACAAAAAATATTATTTGGAAGAGATAAGGTATTTTGCAATGTTATGTAACATCCTTACCGTATATCGGAATATATCGCAATATTGTTCTAAAATGACTTACTTATTCGTAGTCTTAGACTGTTGTTTACCATCTGCGTCTTCTGTTTGTTAGGTACCGAAAGTGAACTATTTACGAATATGACAGTTTTGCCAAATGTGAATTCGCATTGCTAAATGACGTGTTTCAGTATCTATTGATAAAAAATTCATGTATTTATTTATGATGCTTCGTTTCTCTATATAACCATATATATGTAAGCGGGAGGCTTTGCTAGCCAACAAACAGTTCAAGTATTCATTTTTTTCCCTAAAAATATCCTGTACCAACTCAGAGTATGATAGCTTTCAAATAGTCCGTCTAACCCAGTAGTCAACATTTCGGTGTTGACATGAATATCAATAATGTGGTCATTTTCATAAATTTCCTGTTTACAAAAGTTTGAATTTGTCGAAAAACTAAGGATTTTCTTACCCAAGGCATATATTACCATAGCCGTATTTGACACAACTTTTTGGAATTTTGGATCCTCAATGCTCTTCAACTTTGTACTTGTTTGGCTTTATAAATATTTTGATATGAACGTCACTGATGAGTCTTATGTAGACAAAACGCGCGTCTGGCGTACTAATTATAATCCTGGTTCCTTTGATAACTATCTATGTATGTTGCCGTTTTTTTTAAGTAAAGCAGAAATAGCACCTTGCGAAATTCGTCAATTTTTCTATCAGATAAATTCATGATTTCCTATCACTGATTAAATGAATAACCCACATTTTTTAGTCAGTACTTACAAATTTTTTAGACAGTACTTAAGGTAGTTACCTTTTCATTTTAGTTTCTTTTGTTACATATTCTGACATCGGACTCGGACTTCTTTTAAACTGAGTTTTACTGTGTGTTTGTTTTTCTACATTGGCTAGAGGTAAAGGGGGAGGGTTGTGATCTAAAAAAATGGTTAGCCCCGCCGTATATTTTCGCCTGTCCCAAGCCAGTAGCCTCTGGCCTTTGTTAATTTTGTATGATTCTGAATTTCAGTTCATTTATATATTTCGGAGTTTAGTTTGACGTCCATTATCACTGTTATAGTACACAATTTTATTTATCGGCTAGGTGAAACACGCCTGCGGGTGCGAAATTTTCTTGCTGTATTGAAGACCAATTAGTGGCCTTCGGCTGTTTTCTACGCTTTGGTCGGGTTGTTGTCTTCATTCTTAATACATTCTCAATCTCTATTCTCAATTTTATTGAAATGAATTGAAGGATAGTGATGATATTAGAAGGACTGCTTCATACCCAAATCTTTTCCTCAATATTGACACAGATGGACAAATTCACGCTAAAATCCATATCAAACGGTATGATTTCTATTTTTCAATTATCAATTTCCCATTTCCTAGCAGTTTCACACCCTCTGTTCCATCGTATGGTGTTTACATATCTCAATTGATATGTTATGCGTGTGCATGTTCTCATTATACGGTCTTCATATACAGAAAAAAATTAAAACAAAATATAAGTATTTAATAAAAATAATTGTCTTTAAACAAGTATTACAAAAATAACTAATGCTAATCCAGAAAGGGGAATTCAAATATAATTGTCAAAATCAAACGTTATCATTCAACAAAACGATAGAAAAATAAAAGTCATGTTTCAGCCTTAGTTAAGGTTTTGTCCGACTAAACAAAAGTATTATATTTATAGCAAAATATATACGTATGCATTCCCAAGTATTTAAAACAGCTCGATATGTTTTTACATTCGTCAGATGTGTAACCGTTATATCATATATTTTTCGATTATATCTCTTTGGATCCCTCCTGAATTGGTTGCACTGGTGCATTACCAGCTTTCAGAAGTATGATAACATTCATGATATTTACAACTGCAGAAATAAAAAAGAATGTGGTAGCAAACGTTGCTATATAAAATCCGGTAGATAGGTTATCCTTCTCTGGATATCCAGAATTCGGATCATCGAAGATCGTCGT
>CM075330.1:102531699-102859199 GCA_037788925.1 Mytilus galloprovincialis
CCGGATAATAAAAAAAGGTATTGTAATCGACTAATAATGGATTGTTGACACTTGTTATATGTCTATACATTGTAGAAAATTATGTGAAGAAAAAATCAAGACTTTTTTGTTTACAGCAGGAACATATATATTGTTCCCAGTTTACAGTGAGTCCCAAAACATCTCTCAACAGTTTTATGTTAGTTTACAAACAGATGAACCAAATGCTATCAGACCACAGTCGATCTAGAGGGAGCCCTGGGGGGATGTTCCCCCCTTTTTGGGAAAATTTGGTTGATCACTAAAGCATTGACAAATAACTGGATGTCCAGTCACAAGCATTTAAACTGATCTGAAAAATGATCTATATATATACCTTATATTTTGGGTATAAAGATAAACAAAATTGGAGGCATATGTGTCTGCGTGTCCGGACATTTATATATCGATTACAGCTTGTAAACTGTTGTTGAATGAATTTTTGTAAAAGATTTTATGTCTAGAGGATTTCATAAAAGGTATCAAAAGCCCTCTTCCTTTTTTCCAAACTTCGATATTTGTTTCCTTTCTGTTAAATTCCATTATTTTTGCGTTTCTGTCCTCTGACCACAATTATTCTTCCCCTTTGCTACAATGCATTTTTTGGTAAAAGTCAAATTAAATTAAAAAAAATTGCACTGCTTCAAACATGAAATAAATGTAACTGCTTATAGACCATTATTATTCTAATAAAATATGCTTCTAGGACAATCCATCAGTGCTTTTTCTTTTAAGAGCCATATTAACATGCCAATGGTAGGGTTTGAATTTTGTATAAATGACTAAGACTAATTTCTACCCTACTTTCATTTTGGCCAAATCACTACTTTCAAATTCAACAACAATTTTTTTCCACATGTTTTTCTTATATCAATATATATGCAACTGATATGAGCCCTTAAATAGTAAACATTTCAAAGAAAACAGTAGACAGAATACAGAGAGTCTAGTAGTATAATCATAGTATACATGTAGATAAACATGAAAATAGTTGTCCTCTCTCTGAGTACTTGTGCAAGTTTAAAATCATAAGTCTTATCTATGACTAAAAGTCCCAAAATAACTCAATCTGAATAATCATAAGAATGGATAACAAATGTGACTATGTATGGTACCTATAGGACAAAGAGGTATGATGATGAATTTATTGTGGAAGGAAGAGAAGCGACACTCAAAATGAGGTCTTTTCGAATAATAGTAAAGATGTATATAAGTTCATCACCAATATGTATTTTATTTATAATCAATGCCAATAAATTTGAGGTTGATCTAGTACTCTTCTCATATGTGTATGCATCAGCATGTGTAACTGTTCCACTGCCAAAGTTTCAGTGATTACACAATTTTGAATCATTTCCCCTTCAATGGACATTTTAGATTTATTTGATAATACTTCTCGGAATAAGTTGATGCAATCTACACTATTATACCACTCATTTTCATTTGTAAATTTAGAAAGTATTGGGACTTTATAATTTCGAAAAAAAACACTATTAGTCCCTTTTAAGAATTTAAACTTTTAAAAATAAAATAGCTGTAATGTCCATTATTAAACTGATTTGGAAAAATAATACTTCCTGGCCTTTGGACAATTATTATTCTTTGATATTCCTTGCTCAGGTACTTGGAGACAGGAAAATTGTTTTTGGTCTCCCCCTTCTGTTCCAAAGTTCGCCATTTTTTTTCTTTTTCTTTAACAATTTCTATTACTTTGGTCGCTACTTTAACGTAAAACTAGAGGCTCTAAAGAGCTCACCTTGGTCTATGTGAATATTAAACAATGGACACAGATGGATTTATGACAAAATTGTGTTTTGGTGATGGTGATGTGTTTGTAGATCTTACTTTACTAAACATTCTTGCTGCTTACACTTATCTCTATCTATAACAGTACTTTCTGTGGAAAATGTTATTGAAAATCTTCAAATTTTAAGAAAATTGTTAAAAATTGACTATGAAGGGCAATAACTCCTTAGGGGGTCAATTGACTATTTTGGTCATACTGACTTATTTTTAGTTCTTACTTTGCTGTACATTATTGCTGTTTACAGTTTATCTCTATCTATAATAATATTCAAGATAATAACAAAAAAAACAGCAAAATTTCCTCAAAATTACCAATTCAGGGGCAGCAACCTAACAACCGATTATCCGATTCATCTGAAAATTTCAGGGCAGATAGATTTGACCTGATCAACAGTTTTACCCCATGTCAGATTTGCTCTAAATGCTTTGGTTTTTGAGTTATAAGCCAAAAACTGCATTTTACCCCTATGTTCTATTTTTAGCCATGGCAGCCATCTTGGTTTGTTGGCTGAGTTACCGGACACATTTTTTTAACTAGATACCCCAATGATGATTATGGCCAAGTTTGGTTAAATTTGGCCCAGTAGTTTCAGAGGAAAGATTTTTCTAAAAGATGACTAAGATTTACGAAAAATGGTTAAAAATTGACTATGAAGGGCAATAACTCCTAAAGTGGTCAACTGACCATTTTGGTCATGTTGACTTATTTGTAGATCTTACTTTGCTGAACATTATTGCTGTTTACAGTTTATCTCTATCTATAATAATATTCAAGATAATAATCAAAAACAGCAAAATTTCCTTAAAATTACCATTTCAGGGGCAGCAACCCAACAACGAAATGTCCGATTCATCTGAAAATTTCAGGGCAGATAGATCTTGACCTGATGAACAATAGTACCCCCATGTCAGATTTGCTCTTAATGCTTTGGTTTTTGAGTTATAAGCCAAAAACTGCATTTTACCCCTATGTTCTATTTTTAGCCATGGCGGCCATCTTGGTTGTTGGACGGGTCACCGGACACATTTTTTAAACTAGATACCCCAATGATGATTGTGGCCAAGTTTGGTTAAATTTGGCCCAGTAGTTTCAGAGGAGAAGATTTTTGTAAAAGTTAACGCAGGACGACGACGGACGACGCCGGACGCCGGACGCCAAGTGATGAGAAAAGCTCACTTGGCCTTTCGGCCAGGTGAGCTAAAAAAACCAGACTCTAATATCTAAACCCTGGGGGTGGTGTCTCAACATGGAATTTTGGATACAGTTATGCAGCTGAAATTTAACCCTCCCCTTTTCCCCATTCATATATTGATTAATTGTGAAAACCCTACCTATATATATATTTCACAGCGAAATCATAACCCATTCATATATTAATCAGCTCAAATAGTACTTATATGCATATACAATCTTGTTATATATTAAAAACACGTTTCAATTATATAATATGCTTTAATTGATATGAACTATCGATATGTAACCATTTTTTTTTTTACTATACTCTAGTGGGTAAATATTACCTGGGAACGGTATATCTAATATAATATGTATGTTCCTGATATTACTAATTGTGACAGACTTCTCAAATTTGACCAATAGCAAAACTTGTGTCAATAAGTTTCAGCAGATGTGAAAATTTTAATGACAAAGAGTTTGTGAAATTCAGTGAAGATCGTTGCACATCAAACTGAGAAATCATGACCCATTAATATATCACAATTGGTCAATACTACCACCTACATGTATTGATATATTTCCACGTTAAAATCACATCCCATTGATATATTTGACGTACCGAAAAAGGGACCCATTCCAGTGGCACATATGGACATGTATATACCTTCATATAGGAAGAGACCCCTCCCCAAGTGATCTAAACTTTCACGTTTTCATCTCCTCTGAAACCATATGGCACATTTAACCAAGCATGACAGGAATGCTTTACTAGTATGGAAGGATATACTTGATATACCCGGTATACAAACTTACAGTTTTTGGTTCCGATTGGAAGAAAACATTAGGTCCAAAGACTATCTTTGGTTCTGGTTGACTTCTGGTTATTTTCAAACATCTCATCTGAAACTAAAAGCGATTTTTTTTATACTAAACAGCGTTGATGATTGCAGACACCCTACATACTGTGTTAGGACTCACTTTTATATTGTGTATAGGTTTGTTTAAGATGTTATATACGTCAATTGTATTTGACATGCAGTTGTATTAGCATTGACACTTCTCATTTCCGTGGAGATTGTTTAACCATGGGTCTTACATAGTTCATTTAATTTTTGCCTAACTTACATGTTATATAATTGCTTTTGCATTATGAAAATAACACAAAGCGATACAAATATCTATGTTCAAAGTTTGTTATTATTGCAAATTGATACTGTCGCTGATTATTGCATTGATAAAAACATCCCAATACTTTCTAAATTTACAAATGAAAATGAGTGGGTAATAGTGTAGACTGCATCAACTTATTCCGAGAAGTATTATCAACCGAGGTGAAGTTAAATGTTTGAGATCATCACAACCAGGTACCTAATAGAAATCAGCTAAACTGATACGTATGTAAAGCTGAAGTACAACTGTATGGTTTGAAACCGAAAATTTGGTAACAATTTGAATCATACCACAGTCCAAGCACAATGCTAATGAAACCATCAAGAATCTGAGTGCAACAGTGCCAACCTTTTTAATATGACGGAATAGGACCTGTAGACTAAGGATGCATAGCATATTACGTTAAGGTGGGTCCAAACGTGTACCTTAACAGAATACTCAAAACACACAAAGAATAAGAATTGCTCGATGAAGTTACTATTGTGGTTATTAACTGAAAATCTAGAATATATAAAACAAGAATGAACGTCTCCCTGTTTTTCTCTGTTTCAGAATACATGTTGACATGGATGACACTCACCAACTGGGAAGTAATGTAAATGTGTATTCGTCGCTTTCACAAGATGACCACAATGATGGAACAGACACTCAGAATTCAAATATATCAAGATCCTCTTCAGAATCGAAAAAGGTTTCATTTAAAGAAGAACAACAACCAAGACAGGTTTGTTCTACAAAATTCACATGAATCAGATTCTGTTTTGAGAAGTTGTTTTGAAATAGTTTTGTTCTACATTCCCTGTAAAGCATTTTTGTAGTACGGGGAGTATATATTTAAACGATATCTTTCTGTTTTGTTGTCAGATTATATTCGCTATCCAATATGACAGTTTCATGATGGTAGCTACTGTTTGCAATTTCCCCATTCAAAGTTGAATAAAAGTTTTAGTATTATAGGACCAAACATTATTATTTATATTATCTTACATTATTAGCAATCGGTTTTGGAGAGGCGAAAGATATCACAAGAATATACAAACACTTAAGGTTAAAAATAAACTGACAATGCCATTACAAAAGTGTAAACAATTAACAGACAAACAATTTGATTAAAAGCATTTCAGATTATGTCATTCATGGCAAAATACGATGTAAATATTTTAAGCATTAATGAGGAATTATAATATTAGTACAGTTCGTTTAATTGACTCATGTACCTATTCCCCCATATCTATTCTTACGAACTATGAAAATATTACCATTGTAGGTCATATTCCAGTGACTTTCAATTATAGTAATAATATAGACATTCTGAAATGCTGTCGTTAAGATAAAAAATATTTGTAAAAGGGAGAAGAACTGGTCGATTCAATGTTACAAATATTTTGAAACATGGCTTTAAATGCATCCATCCTTACATAACTCAAGTGTTTGTTTTTCTGTTTACAGGTATTACAAGGTCTACAGAATCCCCAAAATGCCTCATCGCAGTCTCCACATATTAGAACAACTTCTTCGTTTAATAACATACAGTCATCTTCTCACGGGAAACCAAATAAAGACCAACAAATTTTGAACTCAAATATAGCAGCTCATAGTAATGTTAACACGAGGATGTCCAATAACCCTGTCATTGTTAGCTCCAGTAGGAACAGAAGTCATAGTCCTAATGATGACCAAAATATGGACCAACAACTACGTACACAACCAGAAAGTACAGGTCCATACAATTCACCAAACAGGAAGTCAATTGATACAGAAACGGACGCAAAACCTATGACACCTCATCCATCACAGACTGAATCTCCAGAATTTGGAGCAAAAGGTGGTACATACGAACCCTTCAAGAAAACAGAAGAAATGCTATGCTTCGAAAACAATGTATTGAGACCTAAAGATCATTACGATCAACCTTTAACTCCCAAACATTTGATAGATATGGTAATTGTATATGCCAAGTCAGACTATCAGAAAGCTTTAAAGTATATGTTATATCTTAAAGATATAGCTGACAAAAATGGTATGGAAGATATAAAAATTGAGTTATACACCAGCGAAGATTTCCCAAATAATGATGTTAAAGTTGTTGAAGAAGTAGTAAATAGAGCAATGCGCGTTCTAATGTTGTTGTCAGCAAACTTTGCTAATGAAGTCAACTTAAATTTTATCAAAGAAGAAACCATTGGAATGACAAGACTTCAAGAACTTCCACCACAGGAGCAAATATCCCTATTTGCAACAACAATTATGAACAGGAAAAAGCATTGTATACGACCTGTTCACACTGTTCCTAAGAAAGAACAGTACTATAGTTATAAGACACCTGTAGGTTTATCAGCTCTACGAGGATTTGAATTTTTTCCCGAAAACAGAAATCAGTCGTATGAAAATGCTATGGCTTTGGAATTTTTGAAAAAGGCCAGAGATGATCGAATTTACCATATGAACGAATTAAGACGGCATCAAGCACTGGATAATCCTTATATTTCACAAATATTTGAAAAAGATAGGGCAGGGCAGTTTTTAAGAACTTTCCAGGGAGAGTTAGACATATCTGATAAAACTAATAATAAGGACGAAAGCTTAAGAAATAATACATTCAGATCCATAGAAACGAAACAACAACATTCTATTAGAGATGTGCAATTGGTGCCTTCTAATGGGACAGGGACATCAGCAAGAGTAATTCCTCTAGAAAATTCTACTGTTGTTAAACCAATCATCGGTGAGTCATCTTGTATAACCTCCGGTTACATGTCGAATCTTTCTTGTGAACACGTTTTCATTGGTAAAGAGGACTCGCTGCCGGCACAAAATGCTAAGAACAATGTGCCTTCGAGTAAAACAGTCCAAGAGAACAATCCAATTAAACGTGATCCACTTAAGCTTTCACTTCATATACCAAATACATCAGAAAGCTTTGATCCTGTTAATATACCTTCAGTGGAGAAAGATGGCGAGTCCTCTCTAGAACATGGAGATGAGGAAGAAGATACATCTGCAGATCATTCGATCCTTCCAAAAACATCTGATGGTTTAAAAAGTATGCCGTCTTTGATGAGTGATAGTTTGGTATCAGATGATATTAAAGAAAAGCAGGATAAGTTCCCACCTAAATCACATCTGGGATATAATCAACAAGATGTAATTCAAGCCAAAATGAAGCTCATGAATTTAGATGGATCAGATGATGTTAGAGAAAGCAAGGTGTCATATAGTGGTCCTTCTGGAAGATCGGGAATACGTACTGGGGCTAATCCTGGCTATGATGAGTACTTGGTGGGAACCCCTAATGGGAGAAGATCAGGCAGTAGTCATGCAATAGATGATAGTGCTGGACTTGGTTAGTTTTGATTTTTTTTTAAATGAACGAGAACTCGTGTATGAGCACATATTAACCTTAAGGATTTCAAAACAAATATTGAAGATATTTCCGTACTGTATAAAATTAATATATTTTCTCATTTTCTGAACTGAAACATGATTCATTTATGATAAACCTAAACATTCAAGTTCTGATTTAGAAAAAAAATCTTCAATTTCCACCTAATGCTTAATGCTTCCTGATATTCACTCTTAAGTGTCTGAACTAGGTTTTGAATCATCAAATTCGTCGTAACATGTTCAAGATATGTGGTCCTTTTAATGTCAACCCTGATTTGTTATACGACCGCAAATTTTTTTTTCGGTCGTATATTGGTATGACGTTGGCGTCGCCGATGTCGTCGTCGTCGTCGTCGTCCGAAGACGCATTGGTTTTCGCACTTTAACTTTAGTTTAAGTGAATATTAATCTATGAAATTTAAAGACAAGGTTTATGACCACAAAAGGAAGGTTGGGATAGATTTTGGGAGTTTTTGTCCCAATAGTTTAGGTATTAGGGGCCCAAAGGGTCCAACTTTAAACTTTGTTTGATTTCATCAAAAATTGAATAATTGGGGTTCTTTGATATGCCAAATCTAACTGTGTATGTAGTTTCTTAATTTTTGGTCCCGTTTTCAAATTGGTCTACATTAAGGTCTAAAGGGTCCAAAATTAAACTAAGTTTTATTTCAACGAAAATTGAATTCTTGGAGTTCTTTGATTTGCTGAATCTTAACATGTACTTAGATTTTTGAATATGGGCCCAGTTTTCAAGTTGGTCCAAATCGGGGTCCAAAATTAACCTTTGTTTGATATCAACAAAAATTGAATTCTTGGAGTTCTTTGATATGCTGAATCTTAACATGTACTTATATTTTTGATTATGGGCCCAGTTTTCAAGTTGGTCTAAATCAGGGTCCAAAATTAAACTTTGTTTGATATCAACAAACATTGAATCCTTGGGGTTCTTTGATATGCTGAATCTTAACATGTATTTAGATTTTTGATTATAGGCCCAGTTTTCAAGTTGGTCCAAATCGGGATCAAAAATTTAAATTTGTTTGATTTCAACAAAAATTGAGTATGGGGTTTTTTGATATATGCTGAATCTAACCATGTATTTAGATTTTTCATATTTGGGCCCAGTTATCAAATTTGTCCACATTGAGGTCTTAAGGGTTCAAAATTGAACTTTATTTGATTTCATCAAAAATTGAATTCTTGGGGTTCTTTAATATGCTGAATCTAACCATGTTACGTATTTAGATTTTGGATATTCGACCATATAGGTAAATGTCTAATTTAAAATTTTTAGTTTTTAAGTTTAAGTTCTTAGACCACATTCATTCTGTGTCAGAAACTTATGTTGTGTCAACTTTTTAATCACAATCCAAATTCAGAGCTGTATCAAGCTTGAATGTTGTGTCCATACTTGCCCCAACTGTTCAGGGTTCGAACTCTGCAGTCGTATAAAGCTGCGCCCTGCGGAGCATTTGGTTTTAAATTTAGACTATGATACTTTTGTAACCCTTTGGTCGTTGAATTTATTTTATAATCCTTGCTCGCTTTATCCTATCACCTTTGTTATAGCTTTTGTCTTCCCCGGACTTTTGGGGACCAAAGGAAACAAAAACAACCCTTTATCATAATTTTTAATTGGAGTTTGTCATAACAAAGTGTTGCTCTTTGTCCATAAATTCTTCATGTACATGGATGCTTTGGTTTGTCTTTTAAGTCTTGGATACCTCTTTAGTTTCCTAGTCATGGGAACCAAAGGGGTACATAAAATACTATTAATAAAAAATAAAATAACACTTTGAATTCCATGCATCCGAAGAGTTTTTATACGACCGCAAAATTTTTAATTTTTCGTCGTATATTGCTATCACGTTGGCGTCGTCGTCCGGCGTCGTCGTCCTGCTTCGTCTTGCGTCTTGCGTCGTCGTCGTCCGAATACTTTTAGTTTTCGCACTCTAACTTTAGTAAAAGTGAATAGAAATCTATGAAATTATGACACAAGGTTTATGACCACAAATGGAAGGTTGGGATTGATTTTGGGAGTTTTAGTTCAAACAGTTTAGGAATTAGGGGCCAAAAAGGGGCCCAAGTAAGCATTATTCTTGGTTTTCGCACCATAACTTTAGTATAAGAAAATAGAAATCTTTGAAATTTAAACACAAGGTTTATGACAATAAAAGGAAGGTTGGATTTGATTTTGGGAGTTTTGGTCCCAACAGGTTTTTAGGAATAAGGGGCCCAAAGGGTCCAAAATTGAACTTTGCTTGATTTCGTCAAAAATTGAATAATTGGGGTTCTTTGATATGCCGGATCTAACTGTGTATGTAGATTCTTAATTTTTGGTCCCGTTTTCCAATTGGTCTACATTAAGGTCCAAAGGGTCCAAAATTAAACTTAGTTTGATTTTAACAAAAAATGAATCCTTGGGGTTCTTTGATATGCTGAATCTAAAAATGTACTTAGATTTTTGATTATTGGCCCAGTTTTCAAGTTGGTCCAAAATTAAACTTTGTTTGATTTCATCAAAAATTGAATAATTGGGGTTCTTTGATATGCCAAATCTAACTGTGTATGTAGATTCTTAATTTTTAGTCCCGTTTTCAAATTGGTCTACATTAAATACCAAAGGGTCCAAAATTAAACTAAGTTTGATTTTAATAAAAATTGAATTCTTTGGCTTTTTTGATATGCTGAATTTAATCATGTACTTAGATTTTTGATTATGGGCCCAGTTTTCAAGTTGGTTCAAATCAGGATCCAAAATTATTATATTAAGTATTGTGCAATAGCAAGAAATTTTCAATTGCACAGTATTCAGCAATAGCAAAAAATCTTCAATTGCACAGTATTGTGCAATAGCAAAAAATGTTCAATTGCACAGTATTGTGCAATAGCAAGAAATCTTCAATTGCACAGTATTGTGCAATAGCAAATATTTTCAATTACACAGTATTGTGCAATAGCAAGAAATATCTAATTGCCCAATATTGTGCAATAGCAAGAAATTTTCAATTGATTGGAGTTATCTTCCCTTGTCCAGAATAGTAGTTGAATCAACTTAAATCATTGTTTTATACAATGCACAATGTATATTCACTTTTACTACCAACTGATAAATTAAAACACTCTTTACCATTCAGTGATAACAAGCACTTTTTGTTACATTTTCAGTGGCGGATCCAGGGGGGGGGGGGGGTCCGGGGTGCGCACCCCCCCTTTATTTTTGCCGATCAATGCATTTGTATCGGGACATATGTTTTGCACCCCCCTGCACCCCCCCCCCTTTGCCCTGGGTTAGCACCCCCCCTTTCGAAAATTCCTGCATCCGCCCCTGATTTTAATATTTTATGATGTATTTAAATGAGTAGTTATTGTTGCAAACTCCATTAGAAATTTGAATTGAGATCAGTTTTGAAAAAAGGGAAAGGGGGATGTGAAAAGGGGGGGGGGTAATTTTTCTCATTTCAGATTTCATAAATAAAAAGAAAATTTCTTCAAACATTTGTGTGAGAGGATTAATATTCAACAGCATAGTGATTGCTCAAAGACAAAAAAAATATTTTAAGTTCATTAGACCACATTCATTCTGTGTCCAAAACCTATGCTGTGTCAACTATTTAATCACAATCCAAATTTAGAGCTGAATCCAGCTTGAATATTGTGTCCATACTTGCCCCAACCGTTCAGGGTTCAACCTATGCGGTCGTATAAAGCTGCACCTGGGAGCATCTGGTTCTGATTTGCCTTAATCAGGAATGCTCGAAACAAAATATTTGAAATTCAAAGTGTAATAGAACTCAAACAGTTGATATGATATATGGCAAAAAATAAAATCATGTCCGTACTGAAGTAGATAATAGTCCACCATGTGATGTAAAATACGAAAACAGCACTTTATTCATTTCATATATGGTGGCAAATACAATTCTATTTTGCATTAAATTTTTATCATTTTGGTATAAACCATAATGTTATATATGATGCCATTTTTATCTAGTCATAAGTATCCGTGCGTTTTTTATATAAGTCGTAAAGGTTATTGATAAGAGGTATTTATGTGCCAACCTTCACTCCTGTACCAAGGCAGAAATATGACAGTAGTTCTTCCATTAGTTAAATGTGTTTTAGCTTTTGATTTTGCCATTTGATAAGGGACTTACCGATTTGAGTTTTCCTTGGAGTTCTGTATTTTTGTTATTTTACTTTCCACAAATTAAACATAATGTGCAGGAATTTTATTGTAAGTGTATGGACGAAACGCCAAATGAATACATCACTTATCTTGGGGACCTCCTTCAAAATAACCTTTACCATTACATGCATTATGAATAATTAAATATGTAAGAGAAAGTGACACTATTTTAGAATGTGTTTTAAGTTTTACAGGGAAAGAATGTAATTGTTTCCTAATTTATTGAAAAATAGGCACAAGCAATCAAACTACCTACAGAGCACCAAATTTGACCGGTTATCCTCCACCACAGAGCATCCACTACCATTATCATTATCCCGACCAAGTACAAGGATTGGATGTGGATGTAGACCAGGGACCAGGGACTTTTCGTCACCAACCAGAAAGTCGAAGACCACCGGCGTCCGTTAGGAGAAGATTATCATCACCAAACAGGGTTAACTCTGGTCCAATATTCAACATTCAAGGATGTGCCACAGTGCAGATTGGTGATGCAAACGTGGTCAAGGGTGACCAGACCGTAGAAGCAACAAACAACAATCGGTAATACATTTAACTCTTTGTTTACCAATACGAACACTGCTGCTTATTTTAAGTTCATTTCTAGCATCACTTTTGTGTCAATTACTAAACATATTCTCGATGTCTGTCCGAATTATCAATCTTTTCAAAAATCTTAATTTAAACTAATACAGTAATAGTCAAATGCAGCCTATATTTGTGTCATTCAACCTTCGTTTGATTGATATGATGATTGGAATGTATGTTGGCTCTGTAATTATGATATGATATGTGTAGATATATTTTATAACAGGATGAATGATAACGATCCAAGAAATAATGAAAATGAACAAAGAGATGATTGGTCTCCTGAATCACCAGATAGTCAAAGGGGTGATGGATCGCCTGAATCTGCAGGCATTATTATGGAAGAACCAATAGTTCATGGAGGTCAGCCAGAAGGTGCCCTTAATATGTTGAGCCCAAGCAAAGATCCTGTGAAGGTATATTAATAACAAGTTAATTTCTTAACTTCTTGGGATTTTTTTTTCTAAATTTCTAAATTGGCGTATATACTAAATTTAGTCCTGGTATCTATGATGAGTTTATTTAAGTATTCGCAAATGTTTTTGAAAACTGAAGGGTTTATGAGGGTCAGACCGAATATGATAAAAAAAATCATTGATCCTTAAAAGGTACAAATATACATGTATAAACTAAATCACTATGCATAAAAAAACCACAAACACATAAATTGTATGTATGAAAAATAAATAAAGCAACTGTACCTTAATCCTTGTGAATATTTCAACTTTTTAGATAATGTAAATGAATACTTTGTGGCATTTTTTTTTTATATTCATTGTGTTCTATGTCTGTGTACAAGTGGTTTTAGGAACAATTAATATCATTCAGACCCTGGTCTTTATCCTGTACTTAAATTGATTTGCACACATTTATAATTCACTTTATCAAATGTTTTGGGTTGGTTTCACAAATGTTTCATTTTGCTTTTAAGTTTGTTTTTTTATTTGAACATCACTGATAAGTCTTTAGAAGACGAAACGCGTCTCTGATGTAAAAAAATGTAATCCTGGTATATGTGATGAATTTATTCACTATTATATAAATATAATTCATGTATTTTACTTTTTTCAGAAGGTCGAATATGAATCTTCAGACAACAATAGTGATGAAGATAACAGCAACATTCCACCCGAAGGAAAAGGTTTAGATTCAGCAGAAATGTTTGGTAATGGTGCGGATTTAAACCAAAATTTGTCTTCCAGTTTTACAGGTTTGACATATATGTGTAACATAATGTAGTATTAAATAATTCAAAACATTGAACCATTTTAAAGAGAGGTAATGAAAATTATTTAAGATTGAACAACTATGTCACTTGGTATTGTCCCCAAAAAATACATATTTTGTTCGCAGATAATTCATTGTTTTGATTATAATAAAACACATTGTGCTGCCTTTATGCATATTGAATGTATTTGCCCCAAAATCGAATAATTATGTACAAGCAGAACCAATACATGCTAATCTCGTTAAAACGGATACCTTGTGGGAAAGTTGAAGTTATCCTTTAGTATCACCTTTAACCACCTGTTTTGTTTGGGTTAATGTAGCCCAGTCCTTGTTTGCTATGTACTGTTTTGTAGTCTGTTGTTAGTCTTTTCTAATTACATGTTTGAAGCAACACATATTTTGATTTTAAGGTCTATAAGACAGAATTCATTCCTGTTGGTTTATGACAGAGAAATCAATATTTTAGCTTCACACCAAGAAGAAATTTCTTCTTATAGATGAAACTTTTAAAAATCTCATCAAAATACAAATGAATATCAATAGAATTGATAGCAAAGCAAAATTTGAAATCAATATTGAAACAAAGAATTAAGCTTTCAACTATGTATGTGTAAGGGACTAAAAGTTCTAAATAGATAATGTTTTTGAAATGCATATTTTATTTACAAATATGAAAACTCTGCCTATGAACACATTGCTGTCATGGACAGATTGAAATTAAAATTTGTTACTTTTTAGCACAAAATGATTAAACTATGATTTTTTTTCAGACCAAAATAAGACAGAAAAGGCAATTTTAAAGGATGAAATATTTCAGAAAGCTCACAATTCAGGAAATATCATGACAAATGAAAAAGGAACATGTGCATCAGATAAGGACATCACGTCAATGGAATCATCAAACACTAGCTTTAATGTCACATCACTCCAAAGCTCAACAAAAAACAGTTTGACCTCATTAGAACTAGTATCACTGTCAAGTCATCTAAGAAAAGGAACGACCAGAAAAGATAGTTATGCTCTCAAATTGCATTACAACCAGAACGTAAGATGTGAATTAACATGTTCAGGTGCTTTACATGATGATGATGTTGACTGATATTGTCCTCTATATGGGAAATAAAATTATCTGTATGAATCAATATAATTCCAATTCCTACATAGCGTAAGAAAGCAACTCTGTGATTTGGAATATATAAAATCGTTATGTAATGGTACGAATAGAGCTTATTGTGTATTCAAATTGCTATTATGTCTTTCAGTGTTTTAGTTTT
The DNA here is from genome assembly GCA_037788925.1 of Mytilus galloprovincialis. NCBI lineage: Eukaryota > Metazoa > Mollusca > Bivalvia > Mytilida > Mytilidae > Mytilus > Mytilus galloprovincialis. The sequence goes on from CM075330.1 coordinate 102,546,536, forward strand.
GTTATTATAATGATTTTAGAGCTCTTTTTTGTTGAATACCAGATTATAAATATAAATTTATGGAATGCATCTTTTGTATTCTTAGTTTAATATATTTTGTGAAATTATATTGTAATCATATATCTTCATTCTGTCATCAAAAACACCCAAAAATTGACTTTGATGAACCTTTACACTTAAGAGATAGAATATGAGGATAAAGATGCAACTTTGTTTGGTATAAACAAGCTGGATGTGTTGTATTCTTCATATCATATGAGTATACATTTAGACCAGAATGCACTTCGGTTCTTTCAACTGAAAAAAACCATGCATTTCTGACATTCGTTTAATGTTTAATGAAAATGAAAGTAGAGCGTACTATTGAAGAAGAGAGTGGAACCTGTGCAGATGGTTCCTGATCTGCGATTAGGACGCAAGATGGTTTTACAGTTTTGCTTCCATTTTGGCGTAGTCAGTTTATTTTCGATTTATGAGTTTTGACTCTGGTATCTTTCGTCCCTCTTGTTTATCCTTGTAGATTTGACTTAGTTTGTAATTTATCGAGGAAGTATATTCTGTAAACAGTATATGTGATATCGACTACAAAACACGTTCGGTTTGTCTGTTTTTGAGGACTTCCCTGATTTGGAATTTACCTTGGATTTTGGTATTTTTGTTTAAATTTTCTTATGATTTTTAATGATATGTTCTACTAGTACAAAATGTATGAACATCTAAATGTTCTTGATATAATATCCAATATTTAGTAGGGAACTGTAATTTATCTTGATGTCTTCAATTATTAGTCAAGAACTCATTACATGCATGACATTGTTACAAGCTAACTAAGTATAGAGTTCAAAAATTGTAGATAGGTTTTTGCAGTAATTCTTCATCAGCTCATGATTTCGAAGTACCTTCTATTTACATATCTGGATTTCACTTATATTATGAATTATGTTGAATTTAATTTTTCATTGTTATTAAAGATATTAACTATTATGCTTTACAATTCTTAGTTTAGACATATTATATGAGAATGGAGAAAAGGAGCTTTACATGACGACCAACCATAAGATATTTGGTTACTAAGTAATGAGCTTTAAAATGTTGAACAATTCCTTCTTTTGCATTAGAGATAATCAGAGCTACGACGAACAATAAAAATACAAGGCTTATTTAACTCTAACAGAATCAAAGGGGCATTTGACCCTTGGTGCCTTTCTTATATGAATTAGTAAGCTGTGTTACTACATGTTGTAATAACTGATGCCATAAAATCTACAATTGAACTATGCTTTGTTGGAATCATAGTGGTTTGACAAAAACATGAAAGCCCATTTTCAACCTTCTGAATAAAAAATCCTTGTTATTGTTAGTATTATTTCAATTTCAAATTGTCACTTGAGTTTAAATCGCGTTTAATCGTTCGTTGTTTCAAATTAAAAGCCTGTTATCTTTGGTGAGTTTTTCTGTTGACATTGACGATAAAAAATCAGCTGAAGCTATAAAAATGCATGTATTATAAACAAGGAATAAGATTTATAAAAAAAGTATTAGCGTGTTTTGAATAATTAGTGTAGAAAATTATTTAAAGAAATGAAAGTACATGTAATTTTATAAATGAATGGCCGCAAACGACAATTACTTTCCATATTACGTTGTGTCATAATAAAAATCTCACCTTACCAATTAACCTAACTTCTCATACTCTAAAATATTGGTAAAAAAATGTAGGAATAAATGTTATTTTTACTAAATATAAGTTTTTTAATTATTTAAAAGTATTTTTATAGCCTACATATTTTAATAAACAGTTTTTGACAAAGGATTTTAATTTTAGAAGGTGTGTTCCTGACATTCCTGACATTCCTGACAAAATGTCCAGTACGAAACGAAGTCATTAAATTTTGCTAATAAACATTTTTCTAAATTTAATGTTTGCAAGAGATATAAACATTAGGGTCTTACAATAGAAGTGATGCTTTTATAACGGCAGTTAAATGTTTGTCAAAAAAACCGAGCATATCAAATGGACCAGAGTGATTTCGTATTTTTTTTAATGTCCACTACGAAGGAGTCAAATCTCCTTCAGTATCTGGTTAAAGATATGAAAAAAATGTCATTGTACAGCTTAGTATGTGCTTTGATCAATATAATCATTTTTGTTACTATTGCAGTATAGGGATTGTGGGGGGAAATAAAACATGAATATGTCCACTACGTAATGGTCAACTACGCAACAAGTTTGGGAGTAAAAAGTTTCGTAGTGGACACTACCACTACCATGCAGTCGGTTTTTATACGACCGCAAAAATTTTAATTTTCGTCGTATATTGCTATCACGTTGGCGTCGTCGTCGTCGTCGTCGTCCGAATACTTTTAGTTTTCTTACTCTAACTTTATCTTAGAAATCTATGAAATTTTAACACAAGGTTTATAACCACAAAAGGAAGGTTGGGATTGATTTTGGGAGTTTTGGTCCCAAAATTTTAGGAATTAGGGGCCAAAAAGGGCCCAAATAAGCATTTTCTTGGTTTTCGCACTATAACTTTAGTTTAAGTAAATAGAAATCTATGAAATTTTGACACAAGGTTTATGACCACAAAAGGAAGGTTGGGATTGATTTTGGGAGTTTTAGTTCAAACAGTTAAGGAATTAGGGGCCAAAAAAGGGCCCAAATAAGCATTATTCTTGGTTTTCGCACAATAACTTTAGTATAAGTGAATAGAAATCAATGAAATTTAAACACAAGGTTTATGACCACAAAAGGAAGGTTGTGATTGATTTTGGGAGTTTTGGTCTGAACAGTTTAGGAATTAGGGGCCAAAAAGGGGCTCAATTAAGTAAGCATTATTCTTGGTTTTCACACCATAACTTTAGTATAAGTCAATAGAAATCTTTGAAATTTAAACACAAGGTTTATGACCATAAAAGGAAGGTTGGGTTTGATTTTGGGAGTTTTGGTTCCAACAGGTTTTTAGGAATAAGGGACCCAAAGGGTCCAAAATTGAACTTTGTTTGATTTCATCAAAAATTGAATAATTGGGGTTCTTTGATATGCCGGATCTAACTGTGTATGTAGATTCTTAATTTTTGATCCCGTTTTCCAATTGGTCTACATTAAGGTCCAAAGTGTCCAAAATTAAACTTAGTTTGATTTTAACAAAAATTGAATCCTTGGGGTTCTTTGATATGCTGAATCTAAAAATGTACTTAGATTTTTGATTATTGGCCCAGTTTTCAAGTTGGTCCAAATCGGGGTCCAAAATTAAACTTTGTTTGATTTCATCAAAAATTGAATAATTGGGGTTCTTTGATATGCCAAATCTAACTGTGTATGTAGATTCTTAATTTTTAGTCCCGTTTTCAAATTGGTCTACATTAAATACCAAAGGGTCCAAAATTAAACTAAGTTTGATTTTAATAAAAATTGAATTCTTTGGCTTTTTTGATATGCTGAATTTAATCATGTACTTAGATTTTTGATTATGGGCCCAGTTTTCAAGTTGGTTCAAATCAGGATCCAAAATTATTATATTAAGTATTGTGCAATGGCAAGAAATTTTCAATTGCACAGTATTCAGCAATAGCAAGAAATCTTCAATTGCACAGTATTGTGCGATAGCAAAAAATGTTCAATTGCACAGTATTGTGCAATAACAAGAAATCTTCAATTGCACAGTATTGTGCAATAGCAAATATTTTCAATTGCACAGTATTGCGCAATAGCAAGAAATGTCTAATTGCACAATAATGTGCAATAGCAAGAAATTATCAATTGATTGGAGTTATCTTTCTTTGCCCAGAATAGTAGTTGAATCAACTTAAATCATTGTTTTATACAATGCACAATGTATATTCACTTTTACTACCAACTGATAAATTAAAACACTCTTTACCATTCAGTGATAACAAGCACTTTTTGTTACATTTTAATATTTTATGATGTATTTAAATGAGTAGTTATTGTTGCAAACTCCATTAGAAATTTGAATTGAGATCAGTTTTGAAAAAAGGGAAAGGGGGATGTGAAAAAAAATGTGTTATGCCTAAACACTTCATTAGTCTCTCAGACTTTCTTCCTATTGTCGATACTTTGAATTTTCAATATGTTAAATAATGTAAACATGTTTTTGTGTACAAATCTTCACTACTACAAAACAAATCTTCAATCACCATGATCACTACACAAAACATAATGACTTCATATCGTTTGATCTTAGGCTTGGCAGTGATGACTTGTAACATGCACACGCTATTCAGAATGAGATCTGGCAGACAAGTTGTCCAATACTTATATACTGAATGGGACACGGCTTATGACGATAATAGGTGCAAGCCAACGTCTTGCTTTTATCCAGGTAAATAAAATAGTATACCTGGACTATTTTTACAAAAGTTATGTGTGTTATCACCGGTTTCCTAAATAACTATGCATCTTGTTTACATTGCATAGATATGTAATTTATACAACTTTCTAATTCAAAACAACAACATGCCTGTTCTTGGATACTGGAAAACAAGAGTGGTAGGATTAATATTTCTTCTGTATATTCAGGTTTTTCATTGAAAACGCCCTTTGTGAATTGACAAATCGTATGCCAAAATAAAGTCCTCAAAGGTTCAAAGTTATTTGTAGTGGATTTCTGTAAGAAGAAATAGAACGTTTAATACGTCTAACATTTGCGTCATACATTTGGGGTTTTATAATTCAGCATTAGGGATTTCAGTGAAGGGAAAACTACTAATTACTATCAGAGATTATATTCGTCAATAAAATAAAACAAAAAAGTATATTAATATCTTATTCGTGGCCTCAAACGCAAATAAAGTATTTATGAACAAAACTCAAACACATATCTACGGGAAACAGCTCGCCTAGACGAATGCAGCAAAGTTTTATTATCTTATTATACAACTGTCCTCAAATCACTTTGCCAGCACACTAAGACCGCTGCAGCATACATGTCTTACAAACATATCTAATAGAATCTTTCATATCACAAAACAATATTTACATATAAATGTTCTTTATAAGATCTGTAGAAAAACGTGATGCATTTACAAATATAAACTTATACAAAACAGGTTCACCGGGGGAAGGGGGAACTTTACTGCACTAAGGCTGAGCTTCGAATGGTCAAGCTATGAAAATGTATTTTCAATGTAAATTTTTACCGAGAATGACCAGTCCGTGCTATCATACAAAGAACTTTAAACTCTTAAAATTGTTAAGATGACTTATTGTTATGCTAAAATAATTTCCAATATAACAACAAACCCATGTGCTATCGATAGTTAATAAATACATTAAGTTATATATAAAATTAGAAAGGCCATCTCAATAAGATTGAGTGCACACAATCTTGCTATTGAAAAGGGCGATATTTAGGTTTACCCACCGATGAACGAGTTTTTAATGTAAGTAAATCGGGTGAGGTAGAAGATGAAAAACTACAGAATAAACTTTAAAAATATTATACTTCCTTCATGTTGTAGTGAAAATCAGCTAAATATTAAAAGTTGCATTAATAGTAATTATTTAAAAGTCCTAAAAGTGACCCGATTTTAGCTTCTGAACTATAACATATTAAACTATGCTGTATTCATTGTTATAATGTACTGAAATATGGACACTTGCCAATTATTGTAATAGTTATCAAAGGTACTAGGATTATAATTTAGTACGGCAGACGCGCGTTTCGTCTACATAAGACTCATCAGTGACGCTCATATCGAAATATTAATAAAGCCAAACAAGTACAAAATTGAAGAGCATTGAGGATCCAAAAATTGTGTCAAATACGGCTACAGTAATCTATGCCTGGAATAAGAAAATCCTTAGTTTTTCAAAAAATTTAAAGTTTTGTACACAGGAAATTTATAAAAATGACCACATGATTGATATTCATGTCAACCGCGAAATGTTGACTACTGGGCTGATAGTACCCTTGGGGACGAAACGTCCACCAGCAGTGGCATCGAACAAGTGGTTTAAATAGTTATCAAAGGTACCAGGATTATAATTTAGTACGCCAGACGCGCGTTTCGTCTACATAAGACTCATCAGTGCCGCTCATATAGAAATATTTATAACGCCAAACAAGTACAAAGTTGAAGAGCATTGAGGATCCAAAATTCCAAAAAGTTGTGGTAAATACGGCCAAAGTAATCTATGCCTGGAATAAGAAAATCCTTAGTTTTTCAAAATATTTAAAGTTTTGTACACAGGAAATTTATAAAAATGACCAGATTATTGATATTCATGTCAACACCGAAATGTTGACCACTGTGCTGGTGATACCCTCGGGGACGAAACGTCCACCAGCAGTGGCATCGACCCAATGGTTTAAATAGTTATCAAATTGTGTTTGTGCCAATAAAATATTTGTATTTGTAAATACAACCCTAAAATAAAAATTACTTACGCATGGCTATAATTGCATATACATGTAGCTGTGTTGGATCCTAGCTTTGAATCTCTCTCTCTCTTCCATAAACATATTGTTTCACATTCATTTCATATTAAATTGCAGTATCTTATTAATACATTTCAGCTTGCACAACCAATCCGACTATTACTGAATTATGTTGGAGAACAATTTGAAGACGTGTATTACGTAATGGGAGATGGTAATGTGCATCTATTTAGATAAAAACTAATGATGAGAAAATCATAGTATAAAAACACATCAAATAAATCAGGCTTAACACAAGACTCAAAAGAAAACCAAACACACCTCAAATAAAAGCTGTGTTAAATTTGGCTATGGTCATCTTTGTCTGAAGTACAAACCCCAAAGTGTTTTGCATGCTTTATAAACATTTTATTGTCAGTTAATGCATAACAAATGATATTACATGGCAGCACAGTATTACTGATTACTAAGCTGTTGATGCACATAGGGACGTGTATCCATTCACACTGGCAGCAACCTAGTAGTTTCATCAAAGATTGCAGTTTAAAAACGCTTAAATGACATATGCGTTTCGTCTATATGGGAATGAAATTTGAAAAAAATAGGCAGGACAGGAGTTTTGAGTAAAAAAAAAGGCAGGATGAGACGCTTGCAAAAAAAAAAGTCAGGACGACAATTTAGGTAAAAAAAAGTCAGGATAAACTAAAAAAAAAAAAAAAAAGGCAGGACCGAACAGAGTGAAAAATAAAAAGGCAGGTCAGAGATTACAGCTAAAAAAAAATGCAGGACAAACATTTTCATCCTAGCCCCCCCATAAAAATCAAATGGTAGCTCCCTTATTGTCCGATATGCTGACGACGAACCGTAAGAAAGGGGCAAACTAATAATAAAACGCACAGGAAAAACAGAAGATATCTATGGCAAGCCGTTTTACCATTTATTCGAATTTCAAGATATCTCCTACAATATATAAGATATCTCCTGTAATATATAATCAAACTCATAATAGATACCAGGACTAAATTTTGTATATACGCCAGACGCGCGTTTCGTCTACAAAAGACTCATCAGTGACGCTCGAATCCAAAAAAGTTAAAAAGGCCAAATAAAGTACGAAGTTGAAGAGCATTAAGGACCAAAATTCCTAAAAGTTAATGCCAAATACAGGTAAGGTAATCTATACCTGAGGTTGAAAAGCCTCAGTTTTTCAAAAATTCAAAGTTTTGTAAACAGTTAATTTATAAATATAACCATATCAATGATAATTCATGTCAGCACAAAAAGTGCTGACTACTGGGCTGGTAATACCCTCGGGGAAATAAATCTCCACCAGCAGTGTCATCGACCTAGTGGTTGTAAATAAACTCATTATAGATACCAGGACTAAATTTTGTATATACGCCAGACGCGCATTTCGTCTACAAAAGACTCATCAGTGACTCGAATCCAAAAAAGTTAGATATCTGATATAATTTCATTTTTATAAGATATCTCGTATATTATATAAGATATCTTTAATGTTATATGAGATATCTTTAATGTTATACAAGATATCTTTTATGTTATATGAGATATCTCATAACGTTTGTATGATATCTTATATTCTTTATAAGATATATTCTAAAGTTTATAAGATATCTTAAAAAGTATATGAGATATCTTATAAACCTTTTTGATATAAGATATATTATAAACAATTTTTATATAAGATATCTTATATAGTCTATAAGATATCTTATATAGTATATAAGATATCTTATATAGTTTATAAGATATCTTATATAGTTTATAAGATATCTTATATAGTTTATAAGATATCTCATATAGTTTATAAGATATCTTATATAGTTTATGAGATATTTTATAAAGACAATTATATAAGATATCTGATAAATTATATGGGATATCTTATAAACTGTATAAGATATCTTATAAAGTATATTAGATATCTAATAAACTATATAAGATATCTTATAAAGTTAATGAGATATCTTGAAGTAAGAATAAATAGCAAAACGGCTTGCCATAGATATCACATATGTTAAACATAGGAATTATAGCATAATAACTAAAAAAAAGTCTTGTTGGATATTCCGTAAACTGTCTGATAGGAAAATTTGTGTTCCAATGTATATTTATAGACATAAAAAAAGGTGTTTCTTTGAATATTTATTACACTTCATTTCTATTTATTAGTATTTACGTAATATTTTAGGTCCTGAGTTCAGCAAAGACGCCTGGTTATCTGTGAAACACACATTTGGTCTCTCTTTCCCTGATGTGAGTATTATTTCGATTGTTCATTTGAGGGCATTTAGTTTTTATGACACATTTTGTTCATTGTTTATTAAAATCATTCAATAATTCTTTAAAGGGACACTAGCTGTCAAATTCATGGTCACCGATTTGACTCAAATTCTCATATTTGATTTATAACAATGTAAAACATTTATCCAAACTATCAAAAGTCTAAAATAAACAGTTTAGGCAGCAACCATTTGATTTTCTATGGGGCTATGGTTTTTTTTTTTTTTAAAGTTTGTCTCCAGTTTTTTGAGAAAAAAATAATTTGTTTTTGACCCTGAGAAAAAAAATTGTTTGTTTTACCCTCAAATGCCACTATATGTAATGCTAAAATTGAAAGAAAAAAATTGTTTCGACTTGTCGCAATAAAAAATAAATTGTTTTTCGCCACAGGCGAAGAAAAAAGTTTGTCCTAAAACAAAATCCATAACCCCCCCCCCCCCCCCCGAAAATCAAATGGTTGCTGCCTTACAGAGCATGGTGTAGATAATATATAGGTTCGTTTCGTGTGTATTTTAGTCCAGACGCCATCAAATTAAGTATTGATTTGACCTCAGGTGACCATATAAGCGATGTCAACATAAATAAGGATATGAATGATTAAACCAACACGTGCAATTGGATTTTTATAGGTCTGTTTGATTTGATTTTATAAATTAAAAATAGATGTTTCTCATTGCTTTTAACCGTATAAGAATGATTTTATGTGCATCGACTTAGTAATCAAATGATTTACCGTAGTTTCATTTTCATTGTTGACATTCTTTTTCTTTAAATAACCAGTACACGTACAATGCATGCGTTGTCAGTCTCTAGCTAGGGGTTAACTTGAAGTTCACATGAATACGGATTTAAAGAGGTCGACTAATTCACTTGCAAGTGAATTACTAATTATCAATGTTTCTTAGCGTAATTTGACAAAATTGAACCTTTTTGGCTGCAAAAAGTGAATTGTTATTTAACTATTTCACTTTCATTATTGATTGAACAGAAAAAAATCAAACTTTCGATTTTTTATATATCTCGTACCTAGTGCCCCTTTAAACTCTGTGTCATTTAGAGATTGACATATATATTGTATAAGGACAAATGCAAACCTTAATATGTCTTTTGGATTGTGTGTTCGGATTTTGCCTCATTTGTGTTTGTATTTTATATTTTATATTTTGAAAATTAAAAAGGTGATTCTTTTGAATATATTTTTTATATCTATGTTTGTGTTTCCCTCAGTTTTAGTTTGTAACCCGGATTTGTTTTTTCTCAATCGATTTATGAATTTCGAACAGCGGTATACTACTGTTGACTTTATTTATATGACATCTCATGTAATGCACAAAAACTTGGCTTACAGAAATGTTATAGATCGAAAGGTCAATACGATTAATAATCTCAGAAAAAAAGAAATATATTCAAACAAACAACATTGAATACAGACTGGATAACCAAAACCGTCCTGTCGTCGGTCGCAGTTAGCTGGTGGATGGTCAAATATAAAGAATAATGTGTTTTTTTACTTTGAAAACTATAGGAATCAACAGACTTCTTACCATTCTGTCAAAATAAACTGTTGTAATTCAAATACCAAATAGAACAAAAAACGTGGTGACATTCACAGTCTTCTTGTAAATGTGTGTGTATGTGGTTACATGGCATAACTTTTTTTTCTTTACTGAATTCAATTTAAAACTATCAGCTTATACACTTTTGAAAATGAATGTTATTTAGTATTTACACTGAATATATACAATTGACATTGTTTCCATTTTATCGAAATGTATCTAATGTATATCAGGGACTTTCTAAACTATAGTGTTTATTTCCAGCTACCTTATTATATAGATGATGAAGTAAAACTGACACAGAGCAATGCCATCCTCAGATATATAGCTAGAAAGTACGATTTGTGTAAGTTGATACAGTGTTATAGAAACGTCAGGTGAAGCTATTTGTATAAAATGTGTCATCTGCTTTATTGATGGAGGACTATCAACAAAAGAAAAGGAAAAACGTATATGTTATATTCTTTAATTTATGATCTACCTCTTAATATTTCGTCATCTTTTTGTCTTATCTATATCACTAAGTCCATACCCGTAGCCAGGGGGTTCGGACGACCCCCCCCTTTGAAAACGAATAATGACTGTTAAAGTCAAAGTTCTGTTCGAATTGTGACTGTTAAAGTCGAGTTTTTGAGGCCAACGAACCCCCTTTGGAAATTCCTGGCTACGGGCCTGCTAAGTCTTGTATAAGGCATGTTACATTTAAAATTAAAGCATCCATTTTGCTTTCGCGACTAAACAGTATTGTAAAGTGTGTATTCATACTCATTCAAAAGATGAATGGTGACAAAGTATAGAATTTCATAGATTTCAATTGTCAAAGATCGAACTTACCTGATCTGTATTTCATGTGAAGCCACATATAGTATTAAAAAGGAAGTAACATTTTCGGTTTTGATGTTCAAAATTGTAAAACCATTTGGATTATACAGAACCAAGATAAATAAACAGAACGAGAAATTCGCATTAGTTCAACATGTCGTCAGAACAAGCGTCCATTTCTTTACACGACTCGTGAATTAAGACACAATCGATACATTCGCAGATAATTTAACTTTTCTGATATCTTTTAATCTAAGACTGCGAAAACATAACTTTCGCAAAATCTTCAATGAATCTATTGTTTTCAATGACCCTCAATATCGAAACCATTGGTGATTTTGATACTTGTGAGTGTCATCGGACTTACTAATAAACTCATCATAGATACCAGGACTAAATTCTATATATACGCCAGACGCGCGTTTCGTCTACAAAAGACTCATCAGTGACGCTCGAATCCCAAAAAAGTTTAAAAAAAAAATAAATAAAAAAAAGCCAAATAAAGTACAAAGCCAAATAAATTAAAGTCCATGCTTCTATGAAATTTATAGAGGTTAATAACTATGATTAGAAATGCTAGGAAGGAAAAGTTAAAACTGTTTAATTACCTCAAATTAAAGATACAATTAACATTAAAACCGCGGAGATGTAAGTATATGGAGACTTGGTAATGAGATAAATATATCCATTAGCCAAAGGCGAAAGATGAGAACAGTTACAAAATCAATTGGTTAGGCAGCCTTGTCTTTCAGTCACTGGCATTTGAAGTTATGTGTATAAACAAATATAAACAAAAATACCAAACTCCAACTGAAGGTAAATTTAAACATTGATGAATGAAATCAATAAGACATGACAGAAAAAGACGCCCCACTATATCAACCAATGGAACGAATATAAAACGACTGTCTTATGTTTGGTTCATGGAATATGTTGAATTATGAATCTTGAATCTAGCATCAAGTCACTTTTAAATGTAATTTTGCAGTAGGTAGAACAACACAAGAGGTAGCAGACTGTGAGGTTATGTTTGAAAATGCAGTTGACTTAAGAAACGCTACCACAGAAGTTACATATAATCCTAACTATGTAAGTACTATGGGTATATTTTAGTAAAATTAACAGTTTATATGAATATTAATGTATATGTGTAACTATTTTTGGAATATTAATCAGTAAAATGAACAGTGAATGCAACAAAAAAGGTCGTCATAAAATCTTTGAAAAGTCATTTCAATCAAACATTTAGCGTTTCAAAACATAATCATATTTGTTCTTAATGACAGCCAGAACACACAGTTAGGATTACTTTCCCCATTATGAATTCATAACTGTTACGTTATGTTAGTTTTTTTTTAGTAATTTCCTTATTTCACCAAACAAACAAAAATTATGTTCTGAAAAATGAATTCATCCTCATGTAGAAATAAAATGGACAACGATTGTAACCCGAATTTGTTTTCTCTCAATCGATTTTTGCTATGACTTTTGAATAGCGGTATACTACATTTGCCTTTATTTATACAAAAACTTATACATAAACAGAATGATAAAAAAAATCTTACTTATCCTTTAATTTCTCTCCAAGATATAAATTGATGATTTTCTTCTTCCTTCTACTTTTTGCATCCCATATTACCCTGTGAACTTAAATTCGTGGATTGTACAGGAACGATTTCGTCCATTGCTTTTTTTTCTCTATTTGGGGCTGATTGACAACTAGAAAAGTATGATCTATGACCATCATAATGTTTTCAGTAGCCTATTGTGAATTTATCATTCCTTAGTAATAGCATGACATCTACCCACAGCAAACTGGTTTCATATCTCAATGATACAAACAGTCTTGGAATGCAATGTACTAACATAAAACACATTTCTTCTACCTAATGTTTGTTCGTGCACATTGTTTTTTAAAATAATTAAAATACTTTGTTCATAGGAAAAAATGAAAGATAAGTATTTGGAAAACTTGCAGCCAAAGCTGGAGAGGTTTGAGAATTTCCTCGGTGATAAGTCTTGGTTTGCAGGAAGCAATGTAAGACATTATATAGGAATGATTTTTTTAAAGATCTGTAAGAAATATTTTTAATGAAACTGAATGATGTCTATTAAGCGCGATCAGAATGGGGTATAGGAGTAAATAAAAGCATGGAGAGAGTAATCAGAAATAGAAAGAAGTGATCATAAAGTAAATGATAACATTTGAAATCTAAAACGATAGAAAAAATAAGAGAGCAAAGGATGAGTATGTGTGTACAAATTAAAACCATTCACTTAAAGAACGAGACTAATACTGTATGTAAAAACCACTTACACTGGAGATATTGCATAGTTGTGTATCGTAAATTTGAAAATACTTCCCGCTCTTGCAATTACAATCTTACGATTGGGTGAAAGTTTGACTCCTATGTAATAAAAAGCTTTTGAACCTCTGAAGTACACGTCAACAATTCAACAACTTGTTTCTCATCGTAAAACATATTGTCATGCCCGCGTCACACTGTCCCGATTTTTACGCCGATGGCAACACGATTATGGAAATGTTCAAAATCGGGACTGATCGTATCCAGATCGGGCTATTCGTAGTGCCATCTTTAACCATCGTAGAACCATCGGCCACTTTTTCTAGCCTTCGGGGACAACTTCGGGAAGGGTTCTAAATTTTTTAACATGTTAAAAAATCCCCGAAGGTGCGTCCGATGTTGAGGGTTCGTATTGAGTTCGTATCACCATCCTCACCATCGTAATGTCAACGGGAATGCATCTTTGAACATCGTATTGCATTCGTGTTTCCATCGTTTTCATCGGGCAGTTTTGACATTACGATGTCTACACGAATGAATCACAAGTTACCCGAAGGTCTTACGATGGCAACACGACTTCGTGAAGACCTCGTAATCCCGTCGTTTTGCCGTCGAATAAAAGTACAAAGGCGACAAGATCGAACTACGACGGCAATAAATCCAGCTAAATGTAAGTTAATTTTCGCGCTAAAATACATTTAAAGTGCCATGCGCGATATGCACTGGTCAGTTTAATACGACAGTTAAGAAAGACGATGGAGCTTATATCATATGATTCTATGAGAACAAGAAAGGCGACAGCGTTTTTCCTATTAATTCAAATGGAACAAGAAGAGCAGCTATTACAGGCTCAGGATTTACTTTAACAAGTAAAATATTATTTTTTGTCAATTTTTCATATCAAGTAACATAACGAAAATCATAAACGCGCCTCGTACACCAACACTGCAGGCACCCGTATATAGGGAAACCAACTTTTTCTTCATTATTCTGATTTTTTATGTATCGTCTGAGTTGTTGTCCCACGAATGTTTACTCCATAAACATTTTGTTTTCTATATTTTATATTTTGCCGCATTTGTTGCTTTCCCCACATCCTTCCTTTTGTCTATATTATTATGATATTCTCCTGGAAAGAGCTCTTTTTTAACAAAAGGGATCAACGAACCCATTACCTTACCTTTTAGATAGATCAGTTAACATGGGCATAATTATGGGTGATTATTCAGACTAGTGCACACATTTTACAGTTCAAACAAGGCAATGCCGAGCGTGGCACCACCTCGTATGTAACGTATTGGGGACAAATATGGACACTATATTTGTATATGACACATGCAGAAAATGGTAAATTGAATATGCATATTTGATACATAAACTATTTTCTTAGAAATCAACCAAAACAATCAGTAACTGGAAATACCTTTAATATTGTCTTTAGAACCAGCAGGTAAAAAAATGAGCAACCAATTTCCTGTGTATTATGCTATTTTAAGGAGAAAAAACAAGTCCATCTGCATGACCTTGACCTTTGGCCTTGAACGTAAAAAATGTTAGATCATTACAAGGAGGAACAATATACCAAATGTGGTTAAAATCTTTTGAAGCATATTGGTTTTAGAGTGTCCACAAGGGTGATATTACCTTGTATTACAACTGCCACTGTGACCTTGACCTTTGAACTTTAAAGTCAATAGCGCTCAAGATATTCTTAACGAGTAACACCATACCAAGTTTTGAGCATTTTGGTTCTAGAGTGTCCATAACAATTTTATCTACACGCAACTTACATGTAGTAGGCGAGGGGATAATAAACTAAGTTTTATAAGAATTAGACAAAAAGACAGATTTCCCGCCTATAATTGAAATTCATCGTAAGCTGTACACGACGTCTTTTAGACATCGTATGGCCATCGCGCCATCATCGTAATCTATCGTGTAGCCTTCGTAATCCATCGTGAAGCCTTCAACTGAGATATGAAGCTTAAATACCCGTCTTCGGTTAACCTTCGTATGTCCATCTCTTGCTATCGTATATAATTTCGGCACCATCGTATGGACTTCGTTATTCATCGTACTTGCTTTGGTCACTTTTTGATATTTTAACGAGATCGGGACCAACTTCGTACGAACTTACAATTTTCGCATTCGGGTGTCCATCGTATATAAAAATCGGGACAGTGTGACGCGGGCATTAATCAAGTTTTGAGTGTGGTGAAACAAGGATTCGTCTAGTTGTATCGTCCTTTCATGTCTGATTAATATTTAACTGGAGATGTTGGCTTGCAAGAGAAAACGATATAAATTGTCTTTGAATGGGTAAAATTACAATAGAATATATGTCTTAAATTTTCTATAAAAAAATGCTAAAATTATTCAAATTTAAAGAAATAAAATTAATAATGATATCAAAATGGGTTCATTTTTTGTTAGTTGTGTAAAAGTTATAAGTAAACGTACATGCATGTTAATATTTAATCTACATGTGTTTTCAAGCGTTTCACCAAAGACGGGAGATATAATTTTGTAAATCGAAACATATGCATTACAGTAGAAAATTCCCGCACTTTGATAAAGAAATAGTGTTGCAAATATTGAAAAATCATACTGATACGTTAATCTTCCAGTGAAACATGTTTTATAATTTTTATTTTCAGATAACTGTGTGTGATTTTCCTATATATGAACTACTTGATGTACATAAAGTCATGTTCCCAGGAACGTTGGACAAATATCCTAATTTAACAACATTTACTGCCAGATTTGAAGCTTTGCCAACAATTAAACAATACATGAATTCTGATAAATTTCTAGCACGTCCGATCAACAACAAATGGGCAGGGTTTGTTGGAAACTAAATTGTTGTATCTATAACTTGTGTTCAAAACTGAAAGTGCTATTACTCTGCTCCTGCATTACAGAAATATTGTAGCTGTCAATTTTGTTAGCAAATGAATTCCAATTATGAAATAGTAATCGTAACATATTGATGTTATGGATAAGGTTGAATTTGAATATTTAGCATAAATCCGAATTTTAGAAGAATGTTATTAACCATTTTAGATACACAATCAGAAGTTTCGCATTCACGTCTTAAAAAGATTTAAGAATAGAATTATTTAAAGTGCAATCAAAAAAATTAAAGATTAAAAGAATCTCCTAAAATGGACGATTTGGAAATAGTTGTGTGATTTTTAAGGCATTTTGAACTAATTTTTGGAAGCTTACATTTGTACTTCCGACAACCCTCATCAGGACTCTATTTCTATTTTATCTAAATATAAAAAAGCATTGCAATTAATACATGTTGAAAAAAATCTTCCTAACTCTAATCCCCTTTCGCGATCACTGTACGTATACAATGTTAAGCGATAATTGAAATGATTCTGAAATCATGGATAGGTAATGTCCCCTTTTACGTTGAGAATGGAATCGAATTATTTCATAATATACAAAAGAAGATGTGGTATGATTGCCAATCAGACAAATCTCCACATGATACCAAATAACACAGAAATTAACAGCTATTATAGGTCACCGCACAAGTACAGATCTTAGAGTTGTCCAAAGCCAAAAACAACTAATAAGTCATGCATCTAAGACTAAATTATCGATCAGTATACACATAAACAAATCACGGTTTTTCAATGGTCGTTTCAGCACTCATTGCATGAATTTTCAAGTGGTCATAATATATATAATAATTCAATTGGTTATTGCATGATCGTTTCAGCAGTCTTTATATGATCGCGTCAGTAGTCATTGTATGATCGTGTTAGTAGTCATTTCATGGTCGTTTAAAAGTGTTATTGCATGATCGTTTCACCAGTCTTTGCATGATCGCGTCAGTAGTCATTGAACGATCGTGTCAGCAGTTAATGCATGATCGTTCAAGTGATATTGCATGATCATCCAAAGTGTTATTAGATATAAGAAGATGTGGTATGAGTTCCAATGATACAAATCTCCAGCCAAGTCACGCCATCTTCCTACTTATTTATGCATTCAGTCCAACACATTTCAGTTGATAATTTTATCACTGAAGTTTAGTAGTTTTTAGTTCAGTCTTAGACTCAGCAACATGGTTAAATATTGCTGATTATAAAAATGGCAAAACATGGCTTACTTTAGGTTATTAAACTCATCGAATTATCGAAGTTGCGCGCATTTGTTAAAGCTTAATTTGATTGCAGTGCATTCCATGGACCAGAAGCCCACATGGGAATGGCATCCAGTTTTTACTTGCCGTTTGGTGTTATTGCTCTTCGTTATTCCACGTTCGTTCCAGTAGTCAATGTATGATCATTCCATAGGGCAATAAGGTCATGTCAGCAGTCATTACGTGATCGTTCAAGTGTTATTGCATGATCGTTCAAGCCGTTATTGCATATTATTTCATATAGGTTGAAAATAAGATTCTCTTATTGGATAAAAAGGGGTCACATGACATTCATTTTTCTTCAGTAATAATTCCATCGGTCATTAACAAAACGAAACGGACCAGAAAACCGGTCGTTAACGGATTTTTACATGATAATGACCGGTGGGGCGTGGTTTCCGTCTGTTAATAACCGTTGGGGAGTGGTTTCTCTGTTAAAAGAGATATCCCTTTAATAAAACATTTACCTGTTTTCAATATTATATTTAAGTTCTTAAATTATAAACCATATGATTTGGTAAATTATAACATTATAGAGAACTTGACTGAGTATTCTTATACTTAAAAAAATGCACTAAAATGAATGGAAGTATTCACTACAAACCATTAAAGTCTGAAATGGCCTATATCTGTACTAGACTGTACTGATTTTTACTCGACCAGTCTGAATCGGTCTGACTTTTACTTGACATTACTCGACCCCAGTTTGAACCATACTCGACTGTACTGAATCGTACTTATCTTTGCCGTTGAAAGTAGTCTGATCTATTACTCGACCAGTCGGAAACAGTTTTAACCCATTTTTGATCTGTACTCGACCTATTTTTCCAGTCTAAACCATACTTTACCAAGGGTCTGAACAATACTCGACCAGTCTGAACCATACTAGACCAAATAACCTCTTCTTTTTTAACTGTTAAAATAAATTTCTTTTTAACTGACATATATAACAACAGCCAACAAAATTTATAAATTGTTTAACCTTATATTAGAAATATATCTATTATTATATTTAGGAAAAAAAATAATATATTATTTATGATTTATATCAAAAAGGGATAAAATTAAATAAATGAATTAAATTGTTTTTCTGAGTAGTGGTGAAATATAAAGTATAACCTTTGCTTGGGCAAACTCATAAATAAGATCACACCTGGTCAGAGCTATTAAATTCTAAATAACATTTATTCAAAATTGCAACATCCTGTTTAACTTAAAAAAACAAGGCCTTTCGAATATACAAGATAAGTAATACACGAATTTAAGAAAATAGGGCTTTCTTTTTACCTACAGGTAAAACACACATGTACTGAGACAATTAGACCATATTAAAGTGCTTAATGAATGCCATGTCTTTAATTTGACAAAAAATACTTAAATCAATTGAAATAAATTTGTACTGTTACTTTGGAACACATTTCCTTTTTTAAAAAGGTTATCAAGGATCGATATGGAAATTCTATTATCATGATTATATTAAATTCTTGGTTTAATAAAACAAAACAATTGAGGTCTAATTATTTTTAAATTTATTAAGTAGTTTTATAGACTATATTTCATAAATATTAATAAAAAACCATCCACTGCATTAATAACTAAAGTCAACTGACACCATAAATCTATACAAGGCTTAAGTTAATGTTGAAAATAGTCCAGTTGCATAAAATACTTTAAAAATATTCATAAAATTTTGAATAATATTGAAAATATTAGTCACAATTCATTGTTTAGATTATTTGATCAGCTTGTTTTATTGTATTTTAACATTGATATATATTATTATGTAAGTGTTGATTAATATTGTGTTGAAGTTATATATTATGATTGATTATTGTGAATTTTTTTATTTTTGTGAAATTTTAATTCCAATACTATATTGAATACATTTTTAAAATCAAGTTGTTGTTCAAATTTCATTTTTATTAGAAATATTTCCTAAATTGATAAAATTCAGTTGATAGATACAAAGAATAAGTCTAGGTTGGTTAAGACTTGGTCGAGTATGGTTCAGACTAGGTCGAGTATGGTTCAGACTAGGTCGAGTACGGTTCAGACTAGGTCGAGTATGGTTCAGACTAGGTCGAGCATGGTTCAGACTCGTATAAAATGGTTAAGAACTGGTCAAGTACAAATTCAGACTGTTAAGTATGGTTCAGACTACAGTCGAGTATTATCAAGTAAATTTCAGACCAATTCAGACTGGTCGAGTAAAAATCAGTACAGTCTAGTACAGATATAGGCCATTTCAGACTTTTACTGGTTTGTAGTGATTACTACGACTGATCTTCACTCTTTGTCATAGAAAACGTACAATTACTCGAGTTTGCTTTCGACATTTTGAATTTATGAGAATTTTTAAAAACAGGGTTCTTCAATGAAATAAACATAATAGTTCTTGAATGTCATTTTCGTGACATATGGACTGCCCGTATGACAGTTGTATTGAATGTGACAGCGATAATGACCTCGCCTTCGGCTCAGTCATTATCACTACCTTAGTCAATACCACTGGCCTGTGGGCAGTCCATATATCACGACAATGACCAGTTATTCAAGAACTATTATGTAAATATTTCCAATGGGTATTGTTATACGTAGGACTGTTTCAGCAGCCATTGCATAATCGTTTCATTCGTTATTCCATGTTTGTTCCAGCAGTCATTGCAAATCGTTCTAGCAGTTATTGCATGATCGTTTCATTCGTTATTCCATGCTCGTTCCAGCAGTCATTGCAAATCGTTCTAGCAGTTATTACATGATCGTTCAAGCAGTCATTTCATGTTTGATCATGCAGTCATTTCATAAGGTCATTCCAGCAGTCATTGCATTCGTTCAAGTAGTCATTGCATTGTCGTTCAAGTGTGACGAAGTCATTAATGATTAAATATATTTTATTACGTAATTACAAAGTCAAGAAAGATTCTAAAGTTCAAATGTTCGAATGTTCACAACTGTCTTTAAAGTAGAATTGTTCGAATGTTCAGTATCTCACACGGGCACGTGATCGTATAGTATATAACTGTTCGTTCCTGTTAAAGTATTTCGGATATTAAGGGCATGAGTTCCAGCCTACCCACGATGGGGGAGACCTTGGCGGAATCTCCGGTACCAATCTCTTGTACCAATCTGTCCTCTTCCAAGTCCAAAGCTGGATCTTATATAGTCCAGTTGTCCATAAACATTGGCCCATAGCTAATGGCCGGTTACGTAGAAGTCTGGATGTTAGATAATTCTAGTCTATGGTTAATTGTCAAACTATGCAATTAATCCCTGAAGGATACATGTTATTTCACAGTAGACATGGTCATTTATTGGCTGCAGGTTATATGTCTATAATATTCGTACAGATCGTTATTAAGTGTCCAAAGAGTACATTTCATTGAATGTTCGGTTATGCTGTAATTAATTCCTTTTTAATGAATTTCCGAATTAATACTCCAGTAATAATAATAATAATTAATGATATGAAACACAAATTGTGTTACATATTATGCCTTCCATCCAAAATAGAACGAAAGTTCAATAAAATACGGTAGTTTTTCTTCCTGTAGATTATCCTAATAGTTCATTGTAAGGTTTCCGGTAACCATCACCACACATCTAAAGTTTATAAAGTTCTATAAGTCCAATATCAGGATATAATAAGTTCATTACATTCATCAAGTCCAATATCTGGATATATTTACACATAGTTCATTCGAATCATAAGTTCAATATTTAAGTATAAATAGTTCATGTTTTATTTCCGTCACCATCATAGTATAATGTTCATCAACTACTGGAAAGGGCGCAAATCTTTGTACAAGTGTCAGTCATCATCATCTTCATTACGAAGTAGTTGACGAATCTAGCTGGTTAGTTCGTCCTTCTTAAGAGGCTGTTAATAACATCGTCATTGGGTTAAGTTTCATCCTTGATCATGGCGCAGAGGAAGACATCAGTCTCTCTGGAAGCAGTAACATCTGTTCCAACCAATTGCGTTGACACCATGTTGTGCCAACTGTTCGTGACATTAGAACTAGAACTCGCACCCTTCTTTTTGGCTAACCAAGATATATTCTTAATAAATTAACAGTACAAAAATAAGGCTATTCCAATGAAGATCGCACCTTAACCCCACTGATAAATTAAAACTTATTTCAATTTGGAAAACTAAAAATTGTCAACTTCCCCTTTATTTCTTTTTTTTTATTATCAATCGTCTGGTAAATCTCCTTTAGTTCTCTTGATTATTCAAGCCTAGCTAAATTTGATAAAACACTTTCTTTGTATAAATAAAAAAAAAAACTATCAAGTTATCTGGTTAAAACAAAAACAAAATAAATAAAAATAAATAAATCTTGTATACAACTTCTACAATTTTGAGAAAATCTACCTAATAAAAACAAGATATGTTTATTTATTCATTACTTAAGATATACATTTATATATAAATTTACAATCAAATAAGTTAATCAATCATTTAATGTAACCCCTACACCTACATGATACACATGAATTTTTTTTAATAAAAAAATTATATTTTACCATGTTAGCAATTGTAATACTTTTATTTCTTTAACCTTAGTGCCTCATTATTTAATCTTAACTTTTAACTCTAAATAAAGACCAGAGATTTATTCTCATCACTAAAACAAAACCAATTTAAGATTCCTTTGATAAAATTTCAACTACGTCTTGTTACTGACTATTTTTCATATTTGACAACAACAATACCAACAACACCTTGTTGCAAAAAAAAAATGTCGTTCTCCTTAATCTTTTACATTTTTCCAAAAATAGTATAAAGTGTCCTTATCATAATGATCCCTTCCTTTTTTATATATATCTAATAATTTTTTTTTTTTCATTTGTTTTAAAATTTCAAACCTACTGCCTATCCTATTTATACATTTCAATACGGCTCAGCGTTAGGGTATAGATTGAAATCTGATTTTAAAACTTAACTAACATCTTAAAAACTAAAACAATTAAAAAAAATCCATGCCTACTTATGAACAAACTGACACATCGTTAAGATTCTTTCTTCAACTCCTTAATTAATTATTTCCTTATTCTTATCTTAATTTCTAATAAGATAGAAAAAAGTATTATATTAAAGTGTTCATGAAAAATTTCAATTTTACTGTAAAGCTAGTTTTCCTTTAATATCAATTATCTATTTCACTTAAATTTTCTCGTTACGTTCGTATGTCTCTCTTTTTTTTAAATTTAATATCAATCTACCACAACAATACTAGTATGTAAATCCCTTAGGGCAAAACATATTTATGTGCTATTTTCTAAAGATACGTCTCTTTTCCTAATAACAATATGTAAATATGGCGTAATCTAACACCATAATAAAAAACTTGCACCATTTAATTACTAACATCACTTATGTTAATCAACCGAAGAAGGGGTTGGAATCTAAAATTATAGACTATTTGTTTTCTCTAAACAAATGTGCGTACACACTACCCAACTGCGCAAAACCCATAATCGTCAATGGCAATAACACGCAAACAATGTATCCTCAATGTACCCTTAACTGCATCTACCAAAGGTTCTAATTCAACCTTCATTTACACCGGTGCTCTACTAATTTTACGTAAAAACATATGTTTTCTAGAATAATTGAGTGTATCTTAAAAAAACAACCCATAATATGACCAAAAACCACCATTAAATACGGAACCAAAAAATGCTAATGTATCAGACATTTTATCTTTTTACAAATTTACTTTAAACGAAAAACTAGCTTCTCTATAACTTCACAAAAAAAAAACAGTTTATTATTTTTTTTTTAAGAATCATATGTGTAATCTATCCTATCTCTTAAACAACACGTACCGCATAAAAATTAACACAAAAAAAAATAACCTTTTATTCTGATAAAAAAAAATGTGTATAATATTCATAATTTTTAAATTGACCTATAATACCTTAAAACACCCAATAAAAAGTTTTATTTGAACCACATCTCGTGAACAAACTTCAGATTTTTAACCTTTTAAAAATACGGCCTCAATTCCTTTAAAATCAAAAACTTTACTTAATATGTGTGCCATCCCTTGAAAAGCCATTTCTACTTGTTGTACTGACATAGAAATATCTTGATTTTCCATTAAGAAAAATGAAAGTAACTGAGTTCTTACCTTTTATATTCCTTCGCGTTATTTTAGACAATCCAAGTCGATCCTGGTCACGGCACCAAATCGTGACTTATGTGACGAAGTCATTAATGATTAAATATATTTTATTACGTAATTACAAAGTCAAGAAAGATTCTAAAGTTCAAATGTTCGAATGTTCACAACTGTCTTTAAAGTAGAATTGTTCGAATGTTCAGTATCTCACACGGGCACGTGATCGTATAGTATATAACTGTTCGTTCCTGTTAAAGTATTTCGGATATTAAGGGCATGAGTTCCAGCCTACCCACGAGGGGGAGACCTTGGCGGAATCTCCGGTACCAATCTGTCCTCTTCCGGTACCAATCTCTTGTACCAATCTGTCCTCTTCCAAGTCCAAAGCTGGATCTTATATAGTCCAGTTGTCCATAAACATTGGCCCATAGATAATGGCCGGTTACGTAGAAGTCTGGATGTTAGATAATTCTAGTCTATGGTTAATTGTCAAACTATGCAATTAATCCCTGAAGGATACATGTTATTTCACAGTAGACATGGTCATTTATTGGCTGCAGGTTATATGTCTATAATATTCGTACAGATCGTTATTAAGTGTCCAAAGAGTACATTTCATTGACTGTTCGGTTATGCTGTAATTAATTCCTTTTTAATGAATTTCCTAATTAATACTCCAGTAATAATAATAATAATTAATGATATGAAACACAAATTGTGTTACACAAGTAGTCATTGCATGTTCGATGAAGTAGTCATGGTTTGATTGTTGTCTAGCAGTCAATGTGTGGTCGTATAAGCTATCGTTGCATGATATTTCAAGCAGTCATTGCATGTTCGATCATGAATGTATTACCCTAGATTCAGCACTGTTTATTTGAATATGGAGAAGCCGTTTTGTGGCGACTTTGAATTGAAATAACTTCAGTCAAGGGAAATCTGAGTCTAAGACTGAACTAAAAAGTACTTAACTTCAGTGATAAAATCATAAACTGAAATGTGTTTGCATGACTGAATGCATAAATAAGTAGGAAGATGGCGTGACCAAACTCTACTCTCCAAAGTGCACATAGGTTGGTGGTTCTAGATTTACCTTTATTATTGTTATACGTAGGACTGTTTCAGCAGCCATTGCATAATCGTTTCATTCGTTATGCCATGTTCGTTCCAGCAGTCATTACAAATCGTTCTAGCAGTAATTGCATGATCGTTCAAGCAGTCATTTCATGTTTGATCATGCAGTCATTCTAGTGTTTTTATTTCGTGTACTCTTAAGCCTGGCTGACAACAATCTTGGCCGCGTAAAAAAACGAATTTATCTAATTAAATATTGTATATATATGCATCTATATTTTATTTTATGAACACAAATTTTGATCTTTTGAAAATATTTCGTTTTAATTCACAAATATTGTCTTTTACGAACAGTTAACTTTATAACCAATATTTTGATTTATTGTGAAATATTGCAACGTTTGACACGCCTCACAGAGGCGGATTTAGGGGAGGCCAAGGAGGCTCGTCCCACCCCTTTTCTGGAAAAATTTCGTTGATTATATAAGGGAATAACTGAAGCATAAACGGAGCAGGCCCCTATACTTATAAAAATAATCCGCCACTACCTCATATACTTCCCAAATTATGGATGTTACCTGGAACTAATATGGGTCATTTTCAAAAAATGTCGAATTTTCAGTACACCCATGCTAAAATTTTAATTTCTAATGGGAATTTCAGTTTTAATGGTTTAAATGAAAGCTTGTCGGAATTGTGATTCAGAACATTAATAATAAACACACCTTACATCTATTTTGATAAGATTAAACTGCATTTAAGGCCGATTTTGGGGGTATTTGTGTGCGTACAGTGTCAGAAAAACACATTTCAAATGATTTTTTTCCGATTTTCTGATCGCCTTTATATCTGCAAAAGAAACTTTTTAAGAACGTTTATTATTACTCTAACGAAAAATCGTAGCTTCTTTATCATTGTATGTAACGTATTATCTACAAACTAAACAGAATCAGCGTACGGGAGGTTCATGTCCATCCTGTTACCGCTACTTAAATCAGCCGTTAAAATTTTCTCCCTTTGAATATTGAATCAGTCAGTGTTGATTTCAAAAGTACAAAGTAATCTTTACATTTAAAACGCCTCGTTTCTTGAACGTCAGTGTAGAGAAAACAAATTTCAAGACATTTAGTGAAAAAATAGAGTGTACTTTTTTTCATGTCTATGCTGTTACCAACAATTTTGATTAATTACACCAACAGTATGCTTGTAAAAAGTGCAATAACGTGTTGGAAACCAAATTCACAATAGAAAACCATAATCATTTCACCAAAGGGAGTAGTTATTTCACAACAGCAATCAAAAACGAAGAAATTTGTCTATCCTGTTATGTCTATCCTGTTACTATGGTTCCTATGGTTACAGTAACAGGATAGACAATTGTAGACAAAAAACGTCGTTAAATTTTTTATCTTAACATACAGGTGCAAAACGAATGAAATATTTCGTTGTTTGAACTCATCTTAAGGTTATAACGTCTTAATCTTCCCAATTAAGCATTTGCAGGTGCAATACTGATATTGGTAACAGGATAGACAAAAAGGTAACAGGACAGACAAAAAGGTAACAGGATAGACTTTTATATAGTGATATATCAGAAACGTACGTTCCTGTTACCAATGAAATAAAGATAAAAGTAAACTAACTTATGATGGATTTACTTGATGTTGGGTTTATTTGAAAGGGTGAAAAAATGCTGAACAATATAAATTGCTATCTTAGACTTGCATTACTGGTGGTAATTTTTACAACTTTTGAAAACCAATTTTTAGAGGCATTTTTCAGTACAACCTGGAAAATTGGAAAACAATCTATTATTTTACAGAATGAATATATATAGAAGTTTATTCTCTTGAAAACCATCTAATTGGCAACGTAAAACAAGCTTAACATTTTATCTAAACCTTTTCTTAATAACCCAAAATTTCTTTTGAAAATGGTAACAGGATAGACAAAATATTGTACCACCGATCAAAAAATGTTTCAAGATATTCTTGTATGACATCATTAAGATTGCATCTTTTAATATGTTGTTCTTAAAGTACTGTTTGTTTTAATTTGCTTATGTAGAGGGTTGTTTGAATAAGTAACTTTTGATAATTTTTTCAATTTCAAAATTCGACATTTTTTGAAAATGACCCATATACTTCCAGATGTTATTTTCGGACTGAAAAAATCACTACGTGTACAGGAATGCTTTTATATTTTAGGTTTGTTCGTTAACCTTATATATTTTCTGTAATTAATCATTTCATTCCCTAGTCATACTATTTCATTTATGTATGCTCGTTTATCGCTAACTTGAAAAAAGTTATTTGTATATTATAGCATACAGTAACTTCTAGTCAACTGTCGAATAGTTTTGGAACATGAATATTTTTGTTAGTCACGTTGTTATCTTAAACATAGTTGTGTGTTTGTGTGTTGTAATGCCACGGTTTAAGAGTAATATATTGTAGGCTACCTTGGTGTTTATAGAGGGCTTTTACCGATAGATTTTCCCGTTGCTTAATGAAACGTATTTCAGTGTATAAAATATTATTTACACTTAATGCCTTTTTAAAATAGTTATGCCAGTGTTAATACAACTCAATGGTTCTATAGAATATCAAATGAAACAGCATCATGAATGACATATAAACTATACACATGCACTCGGTAAATCAGTTAAAGCAAATACATAAAATCGATTGCTTAAAATAAACAGATTTTTGTTGGTCTGCAGTTTATCACGTATCCGGGTTCGTTGGGTATTAAAAAGAAAGATAAAATTAGGGAAATTCCCGAATGATTAAAAATTTATTGTATGAAAAGCTAAGTTTTTTTCAAAATATTTCTATGAAAATAGGGCCTGAATCTGAGACTACTATAACACATAGTAGTCTCAGCCTGAATGAAGAACATAAAATTTTGCTTCTATTGAAAACTAATAAAACTGAAACAACAAGAAAAACACAAATTAGGGTGAGCAGGGGCGGATCCAGCCATTTTAAAAAGGGGGCAGTTCCCAACCCAGGACAAAAAGGGGGGTTCCAAGTTACTATATGTCCCCATTCAACCGAATGCATTGATCAGCCAAAAAAAGGAGCCCCCCCCCCCCCCCCCCCCCCCCCCCCACCCCCTGGATCTGTCAATGGTGAGGCCTCTTGTAATCCAACCTAGACACATCAACCGCTTTCCCGCAAATCCGTTTTCAAGAAAAGGGAAGGTCGTCGGAAAAATCTAAAATTTCATTGGCCAATCGCCGAGACACAAATGATCACAAATTTTCTTGTGACCACGTCATCCGGATAATTTTCCGTCTGCAGTACGAGTTTTATAAAACCCGGCGAAGAGCACTCGAAGAAGAAGCCTTTTCTCATCTCAGTCTTTAACTTAGTTGAATTTAAGTGACAATTAAAAGGATGCCTACTCTAGGGTACTGGAAAATAAGAGGCGTAAGTACATGTAGTAACAATAATTTAGGAACAATACAGATCCCTGCATGTCTGGAGGTATAAGGGTAAAATCTAGGACAACATGTACCTGTCAGCCTGTCCACCTCTGAAAGTCATAATTGCTCCACGTGAAAAAAAGAAGTCATAACGCATTCGAACTTTATTTTAGCTAAATTTTACGAATAGTTTTACCTACAATTCTGTTACAATAATTGTTTTATTGTGTTTTTTAATCATAGTTTAGCCCTGAACAACCAGTATGAAATATTTGCCACTGGACATCGATATCAATTATAAGTGAACGAAAAATTAGAACAGATGCAAGCCTTACCATGTTTTTAAAATGGGGAAATACGAAAGGAAGGTCATCTGATGCTACCCAAGCTACTGTCAAGAAACATGCTTGACATAAGCTTTCAAAATCCCAGCTGCATTTTCAATTGATTTCCTGAAATATTATTTTTCCCCGGAGATTGGAACTTTCTCCCTCCTGGGGTTGTAGAAGCACTACAGTTGAAGCTTTCAAAGTCTTGGCAACAAAGCTGAACTAAATTCAAACATTTTAGGGAAGGGGGAGGTGTACATGTATGTATGCTCATCAAAGTCATTGAAGAAGTTTGTTGATTGTGGCATTATCTGGTAGAAGTAGAATGTTTCCCTTGCTGTTTGTAGCTATTAACATATAATGACTGCATGATGTCAAGGCAGAAGGGCATAATATAATTCCCTTTCATTTTGGATATTGAGTATGGAGTGTTTTTCTGATTTGGCTTGACATGGCCAATTTAGTAAATTGCTCCAAACTCTGAATCCCAAAAGAAATTAGGTGTAACATGTGTAACACTCCTCTTGTCTATTATCATGATTATAAACTAAAGAGACCACTGTAATCAAACTGTTTTTAAGATTTCGATGATCCTTTTAGCTTATGCAGTAAAATTAAATGACAGGATATAATCATTTAAGTGTCATTCTATTTTCTAACCCTGTTGCAGGATACATTTGATTCTCCTCAGTGGAGGGCAGAGTTAAAGATGTTTGCTTCTGAAGAATAAAAAAAATAATGATTTTTTTTTGTTTATCATTACTACATGTACAATATGCATTGCTTCAACCATTTCAGCTAGCACAGCCAGTGAGATTATTACAGAACTATGTTGGAGAAGACTTTGAAGATGTCCAATATGAACAAGGAGATGGTAGGGACAAAACAAATAATACATGTGTATTTTCTAATGTGGTGTAAAATAAAAGGGTAGGCAGTAGGGCAGGCAATTCAATTTTATTTTACAAACATTTTTGAGCTGGTTACTACTACAATGTAGGGAATCAGTCTGACTTTAAAAGTGCTTGTTTCAAAATGGCATAAAAAGTGGTATGGTAATCATTAACAACTAGGGTAGGTAGGGTTAGCAATAAAATATGAGTTCTTTTTTTGGGCCCAATCTTATTGTATATTAACATGGTTAATATGATATAATCTTTTGGTTTCATATAATTCTCAAGAGTATGTTTTTTATCATGCCTATTCAATTTCTTTATCATGCATATAGGCTGACTATGCGGTATAGTTGTTAATGTCTGTGTCATTTTGGTCTCTTGTGGACAGTTGTCTCATTGGCAATCATACCACATCTTCTTTTTTATATGATGCATGATACTGTTACTTCATACATATTTTTTTTCCTATAAAATCTGGAATCTCCCGCTATTCGCCAAAAAAAGACTCCCCCCCCCATCCCCACCCACCCAATTTTCTTAAACTATTTTAGAAAGGGCAGTACTTGACTAAATATTAGATACATGTATTCTTTAAATGATAAGTTTTCTTTAAAAAAAAAAACAGCAGTTCACATTCTTTGGAAAGGAGAAGGGTATAGATTAAAGTCATATATATGAAACGAGTGAGTAGTAAAAAATCTTTTTTTATGCATCCATAAATTCCATATCGTATAATTTTGTAACAAAAATTTCTCTCGGTCTGTTATGATGTTAAAAATATGGCAGCTAATTAATTGTTGTGTTTTGAAGCCGAAGTTTACTGATTGTCACCTTAGTAAACAATAAACAATAAAGAAGCATGGATGTTTAGCACATGTTAAACATGTACAATAGTATTATAATAGTTTATTTCAGTGTTTACATCCATGCTTATTGGGAGCATCAGATTTTTAAGAGAAAGGTTACACTGAGTTCACTGCATACAGAAAATATATTGGCGAATTGTTAACTGGAAGCTATCAATTACAAAAAAGTTAATTTCTTCTAAATTTGGACAAATAATAGAATTTTCTTGAGAAAAAAGTATATGTACACCAAGTTTTATAATAAAAAATATCAATTTAGTTATAAAAAAAAACATGCATCATTTTTGTTAATCTGAAGTTTCATATGAATTTATATTAAAGTTCAAAATAAAATGTATAATTTGTATCCATGCTACTATAAAACATGTATTACAAATAATATTTGATGATATGGCACAAAAAGTGGTAATATCTTAACCCTACCCACCCCCTCAAGTTGACAGGTGTTCTATGACAAACCATGCAAGAATTAGGCTGTAAAACATCCTTTGAGTGAAGCAAGATCCTTATGGGTTGTCAAGGCTGTAAAACATCTTATGACCGACCATGCCAGATCCACATGGGTTGTCAAGGATGTAAAGGATACCATAATATTACATGTAGATGCCCCATATAAAAAAAAATGAATGGTAAAATATATTGCAAAGTAAAGAAAAAATATTGCATGTGCTCATTAAAACGGATTGACTGTCTATATTAATTCTATTAATTACTCTTCAGGTCCAGGATTCAGCAGAGAGTGCTGGACCTCTGTCAAGAACACATTAGGATTACCTTTCCCAAATGTAAGTATATATACTTATCAACAATGAGTCCTGTTTTGTATATTAATTTTAAAAGTACATCACAAAAATGACATCACCAAAAGAAATCATTTGATTTTTCTTAATTAGACATGGAAAATTATGAAAAAAATATTTTTTAACACCTTTTTGATATTCTCATTAAATTAGGATCACATTGTTTTAGATCATAATATCAAAGTTCCTCCCCAAATAATAACTGACCACCATGAAATAGCACTTAAGTGTTGAAAGTGTTAAACACTTTTCAATCAATCCATCAATCAAAATGCAAAGTGATTTTAATTATATGCATATTGGTGTTGTTTTGACTTGGAAATTATTATTTCATTGTATATGTCTATAACAATGTTGTATTTTTCAGCTACCATATTACATAGATGGGGACATCAAAATCACACAGAGTAACTCAATTCTAAGATACATTGCCAAGAAACATGACTTGTGTAAGATTAAATACTTTAAGTATGAAATATTCTTCATGCTGTAAATCATGTAGGAATTTTCCTCCATGTTTTAAGGAATGGTATTACAAAAGAACCGTTTTCATGTAATGCTCTGTGCTTCTTGTGGACAAATGTTGGCATGTGTAGCATAATTAACCAGATTTTCCAAGGGAAAGTCCTAAATGGTATTTCATTTCCATGGAGGTGTATTGACCCTGCACCTTCAGTCATGGTTCATTGCCTTTGAATGTTTTTCATAGTTTATATGATTAAAAGTTGCCATTTTAGCTTCAACATTTGCATTTAATTATAAAAATTACCCAAAAGCAAGACATATCTATGTGGTAACCAATTATTAATATATTACCTAAGCAAAATATACTGAGAAAAATATGTCTTATAAATACATTTTTAGATAAGACTTCTCTGTACCTATGTATTTGGTGATGAGAATAATGATATATAAAAATCTTGATAAACAATTTGCACAAAAGATTAAACGCATAAAACAAACAAATACTTTATCAATAATTCCTTTATATCTATACATTTATGTTATAATCTTATAATGAGATAACTTTTTGAAAGTATTCCTTAAATGCATGAGAACAAAAGACCTTAAGCAAATATGGTTTAATACTCATATCATATGAATAGATTACAATAATGTACCTTAGCTGGTAAGTAGGTCCTCATTGCTCTTCAACTTCACACTATATATGGCCTTGTTAACTTTTTTGATTCAAGTGTTTCCTGATTACTCCTTCGTAAAAATATTTAATCCTGATATCAAGGATGAGTTTATTATTATAGATGGGTTTATCATATCTTCTCTGCTGAAAAAAAAACCAAACTAACTAACACTACAATGTAGATGTAAACATTATAAAAATTGAGAAATTCAATTTGACAAAATACACAAATTGTTTCTTTATTGATATTTATGATTTTCTATACCACATGTATGAATATTAACATAGATTTAGCTCTGACAAACTTTGTTATTTCAACTTCATACCATTGAAAATAGTGAAATTACCATAAAAATATGTGAAGGATGCTAGATTTTACTGTACATTTAAGGGATGACATCAAAAGATCGATGTAGGATAAAAAGCTTAAATCAAATAGTTTGGGGGTGAGGAGGGGGGATGTTGAAATTCTGCAAGTTAAAGTTTTGTATATATCTAAAATCGATTTTTACATATATCCCTATTGGTAAATCAATTTTTACCAAATTAAGTTAAGAGAGGGGGGGGGGGGGTCAGTGAAAAAACTATGTGAATTAAGTTTTTTATCCTACATTGAACTTTTGATGTCATCCCTAAATAGGGCTTCAATTAAAATTGACTCTTTATTCAGGTTGATGAAATTTTGATTAATGACCTGATTATATAATGTATATGGTTTGAAAGTGTAGGTGTCCATTAGAAAGTGAACTAAATTTCATATTTTTTTAATTTAGCATCATTATGATTTATGTATTACATGTATGTTTGTGAATTACAGTGGGAAAGACAACTCAAGAAATAGTAGATTGTGATGTGATGTTAGAGAATGCCATGGACTTCAGAAATGGTACTGTTAGATTAGCTTACAATAGTGACTATGTAAGTAAAATTACAGTGAAATATGTCCTTGCTAAACCCCTTACAAACTGATCCTTTCGGCTGCTTTTAGGCCAGCTTCCAATTTACCCAAGGTTCTTTTTAGACAGGTATCTGGTGTAGTCTGTTTCTGTTTAGGCTAGTTGTCGGTTTTGCCTGGGTTCAATTTATATAGGATTTCAATTTATTCAGAATTTGGAAAACACAGGTTTCACTGTATTGATCATTAATTTGGTTGGGTGTATTGCATTTCCGCTAATTTTTCAAAGTCCCAATGCTACGTTTCCGCAAATTTAAAGTATACGTTTCCGTAATTTGTATTTATTACTTTTCCGGAAAGGAGAAGGTTCACGAAGGGTTAAAATTGGCCCTGATTTTTTTATGTTTTTTTAATCGGGCCAAAAAATTACAAATTTCACATAGAAATACTTGTGATAATACTATTAAGACAAAAATAGTTTTTCTGGCACTTTCCTTTACTATTTATGGAGCAATGACCCCTTAGATAAGCATAATTTGTATTAAAAGGTCAATTTTGGTACTTTTTGTCCATAATTTCAATTGTTTTTGGCATAATTAACCTTGGCCTCCATCTACGATCCAAAAAGATTTTATATTGATGAAATCTATATTAAAATTGGAATCTTTTGGTTACAACACATTTTGGATCGTAAGTGGCGGCCAATGTGTTTCAAAAGCTTTTAGGTCTGAAAAATGCACAAAATCATCATATTTTGACAAAATGTCCAAAATTGGCTTACTTTTGGCGAATATCTTGTACTCTTATGAAAAGAACTGATATATTTAGCATTTATACTTTTGAAATAGACCCATTTACGAACCAAATTGAGACCTTTTTGGTGTTCTATGATAAAGTTGATATTTTAGGCCATTTTGTGCCATTAGTGAACCTTGTCCTTTACCTGGTAAATTATAAATATTTGAATATATATTGACTTGAAAAATGTTCCTATGTCCTTATACAGAGACAGGCGAAAACAGTTTCCAAAATTACCTAAATGTAGATTAGAAATTCACGAGACATTAAGACAAATAGATTTGAACACTAACAAAACTGAAACTTATTTTCACTTTTAATTAGTCAATGATTTTGATTCGGGAATCGTTATACTTTCATGTTTCACCAACTTGGTATGTCTTTGTAATGAAATGACTGATATTTTCATAGATGGCACATTTAAATCCTGTCCGAAATTCTTCTACCAACTCAGTATATTCGATACATGGATGTAAAAATGGTAACTACATTCGTCTTGTATTTGCGTTACTTCCACTTAAATCCGAGGAATGTAACACGAAACTGTTGGATCGGCTTATTGATGTGTGCACTACCCGAAGAATAACTCTCCAGCCCGAGGCAGTTCATAATGACTTTGAATGTATAATACATACTGCTGTTACGAAAACACGAATAGTGCCGAGTCTTTTCATGCCCACTTGAACGAGCAGTTTTACGCTAGCCATTCTAACATTTTTGTTTTTATCGATGTGTTATTGAAACTGCAAACAACATCTTACAAAAAGATGAGAACTCTAACTGTAAAAGCACCCGTTTGGAAATGTGAAAAGGAGAAGATGGACTTCCTCCTTGAACAAAATACAAAACTTGTAAACGGTGAATGTACTACTGTGGACTTTGTGCGGCGTTTTGGCTACAAATATTCTGCCAGAACTGACTTATGAACTCATATCAAGATATTTCTGATTAGTGCTGACTTTTGAACATACGTTTTCATAGATTTAAATGATGAATTTTACTTGCATGTTATGATGACCTTTGACTTACTTAATATTTATTTTATATTAATTATGGCTTTGCTTTCGATCAACAGATATTCCTCAATTTTTTGCGGAAAAGCAATAATTTATTTTTTCCGGAATTGTTACTTTTTTTCCAGAAAAGTAAGATAATTATTTGCGGAAACGTAAACTTTTTTTTCCGGAAACGTCATCTTTTTTTTCCGGAAAAGTAATGCCAATTTGCGGAAACGTAAAACGCCGATTTCGTTGTTGAAAAAGGCTGTTTAGATAGCAGACATAATTACTTATCTGAAACTTTTATCACAGGGCCTGCTGTTAATATCCTTTATCATACATTTAGTAGTAGATACAGTAGTTTTGAATATATGATAAATAGCCTGCTGTTTAATCCGTAGCGCGCAACTTTGATGCGCACCCTTTATCATACCCTTTATCGCACCCTTTATCATACCTCTTTTTTCTTTTTTTTTTCATCAACTCCGTTTTTGTTTATGCAAGATTCTTCAGATTTTTTTCCCAAAAAAATTTGGGCGTGATGACATCATTGTTTGGAATGTGACGTCCCAAACGTCTAATTTTCATATTTCTGACACACTAAATGCAATTATAAAAAAGAACTCAATGAAATACCATGTTCGCAACACACAAAAAAATACAATTAACAAAATATTTTTTTAAACAACAGCACGCAAATTGTAAGGTAACCCAGGTGCTTCAGATGCCTAATTGAGAAGTTATTTTAAAGCTTTTAAAACAAGACAAAAGAAGAACTGAAGGTAACCCAGGGGCTAGGGATCAGAAAGCAGTTCATATGTACTTTCCTGTTAAAATATATGATAAAGCGTATAAAACATGGCAAAATCCATATCACATGCCATATCATCCTGAGATACCAATATCAGCCAGAGGGCCTTTATGTGATTTTGCCATGTATTATTCTCTATGTATCACACCTGTGTTTGCGATACCTATCCAATTGTCATGCTTAAATATACCATCTAACAAAAAAATAAAATAGTTGGTAGCATATTACCAACCATTCAGTCTATATCAGCCCTCAGGTTTTGATCTTGGGCTGTATTATATCTCTCTTATTGATACAAATTTTGCCAGTTATTATACTTAAGTTAGCTTTAAGGTACATGTATAATAATGCTCGGAATTTCATTGTTTTGAAAAATAAAATTATTAAAACAAGTACATCTTGAGTATGTCTTTGCTTGAACTTAATATACTTATTTTAAATTGGATGGGATTATTCCTAAATATAAAAACATTAATTGTATACAAAATTTACTTTTTAAGTGATAAAACTCGGAACACTAAGTGTTTTTTTAAGTTTCATGTGCTCTTACATATTAAACATGAGTATTTGCTTGGTATGTTATTTAAAATTCATATAAACTAAAATGTGTATCATTGCATTTTAATTACAGGAAAAATTGAAAGAAGACTACTTTAAAAATTTGCAGCCAATGCTTGCTAAATTTGAAGAATTTCTTGCAGATAAGAACTTTTTTACTGGAGCTAATGTAAGTATAAAAAAACTGCAGTTATCTCCCTTTGTGAGAAACAACTTAAGTTATCTCCCTGTGTGATAAAAAAAAAAAACCTTAAGTTATCTCCCTTTGCGATAAACAGAACTTTTTTACTGGAGCCAATGTAAGTTCAAGTAATAGCTTTTCAAAAAAAGGCTAGCTGTCTCTTAGCTGATGAAAATAGAAAGTGTTCTCGCTTTGTGGATTAATTCATTCAGAATAGCCTTGCATATCAATCAACAAATTTTACCACACACGTTATGAAGTAGTATATCGTTTAACCTTGTGTGTGTTTACAAAAACTCCAGAAGATTCGGCTATTTATAGATAAAGTTACCTGTGTACCAATATGCTTGATTAATGACCAGGCAAAATCTAATTGCTAAAATAGAGTGGACAAATCCGATACTGTACGGGATTGAAAGACATTTACTAGGTTTGGCTTGTCCTAACCAATCAACGAACTTTAATTATTCACGTCATGTAAATATCTTCCAACTAGGTAATAAGAAGCATTCACGCACACACTGTCCATCGTTCAATTCTTAATAATGTCTCTGAGAAGACATTAATAAACAAGTTAAGTTATCTCCCTGTGTGATACACAACTCAAGTGATTTCCCTTTGTGATAAACATAAGAACTTTTTTTACTGAAGCTAATGTAAGTATAAACAAGTTCAAGTTATCTCCCTGTGTGATACACAACTTAAGTTATCTCCCTTTGTGATACACAACTCAAGTTATTTCCCTTTGTGATAAACATAAGAACTTTTTTACTGAAGCTAATGTAATTATAAACAAGTTAAGTAATCTTCCTTTGTTATGAACATTTGTATAATTTACTTAATTTTGATAGGTACCCATCTCATCTGTAACTCAATTTTACTCCCATCTTAAGATATGTTGTGTGTGTCTGTATGTCGTATTATTTTGGCATTGCATCAACTTCAAATGTATTTCACATGTTCATTATGATATAAATCATTTTATAATATATGCCAAAGTAGGGTTCTGACCTACATTTCAGGGTTCACTTAGCATGAATAGTGTGACAACGTATGGTGTCTATTGAAACATATTCCTGCTAAATACTTTTATTGAAATTCGTTTCAGTTTAATAATATTTTTTTATTCTGTCTATGTTTATTGTTTCTATAGACATAATAGAAAAGAATTGACTTTTAGACCCTTTCATATGTTAGGTGATAACACTATGATTGTGAACAAAGTTGGAAGTTTTTCTCTCAAATTTATACACCTAATTACTATTTTGTTTTGCATATTATAGGTTACAGTATGTGACTTTCCAATGTATGAATTGTTAGACCAGCACAAAATAATGAAGCCAGGAATTCTAGATGCATATCCAAAGTTGTCTGCCTTTGTTGCAAGATTTGAAGAACTTCCCGCCATAAAGAAATACATGTCGTCTGACAAGTTCATGAAACGACCAATCAACAACAAGTCTGCAGCCTTCAAATAGATTTAACAGTGCGTAGTGAACATTGATGTATCATGAACACAATGTAGATTGAATAAGTGTTTATGTAATGATAGTGCTATTTCAAAATATATGTAGGTAAAGGTTTAAAGGTGTTGGGAGAAATGTGTTAAATGGTGTACTCCAACCTCTTATTGTTTAGCCCATATACAACAAAGAATTTGGAAAAAGTGTACTTGTCAGGGTTTTAACTTACTTTTTCAATGCAGTATGTTAAGACAAATAACAGATCAAAATTTTGTTTTAGGTAACTTAATGTTTAAGGGTAATAGTTATGGAAAATTGTATTTTCTCTGATCTGCTTTTTTCAAAATTGGCATATAAGCCTACATGAGATTAGTATTTGTTGTTAACTTAAATTTGTGGTTTACAACTAACAATACACACGAAACCATCGAAAATTAGAAACACACGAATTCCATAGTATTCTAGAAACATTTTATAATGTGATTGTTTTATGTTTTATTGATGTGGTTTTTCTAGCATTATATTATTATATTTTGATTTAAATTCTTCAGTATTTTTGTCAGAGTAAAGAACTAGTAAGGGATTGTCAAATTTAGCCTAATATGTCTTAGGGATGACATCAAAAGTTCAATGTAGGATAAAAAACTTAATTCACATAGTTTTTTCACTGACCCAACCCCCCCCCCCCCCAACCCCCTCTTAACTTAATTTGAGAAAAATTGATTTACCAATAGGGATATATGTAAAAATTGATTTAAGATATACAAAACTTGCAGAATTTTACCCCCCCCCCCCCCCCCCCCACCCTCACCCCCAAACTATTTGATTTAAGTTTTTTATCTTAAATCAATCTTTTGATGTCGTACCTTATCTATAAATATCTATTATCTTGAGAATTATTTTATTAGTAAAAAGTAATTTTAGTCACGCAAAGTCAAATAGAAAGACAGGCTGGATTTAACTTTTTGAACTTGGTATTGCAAGCAGAAAGGGTATGTGTTCAGATAATCTGAATATTTTTCAGAATTCCATATAATTTTTTTTATTGATATACATCATACCATGTGTTTTTACAACAGTCTCATTAACAATGAAATAGTCCACAAAATGCCTATAGGTTATTGTGCAAATGTCTGTGCTATGTTTGTTTTTCTATTTTTTTTATACATTTGAATTAATGATTTTATAACATTTGAAGATAATAGATTTTATACACTGCTCCTGTGTTCGGATCAAATGATAATTTACTGTACCCAGTACTTTGTCAGTGCTTCAAGTACATGTTATATCTATACTAAAAGAACTGGTTGTTAATGTTTAGGATATAAATTTAAATTTGTTGAGTTTTGACTTTAAATGCATATGTGCATGTCCTTTTAGAATTTACTTTTATTTACATAGTATGTTGTTAGATCTGAAAAGTTAGCATTTTGCATTTTTTTCCATTTTACAATACAATACAACAATCAAACCAACAATTAATAACATTCTGTATTGTTTTACAGCAAAGGGCTATACTTAAATGATGAAATATCATCTTTGGTAAGAATATAACATTCCATATTCAACATAAAGTATTTGTTATGAATTCTTTAAAAATTAAAGATGTTAGAAATTTGTAATTTTTTTTGTGCTAGATATTTAGATGATACTTTTTAATCATGATATGTGTATCCAGTATGAATCCACAAGAAAATATAGATTTAAAAATAAGTGATGGACATTCATTTGTATTAAATAGAAATTAAACAGCATTTTCACTACTCTGTCTTTTCATTTGTATATTAAACATCTAATGGCCTACTTGGTGTCAATCCCTTATCTTCAAAAGGGAGAAGGTTTGGTACCATTAAAATGTTTAATCCCACTGCAATTGTTTGCACCTGTCCTAAGTCAAGAATCTGATGTTTAGTGGTTGTCGTCTGTTTATGTGGTCCATAAGAGTTTCTCATATCTCGTTTTTATATAGGTTAGACCGTCCGTTTTCCCATTTGAATGGTTTTACACTAGTAATTTTTGGGGGCCTTTATAGCTTGCTGTTCAGTGTGAGCCAAAGCTACGTTTTGAAGACCATACTTTGACCTATAAAGGTTTATTTTTATGAATTGTGACTTGGATGGAGAGTTGTCTCACTAACACTCATACCACATCTTTCTATATCTATGTGTAAATGATTTTAAGGCTATAGGATATGAATAAAATGAGAAGTTTGGTATACACCAATGATACAGCATGTCAAGGACACATATAATCAAATTGCATCTAAACAACAGTATACAGCATTGTTCTCCTCCTCAAGACCAGTTGTGGATGGTGTCAATAACTCATTTTTTTTCAAGTTTGCAAAGTGGTGTGGTGGACTTGGCTTTCGTCTGACCTTTAAGTTAATATCATGCATACAAAATTTCTTTTCAGATTTTTATGAAATTGTATTTAGGGTTTTATATTAGCAATGTCTTGGAGAGTCGAAAATCAGTGCTGATCAATTGTTTCACCAGGAGTTATGCCCTTGGAAAAATAACACAATGTAATTGTATTATTAACCCCCTCAATGAATCCTACTTTTCTTGCAGGATCTTTTTGAAATTATATCCAAGGTTTATGCCAATAATATAAGGCGAGTTTGATTAAGTTCATTTTTTACATTTATTTCAATTGTTGTCAACCCTAGTTTTTGGTGGGGTTTGTGTTGCTTATTCTTTAGTTTTCTATGTTGTGTCATGTGTTCTTTTGTTTGTCTGTTTCGTCTTCTTTCATTTTTAGCCAGCATTGTCAGTTTATTTTCAATTTATGAGTTTGACTGCCCCTCTGGTATCTTTTGTCCCTCTTTTGAGTTGTGTCCCTTTAAAATTTAAAATTTGTTAGGAAATTTTATTGTAAGCGCTCTCCATCATGATCACACATTCTGTCATATTATGAATTTTTGTCTTGGATAAGAAAGATAATCGGACTGTGCATGTGCTCACCAGCCAGTCAAGGTCATTAAACACCACCAGTAAGTTATAGTCATGACCCTTGTCACTTGGCAATAAAAATTACATAAAAAAATTGCAGTTTGAGCAGTCTCACACAAACATTTCTTGTGGAATATATTATCAAAATGTTGAATAAAAAAAATATATATTGGAGCTATTACCCTTGTTCAAATAAAATATGTCCATAAGTGGGAGACATTGTGGAGAGTTGTTTATTTTCACCATCCATAGAAATAATTGCATTCATTGAATTCAGCTGTAATGTTCAGTTGTAGATAACTAGTCCTAACAGAATGATACATCGTAATACTAGAAATATAAATTTTAAACAACTTAGAAAGAAATGATGCTACTGAGTTGATTGTTGACCACCACATGAGTGTGAGTCGCAGTAAGAATTTGAAAATTTAATTTGGCCTTGGTGACCATTTTATTGAGCAATATAATCAACAACCATTTTAACAAGCTGATTACTTCTTCAATTACTCAGAGGGGGACTAGCGCCTCCTCCCTAATTTGTTGAAAAAAATTGGTTGTTTATTTAAGGAATCACAGAAGCATGACTGCAGCAGTATCCTCTTAGCCAGTCAGCGAGCCCACATTTCTGGATTGGCCACTGTTCCTTGACTCTATTTTACCAGTAATCATAACTCCAGACTTCATAGCCTCCAAGATGGTTAGAAGGAATCTGGTGTGGATTCTAAAAATTCCAAGTATCAGTTACATGTAGACTACCAGTACATACAAAATCCAAATTCCTCTTCTTCTGCATTAGTGTAAAAGTTAAGTTTTTCTACCTTTAGCTCAAACAATTTCTAAATAAGACAGAGAACATCCAGATAAGTTTAGATCTATTCTGTTTCATATCTTGACTAATCTATCAATTGGAAAAAGGGGGCGAAAGATACCAGAGGGATATTTAAACTCATAGAACGAACATAAACTGAAAATGCCATGGTTAAAACAGAAAAACACAGCCATACTGTTACAGTTTAGGGGATAAGCTATAGGTTTGTACATACCATTCTATAATAAATTGTGAAGCTTTATTAATCTTGTTATCTGTTGTACATGTAATTTGTAAGTCAATGTTAATGAGTTTCTGTGCTACCATATTTAGACCAGTGCCTTAACTGTTTTGCCTGCTACGCTACCATAGTCTTGATAATTTTGCCAGCTACGCTACCAGTATATCTTAGTTTGTAACTCGACACCAGAGTTAACAGTTCTATATCAGAATTTACCAAGAGTATAGTAACCAAGTGTTATAACCTCATAGAAATACCTTTACTGATAGGACACCCCAGTCCCGTAACAATACAATAGTACACAAGACACAACATAAAAAACTAAAGACTAAGCAACACAAACCCCACCAAAAGCTGGGGGTGATCTCAAGTGCTTTTAAAGGATAATCAGATCCTGTTCCACATATGGCACCATTGTGTTGCTCATGTTATTGAGGTCAGGGTCATTTCATGATTTAATCAATATGATATTAATCTGATATGTTGCATTTTAATTGCTAAAACTGGAGAGTAAAAATTGATTTTGACAAAAGCATTAGTTGAGGTGCTTTTCACCCAGAATCGATTTAGCACAGAGTTTGTGCTTTCCTTTAGAATAAGCGGCAACAAAAATGTACACTTAGTCTTATTGTACATAGACACTATTAACCTGATCATCCATTGATGTAAACACATAAGTTATTTTTGTTTTATTTTTTTCTTGTCTGTTTTGAATGTTTTTACAAATTTGAAAACATTGGAAAGAAAATAAAGATAACTCTTGCAGAGCAGTTTAAAATTGCTGACCAGTTCTACCATTTGCAAAGTGTAATTGGGTCGAATAGAAATGGTGAAACTTGTTTGAAAAACTTAGATTGTTGAATTCAAGGGTGTAACAGCAATGAACAGGTATAGTAATACAAATGTATGCCTTTCTAAGTGTAATTATTTTAGGATTAAACTCCTTTTTAAAGGAATTTATTGGTGTATAAACTCGACCAATTCACTCACAAACAAATAAAAGTCCTTTTAATCCTTATAATTCTTTAAAAATTGGAAATAGAGAAAATATGTTTCCACACTCGTAACCTCTATCCCACATCGGTTGTATATTTGTGTCATTGAATACCCCTGGCACATGAATTTATTTGTTGGCTTAAGCAAAAATATGTTCTCCATGAAATTTGTAATCTGATAAAAATAAACTACATAAACTCTTATTATCATTCAAATGAATCTTTTTGTTTTTGTTATTTTATTTAACTATAAACATGCAGTGAAATAAATTTGGTTAATGTCGGTGTTATTATCGCCGCCATCTTGTTAACATTGGTTACGAAAAGAAGTTCGGTCAACGTTGTCTATTGCAAAATAACCAACGTCAAGATCAACTACCGGACGTCCTCTCGACCAATCATATCTCGTATTCCCTAATATGAAAATCATATAAGAATTATTACTAATTATTAGTTACAGTGTCTCCTGTAAATTCAGTATTTACGAAAGATCAAATCTGTTAAAGACGAATAATTTACACATTCAAAAGGGGTAGGATCTCCAAAAATTAATTAAATGGGTTTAATTCATTGTTGATAGCCATACAGTACCCTGTAGTTGTAAAATTCTGTACCATTTGGTTTCTTGTTGAGTTTTCTCAATGGCAATCAAACCGTATCTTCTTAATTTTATATTAATCCCGTGATAAAAATTCATGTAGAGGTTGAGAACCTTGTCAGTGGGGGTCTTTTGTTATATATTAATGGTTTTTTTTGTCATCTCCAGAACTCATTTTGCTGCATGCAGAAATTCGGCATCTTATTAGATATTTCAAACTTTATTTAGAAAGGGGATGATAAATGCTTGACATACTGTTAAGGCATCTGTCAATTCTTAAAAGACCACGTGTTTACTGATTTGGCTTTTGGTTTTTCTCTTGTCTTAGCTTATTGTCGCAGAAATATACAAAACACAGTCATGGCAGTTTAAAAAAAAGATTAAGTTCATTCATTACACTTTATTTCAATTGTTGTACTAAAATAATGTGGTGGGAAGAATGAAGCAGCAATGATTATCTCCCCCGATATTGACAACATTTATAATTGATAAAAATCTACATCAACACTAACTTTGATCATATATTTACCCAAATATGGAGAAGTTTCAAAATGTTGATTCATTCTGACATCACATGACACACCACATGATACACAACATGACAATCAATCACACATACATAACACAATTCAAGCTGTAAATTTGAGTATTAACATAAAATAATAGTACTTAAATTAAATAGTATAACATATTTCCTAGTTAACAGGCATCAAATGCTACCTGTGAAAAAAACAACAAAGTATGATTAAAAAGAGGTAAGTTGTCCTTTGTAGGCATTTGTTAATATCTAATAATTTTTGGTAATGGGGTTGTACACTTATGTTTCCTATGATAGGAAACAAGGCATGTTTCTGTCCTTTCTTGTCATTTATAGATTTTTTGGTAGTTAGATGTTTATTTTTTTTTAAATATCAGAAAACTTGCGGCTTAAATAGATCTTCTGTCACTTTCTAAAAATCAATGTGTTTAACTAGATAAGCATATTGTGCATAAAATGAGGTAATGTAAGTGGATATATAGTAATGATTTTTACAGTCTTGAGGCTTAAGTTCAAGGACTGGTACTTTTACTATTCAAACTTATAAGTACTCTGTCCTGTATATTGATGAAATATGAACTCATCCAAATTTTAATTATACATGTATAATGTAATTTTAAGTACTTTTTTCAAACATAAGTAGG
This sequence comes from Mytilus galloprovincialis, assembly GCA_037788925.1. Lineage (NCBI taxonomy): Eukaryota > Metazoa > Mollusca > Bivalvia > Mytilida > Mytilidae > Mytilus > Mytilus galloprovincialis. The sequence goes on from CM075330.1 coordinate 102,591,236, forward strand.
TAAAGTAAGGTCCTTATTTAGCCTACAAAGTGAAATCATACAAAATCACTTAAATTTTGCATTAAAATGATATAGCTATAGATTATTTTATTTTTATTTTCATGATATCAGTTAATAAATAATTTTTTAATGATTTTTTTTTTTTGAAATGAGAAGTCTATATTTTGACTCATTATTCAGGTTGACCCAGTTTAATATTTAATAACATTCTGTAAACAAAATTTTACCAATTTGTATGTATAAACATGTTTTACACTAAACGTTAATGGTATTTAAAGACACATCTTTCTAATGCCCTAGATGGTTTATGAAGATATTATGCCACATAAAAGCTATGTCACAAGCATAGTAACTAGGGGGCTGAACATTTTACATTAACATGGAGATTTAATGCCAATCAAAATTAAATATCAGAATTTTTGACATATATATGATGTAATACGAGTATACCATAACAAATAGTTAGTTTGCTCAAAATTGATGCATGTGCCCCTACTTCCCTTGGAGTAATTATAAAGTGTATTTAACCTCCTACATCTGGTACGCCATAATAAAAAAAATCCTAGATTTTTGTAAAAAAAATTTACTTAAATGAAAGAAAAATAAACCAGTAAGCAAAATTTAAACAAAATGGCTCTAATTATGAGTGTGGCAGGGATAAGACTGATTATTTCTTTAAATGTTGGTCTTACAAAATAAATTGTCAAACAAATACAGAATAAAATTAATTTTCATAATTTTGATTCATAAGAATATGCAGACCAGTTAATTTACATGGCCTTATATTAGAGAGTAATGATACTTCTGACATTACAAAGGACAATGGTTTACCAAACTTACCTACATACATAAAATGTCGACTATGAACACAGCACATTTAAATAAATATAATATATGTGTATACACTACATCTAAGGGTAATTCAAGTAATAAATAGCTGTCGATAATCATGCACCAAATAACTCATTTAAATAATCAAAATATAGAAATTTATAAAACTATCCAAGAAAAATTTTGGCCAGTACTAACTCATTCTAACCATCACAAATCATGCTTTCGCTAATTGTACAATTAGTATAACTCATCCAAAATTATGTTTTCATAGAAGCACAGACATACCTATTCACCACTCAAATTTTAAATGATTAAGGTGGTACCTAACACTACAGGGAGATAACTCTGTAAAATCAGCTAAATGTTTTAAATACGTTGTGTTGTTTAGGGAATATTAAGTTTCTCAACGATCAAAATAAGTGTCTGTCAAACTGCTATATAACCAGTGTAATTTTTCTGATAAAATGGTTGGTTCAAATTTTTTTGATTTTTTATATTTTTGTCAAAGGGTCAAAGTTAATACTTTGTCAAAATTTTATGAAAATTAAACTAGCCAAATTAATTTTAGTGAAAGTGTTGGGTACCACCTTAAATAAAGTTTTATACACCAGTGAAAATGTTGAATATCTGCTATAAAAAAAGTTTGTTTTTAAATTCATTATACCAAAAAGTTCTTTCAAAAAGATATTAAGATAGGCATTTATGTTATTTACAAATTTTACCGGTGCAAATTTGAATTTTGTAAATGGAAAGTTAATAGAGTTTATAAGAAACTTATCTTAAGCATATGTACAAATCATGTCATCAATTGAATTAATGATGGTTTGTGAAATAGCATGTATTGTCAAAAAAATGTAAATTTAATGGTTACACATGTTAACGGTTTAAATTCAATTTCAGCACATTTTTCCATTACCATATATTCGTTTACATGTAATTATAATTACAAAGTTATTTAAATTAGTGTAAGTAAATATGAATAAACTATGACTACAAGACTTATCCTTCTTTAACCTTGACATTGACCTTGTAATATGTGTTATTCTTTTTGGAATGTTTATTCACTGGTACAATGATGGTTTGCTGCTGTGATTTGTAACAATAGTGTCATTTTTTATTTCCTTAAACTGCAGTCAACAAACAAATCCTTTTCTCTTTCATTCAATAAACAAAATAAAACATTTTCAAAGTTTCAAAAAAAATTAACAAAATTTAATACAATACAACATATATGTGTTTGCATTGTCAACTATTTCGTCTGATAAATATACAATAAAAATCTTTCTTTGCAACCTCCACTTTATCATAAAAGTTAGTGCTATTTCATATATATATCACATTTGTTCCTCATACGAAACATTCATCCACTCTTCACAGTCCCGACTAAATTAGACCTATATATGTCTACCTTCCAGACTTAGAGTGCTGTATCAACCACTGTAATGTAATATCTGAAAAGAAATGAAAGTGTACAGTAAGTTTACATTCTTGAGGCATCAATAATATGCATTAACAGGGTTTTCGCTGGCGGTCGCCATTTTCGCAAATTGCGAAAAAATAATAATTGTGGCGATAAAAATTCGTCATTTGCGAAAGAATTTGGCGAAAGAAATATATATATAACGATTTATTTTCCTCCATCTTGTTTATTTACTTTTTTCGAGTTTCTCGGACTTTACCGGATCAGACAATACTCAGAATTTACCTTGACCTCATTAAGATTTGGACAGAAAATCAATAATCAGCTGATTGCATTTTATAGCTATCAACAACAAAGGACTAATTAATAAAGGTCTTGATTGAATTGTTTGACAAAATGATATGGTTAAATTGCTTCCACTAAATGTCACATACAGAATTTATTTACCACTTTGTGACGCACATGTTTGAAGCAAACTTTTGACGTCTCCTCTCCTTTTAAAGATAGTTTAGAAACGAAAGCTGTTGTTGTGACGAAAAATGTTCAAAACCAAGAAAAATCTCCATTTAAAACTTTAATTATCCATTTACTTAATATAGGTAATTGATTAGGGAGACTACTTTAAAGTCGTTTGAGTGACACACGTCACGGTTTCAAGCATAGTTTTACGTCTCAACTTTTTCATTTATGATGGTCAAGAAAAGAAAACTGTCGTTATGAAGAAATATATTCAAAAGGTTGGGAACAACCCCTCGAATGAGAGTAACCCTTCAATGTAATGACTACACATGAAATAAGGGATCAATTTCATGTGATAACCAGGTGCTCCGCAGGGCGCAGCTTTATACGACCGCAGAGGTCGAACCCTGAACAGTTGGGGCAAGTATGGACAAAACATTCAAGCGTGATACAGCTCTGAATTTGGATTGTGATCAAATTTTTGACATTACATGGGTTTTTTTACACAAAACAAATGTCAAGATTTTACAAATCAATTAAAGATTTCTTCTTCAAACTTATTTAAATCTAAAATTAAATAGTTGACACAGCATAGGTTTCTGACACAGAATGAATGTGGTCTAATGAACTTAAAAATTTTTTTTTGCCTTTGAGCAATTCACTATGCTGTTGAATATTAATCCTCTCAAAAAAATGTTTGAAGAAATTTTCTTTTTATTTATGAAATCTGAAATGAGAAAAATTTAACACCCCCCCCCTTTTTTTCACATCCCCGTTTCCCTTTTTCCAAAACTGATATCAATTCAAATTTCTAATGGAGTTTGCAACAATAACTACTCTTTTAAATACATCATAAAATATTAAAATGTAAAATAAGGTGCTTGTTATCACTGAATGGTAAAGATTGGTTGGTAGTAAAAGTGACTATACATTGTTTATTGTATAAAACAATAAAAAAAACTTCATCAGCAACATTTTATATTGGCAAATTTCCAATGAAGTTATTTACATAAAGTTATTGGCAAATAAAAATAGAAAATGACATCATAGTCATGTCTGGCAAATGTCCAACATACATTATCTAAAAACATTTTAGATAAGATAAGGAAAAAAAGCTTCATCAGCAACATTTTATATTGGCAAATTTCCAATGAAGTTATTTACATAAAGTTATTGGCAAATAAAAATAGAAAATGACATCATAGTCATGTCTGGCAAATTTCCAACATATATTATCAACTACTATTCTATACAAAGAAAGATAACTCCAATTGAAAATTAATTGCTATTGCACAATATTGTGCAATTAGATATTTCTTGCTATTGTGCAATACTGTGCAATTGAAAATTTCTTGCTATTGCACAATACTTGATACGGAATCCTGATTTGGACCAACTTGAAAACTGGGCCCATAATCAAAAATCAAAGTACATGTTTAGATAAAGCATATCAAATAAGCCCAAGAATTTAATTTTTGTTAAAATCAAACTTAGTTTAATTTTGGACCCTTTGGACCTTAATGTAGACCAATTTGAAAACTGGACCAAAAATTAAGAATCTACATACACAGTTAGATTTGGCATATCAAAGAACCCATTTATTCAATTTTTGATGAAATCAAACAAAGTTTAATTTTGGACCCCCATTTGGACCAACTTGAAAACTAGGCCAATAATTAAAAATCTAAGTACATTTTTAAATTCAGCATATCAAAGAACCCCAAGGATTCAATTTTTGTTAAAATCAAACTAAGTTTAATTTTGGACCCTTTGGACCTTAATGTAGACCAATTTGAAAACGGGACCAAAAATTAAGAATCTACATACATAGTTAGATTCGGCATATCAAAGAACCCCAATTATTCAATTTTGATGAAATCAAACAAAGTTTAATTTTGGACCCTTTGGGCCCCTTATTCTGTTGGGACCAAAACTCCCAAAATCAATACCAACCTTCCTTTTATGGTCATAAACCTTGTGTTTAAATTTCATAGATTTCTATTTACTTATACTAACGTTATGGTGCGAAAACCAAGAAAAATGCTTATTTGGGTCCCTTTTTGGCCCCTAATTCCTAAACTGTTGGGACCTAAACTCCCAAAATCAATACCAACCTTCCTTTTGTAGTCATTAACATTGTGTTTAAATTTCATTGATTTCTATTTACTTAAACTAAAGTTATTGTGCGAAAACCAAGAATAATGCTTATTTGGGCCCTTTTTTGGCCCCTTATTCCTAAACTGTTGAAACCAAAACTCCCAAAATCAATCCCAACTGTTCTTTTGTGGTCATAAACCTTGTGTCAAAATTTCATAGATTTCTATTAACTTAAACTAAAGTTATAGTGCGAAAACCAAGAAAATGCTTATTTGGGCCCTTTTTGGCCCCTAATTCCTAAAATGTTGGGACCAAAACTCCCAAAATCAATACCAACCTTCCTTTTGTGGTCATAAACCTTGTGTTAAAATTTCATAGATTTCCATTCACTTTTACTAAAGTTAGAGTGCGAAAACTAAAAGTATTCGGACGACGACGACGACGCCAACGTGATAGCAATATACGACGAAAAATTTTTCAAATTTTGCGGTCGTATAAAAACTTTTGTATTGTATAAAAAAAACACTTCTTAGTACAAAAGGGCAAAATCATCTTATTTAAGGGAAGGAGGGGGGAGGGTAGAAAAAAAAGGTCAATTTTAAACGAAAAATATATTTATGTTACTTGGCGAAAAAAATAATAAAGTGGCGAAAAATATATTGTTTTGGCGAAAGAGGTGGCGAAAAAAATAATTGACCCAGGGGAAACCCTGTGCATTAAGGAAGCTTCTCTCACCCTGGCTTATATTCTTTTGTTGATCACTTATATAGAGACTGTAATGCTTAACATAAATCCCATCTAACATTGTAAGTCAATCATTTTAAAATAAATGGAGAATGTATCCATGGGACACAGATGATGACCTTGCTTTCATATAAATTTGTGAAGGGGCATAACTTGAGAAAAGTAAAAGTGACACACATACAGTAGAACTTGATCTGTGTTTTGTGGTACAAAGTAATAAGCAGTGTATAAGTTTTAAAACATTTGGTTGAGGCAAACTAAAGATAGAGAACAGAAACCAATTTGGGACATACTGATGAACAAACAGACAGACAGGAGTAACACTTAATGTCCTCTCCACTGCGGCAGAGGCATAAGAAAACAATAACTTACTTGTTAGCCTCTTTAGAGGATGGTACATGTATTAGATACAGTATCTTTGTCAACTTACCAATATTTTCTTTTTCTTTACATGATATTGAATAACAACATATTTCTCTGTCTTGAATCGCTGAGAGGTTCCTGAAACGATATTCATTTTTTTATGAACTACACTTTTTCATACATTTAGCTCTAATCATATTATCTCTAAAACAAGTTCTGAATTATTTATGTGTATTTTGCACCAATAGCAGGAAGATGGTTGATGATTATGAGTCGACAAAACCTCTTTGGTAAACACAGTAAAAACTAAAAACATATTCTAATCAAGTAATTGTTATAAGAACTATGTTATCATGACTGCTGTTGATATTAACAAACTAAATACTGTGAGGATATTGAGACTGTAAATTTATCTTATCATTAATAAACATAGTCCATTTTGCTGGTACATGTGGTCACATGGTAGAATTTGAGAACCTGTAAATTTATCTTATCATCAATAAACATAGTCCATTTTGCTGGTACATGTGGTCACATGGTAGAATTTGAGAACCTGTAAATTTATCTTATCATTAATAAACATAGTCCATTTTGCTGGTACATGTGGTCACATGGTAGAATTTGAGAACCACAGAAATTGACCTTATGTACAATGTATTTTATTTCCTTCTCAGGAAACAATTTTCCTGTTGTAAAATTATTTTTTACCTAAAAAAAAATCACATTTATTTAATAATTCATTATATTTATTGCTGATATAGTACATTTTATTACCACAATTTTCTAGTATATACCAATAGGTTCAGAAAAAAAAATCAAAACAATATTTTAATTTTTAATTAAATTACAAATGTAAGTATCCATAAAATACTGAGAAATTATTGCTGTTCATGGGTACCAATCTTTAAGAATTCTGTTGCTCCCTCTATCTATCCTTATTATTTAGTACCTACATTTTGTAGTACATATCTATAAATATTGATTCCAAAGGTATTAACCTTTAGACAAAAGCAATTATTTTTAAATCCCTCCAAACCAAATATGTTTTTGCAAACAATGAAAATTTCATATAACATGTACATGTAAGTCTTGAACATCATATATACTGGTACAACTGAATACTAAATAAAAATAAGACACATTACTGTTTTCAAACTTACATTCTTTCTATGAGCTGTCTTTCATCTAATGCCCCAGCTAAATCTCTCTTATTGCCTAGAACTAAGACGGGAATGCCTTGAAGCTGTGGTTTGTCTAATAAATGGTGTAATTCATTCCGTGATGGTTCTATCTTATCTGGGTCAGCAGCATCTACCATATATCTAAAATTACATTAGCTATTAAAATTAATACAAAAATTCACACATAATCATGCTTATCATACCATTACATGTAAAAATTTAAATCATTGGAAAACAGTAAGTAGGTGTACAATATGTAATACTATTAACTACTGTCAAGCTGATAATCAAATATTTATTAAGTTATTATGTTGATAAGTACCATGGGGGGATAGGATCCCGAAAACCCGGGCTTAAAAACCTAAATAAATTAAATCCTGACATCCCGAAATTCGAAAAAAAAAATTCCCGGATCCCGAAAGGGTCAATCCCAAAATCCTGAGCTTAAAAAGACCTGATCCTGGAGTCCTGACAAAGGTCCTATCCCCTCTCTACCATAGAAAAGTGTGACAGAAATATCTATTGTATGAATAGATGGACATGATGGACAAGGTGAATACAATATACCCAATCTCCATGAGGAGGAGTGTAAAATAGAAAAGAAGGGGTCATTTACTCTGGACACAAGTCCCTTAACAAAACACAGAATAGAGAAACAGTACTGATTTCTTTTGTTGGGCTCTTTTACTTTTTTAAATCCTGGTATAAAGGATGAGTCTATTTATAGTTTTGCTGATGGTGTATTGGTCCCTAAACTGCCATTCAGCTCATAATGGCATAACTTATTTGATAAATCATACTGAATTCACATCATATACATGTAGCACTTTTCAATTCAGGTTATTTCAATGAATTATGGGAAATTCCATTTACAGTTTATTTGAGAAAAAACCATGAGAAATCAGTGAAAATAAATGAATGCAACTATGCTTTTAATTCTCAATTTGTTTAATTTCAATAACATGTTGCTTGGGTTAGAATGAGAAATCATACATGTAGGCAGTAGCTATAGGGTCAAATCAGAGACTTGCATCTGAATATCGAATCATTCTCTATAGAGTTCCTCGTATATTTAAATCTCCTTCAATATTGTAATATAATTATAATAGATAACTACTATTAAATACATACACTATTGCATTAACCCCTCGACAATATCTCTCCCACATTGTTCTGAACCTTGGCTGACCACCAATATCCCATAACTGAAAATAGAAATGAGATCAATTGTCATAGCTATATATATTAATATAGCAATATGACACCATATACATGTATATGATATATTGGTAAATTGAACAAAAAATGTGAAACATTGCAGTATTCATATGCTGTGAACATAGTTTGCACTGAAGATAAGTAATCTCTTAAGGTGGTACCTAACACTACAGGGAGATAACTCTGTAAAATGAATGCTCAGCAGAATGTTTTAATGACGTTGGGTTCATATAAGGGGATATCAAGCGTCTCAATGATCAAAATAAGTGTTTGTTAAACTGCTATATAACCAGTGTAATTTTTCTGATTAAACGGTTGGTTCAAATTTTTTGAAATTTTGTCAAAGGGTCAAAGTAAATAATTTGTCAAAATATTACGAAAATTAAACGAGCCAAATTAAATTTAGTTAAAGTGTTAGGTACCACCTTAATGTTGAAAATGAGATTCTTATAATGTTAAATAAGAAAGCACAAGTTTGTATACATGTACCACATGTATTTGTATATGATGATGTGGATGGATTGTTGAGTATGGTGTGTATAAACTGAGTTGATTATATTTTGGCTGGAAAGTAGACAGCAGAGTTCTTGAAATAAGTCTGTCTCATTTGGATTTATTTGGACTGACACATGCACTGGTATAAAATCTTATCATTAATTTGTGTCTCAGACAAACATGATAAAAACCAATTTTACATATTTTTTTAAAATGATTAATCTCTTTCAAGTTTGATTAAATATTGTATTTAGATTAATTATATTAAAGTTCAACTTTTTATGTTTTGTATTTTGTGAAGCTTTGTACAAGTGTACAAAATGTTTCACTTTTTTTTAATAAAATTTCAAGTTGTAAATTTTCCTATCTCTAGTTTTCTTATGTCTACTAAAAGTATACTACTATTACTTACTTTTATTGTAACATTCCCCTTGGTAATTTTTCTCATGTTAAACCCTACTGTTGGAATCATGTCCTCACTAAACTGACCTGACTGTAAATACAAAACAGATACACATCTATTAACATGAATAATACAAGTTTTCAAATATTTGGCAAATACATGTATACTATCATGACCATTGGCAGTGTGATTGGTATTTAAGAAAAATAAAAAATTTGTAAAATTATGTGTAGATGCAGTCTCTTAGATCATGTAGATGTACATGTAGATTGTAATTGGAAATTAAGAATCAAAGGACTCTTAGAACGTTAATGTTACATGTATATCAATGAAATAACTGCAGCAACATGCCTTACATGGTGACAAAAAATGCATCTATTGATTCTAGTGGTCAACGTAAAATGAACATGAAAGTCATAAATAAATTTAACATAGAAAATATAAGATCTTTCGAACAATGTTATCACAAACTGCTCAGGTATATGGTATACAAAAACAAATATATATACATGTACATGTAACATTTTATACCTCATAAAAGCTTAGTATAAAGATATTGACAAATATAATGCATACTCATATCAAAATGACCAAGAACAAGACATGATAAAATTTCTAAAAATGTATTTGTCTTTTGAAAGTTAAACCATTTTTGCTGAAGCATTCATACATTGTTCATAGTGTAAATGTCATAAATGAATGATGTAGAAAAAACCTAATGATCCTCTTGATTATCATTTCTTATCCCCTTTAAATCTGAACATGCATATACACCCGAGATTTGCAATGTATTAGACCAAGCATCATGAGCATACATCTAGTCTTAGTCCCATGATTTTTTTTATAAGTTGTTAGTCACAGGCTTTGAACTAGCTGTCACTCCGATCAGTACTTAGTGCCCTTTTGTTGTTGGAATATACAAGTACCCGGCCACGTCCACTGTGTGTTTTTGTTAGATGTATTTCTATTTGTATCCATCTGATGAGTTCAGCCTTTTTCAACTGATTTTTAAACATGTTAAAGTTCATTCTTACATGTATGTTGAACTGTTACACAACTGTCCCAGGTTAGGGGAGGGTTGGGATTCAGCTTACATGTTTACCCCCGCCACATTCTGTGTGTATGTGCCAGTCCCAAGTCAGGGGCCTGTAATTCAGTGTTTGTCGTTTATTGATGTGTTACATTTTTAGTCATTTTTTGTACTTTAATTAGGCAGTAAGTTTTCTCGTTTGAATTGTTTTACATGTCATTTCGGGGCATTTTGAAGCTGACTATGCGGAATGGGGCTTTGCTCATTGTTGAAGGTGTAGGGTGACCTTTAGTTGTTAATTTCTGTGTCATTTGGTCTCTTGTGGAGAGTTGTCTCATTTGGACATACATGTAACACATCTTCTTTATTTTATGAAACACCAAACCCAAAAAGGTATTAAAATGATATGTACATATACATGATATACAAATGTATATGTACACCAATTCGTAAACATACATTTGTACATGCCAAAATAACCTTGGCTTCAGGAGCTGAATAACACTGTTATTATCCGAATAACACTTGTAACGACCGAATAACACTTGAAATTTTTATAATAGCACATGTTGGTGACTTTTAAACATTGATTATTAAATAATAATATATTATCAATGTATTTCTATAACTTAAAAATGATTTACAGAAAGCAGATAAGTTCATAAAGATAATTTTAAATTTAGTGAGTACATCGACATGGCGGTCATTGTGATTTCTGTGGTCACCATGTTAGATGTACACACTAAATTTTAAAAGTTTTTTATGTACATGTACTTATCTGCTTTCTGTGAATCATTTATAAGCTATAAAATACATCAACAATATACTATTATTTAATAATCAATGTTTAAAAGTCACCAATATGTGCTAATATTGAAATTCCTAGTGTTATTCGGATACTAACAGTGTTATTTGGTCATTTGAGGTGCCATCAGGACTCAGGAGCTCACAATGTACATGTGTACCCTTGCCTCATAGTGATTGGCTCATATAAACGTATTGTCAGACTATGTTTTAGCACATCATATGAATTGGTACAATCAGTCGTTTCATGCTTTTTCACTGGAAGTAACTTGTCACAATGCATTCTTTATAGTACAAAAAACCATTATAGGAGGATATGACGTGCTATCTTCAAATTATTCCCACACCCATAAAAAAAAAATACATTCATCAAATTTTATGAATTTAAAATTGATGCATTTAGTCACCAACACTTATATCTAAGCATAACTACTATTTTCACAAATATGATGTGAATATCGATACACATGACTAATTGTCATTTAAACAAAAATGCTGATTTGACTCAACAGTCAACTGTCACTCACCGCTATAACATTTACAAACGTTGTTTTCCCGGAATATTGAAGACCAACTAAAGTCAATTCCATCTCTTCCTTCCAGAAGAGACTTTTAAACCAGTCTAATATCCTCTGAAAGAAGGAAAACATTGTGTATACGAAATTATTTGGACAAAATAAGAATCTTCCTGGACATACAAAGATCACATGACATAATACATTTAATACATTCGGAAGTCGTTGATGTTATCGTTCAAAATGAAGTCAAAGTCCAAAACAATCAATATGTAAATTTTGAAGATTTTTAAAACAAACGAATTTACGTCAATACTTACGAAGCATGATCGAGTTCTCCGAAAAAGACAAAGAACGAAAGTTCCAGAGCCGTTTATAGCCTTCAGTTCTTTCCTATGCAGGATATCTTCTGAAATTATAATTTTTCCATATATTCTGTGTGTTCGAGGTTCAGAGGAAGATGCTCAAAAATGTTTTGTTAAATGAGAATACTAGTTAACACAATACAATTCAATACAATATTTTTATTGTCAATCAAGGACGCCCTAAGAGAGCAGTATAATTACAAACAATTTATAACAATGGTTATTGTTAATTCTTAATGATATAGTTATATATAGTAGTCTCAGATGAGAAGGACTTTACTTTTCCGACCCGAGATCAAAATACTGAATAACTTTTCGATATTCAGACGTTTAAAATACTAGAAATACTATTAATTTAAGACATGAACTATTAGATTCTATTTCAGTTCTTCCTGTCCAAGTAAACACAAAAACATTGCTTTTTGGATCAACGGTACTCTCAGATGAGCAAAATAGTATTTTATTCAGTTTGACCCACCTGCAAAAATATATTATTAAAAGTAAACGTTTTAACCCTTGATGTTAATGCCTCATTACTCAATAGGAACCCAAGCATTTCACACTGTATAAATTACAATTATTCACGTTTATTTATTATTATTTTTATTTTATTTTTCTCATGAATTTTTTTTTTTCTTCTTCCTTTTTCACCTTTTTCATATTCATATATTTATTACAGAGCATGCCAGTATTTATATTTATGTATTGTTCAATAAGTGTATTATGTCTGTAAAGGGAGACAGATTTGTAAAAGCAAATTGCTTGTTTCTGAATCTTTAATATTATTTCATTGTATAATATGTTTAATGTTGATTTATCTGAATAAATATTGTTTAAACTAAAATACTAGAATAACGTCATTTCTACCGCACATAATGCTTTTATGATTTTTATGATGACAAGAATGATAATTGTGTAGATAGATAACTTGAGTTGACCTTAATAGCATGATAAATTTTACATGGTCACTTTTCAGGTCCCTTTTGGTTATATAACCTTTTATGTTTGTTGTATTTATAATTACATCATTGGGATTCAAATATGTGGGTTTTGCGTTCCGCCTGACCAAGGTATATTCTGACTTACATATAGGAATTGACATTATAAAGGGTCGGTTAAAATAGAAGATGATTTTAGATTCCAAATGTGAAGCAACATTCCAGCATCGCCTGCACGGAGTATATATCTCCCAGTTGATACACTATTTCGTGGCTTGTATTTCCTATCATGATTTTCTTGATCGAGGATTGTTAATCACAATAAAAGCTAATAAGGTATATTATTAACTGTAAACCACCATCTTGGATCATCTTGGATTGGACAATAGCAGTACACACTCGGTCTAGTACTTTGCCTAAATCTGCAAATTTTGAAACAGATTTGCACTTTATGTGCAAGAATATTTATTGTGATATTAAAAAAAAAAGAGTCATTTATCGTATAATCCAAAATATTTAAATAAATGCCAAATATTTGTGTATTTAGAATTATTTTTCAACTTAGCCAGGTAAAGGGTGATAACTCTTATATAATAGTAAAAGTTGTAAACTGGAATGATAGTGAAATGAAAAAAAATATGCTTGTAAGGTGACACTCTTTTTTCTTTTTATTTTCATAAAGCATATTTATAACAGAACCTATCTTCTCATATTTTATTTTAAAATTCTCAAAGATTTCTTTTTAGACACACAAATGTATTTTTGAACATTTAATCTATACTATTTTCCTCGTCTTGTAGCTTATAAAGATGGCCCATACTTTTTATTATATTTTTGAAAAAGCAGGGTAAAATCCCGGCTCATTTTGCTCAGTATAAAAACATTCTACCTGAGAAAATATATACCGATGGTCCACTTTAAACCAGGAGTTCTAAATGGTGAAGTTGAAATCATCCCTCCGTAAATTTTACAGACGCTATATTGTTATGAGGGGGGGCAAGGGGTTTAACTGTTATGCTGTTATGGGGCAATTTAATTCTTTGTTATCTGTTATTTTGAAAATATATTTGCTGTTAGCTGTTATTGTCTTATTCTTTGTTAGCTGTTATTGGGCTTTAAGTTTTTTTGTTATCTGTTATTGTGATAATGTATTTGCTGTTAACTGTTATTGAAAATTGGAATGTTAGCATTTTTTTGACAGTCAATATTCGGTATAAATTGAAGATCATTGGCCAATGGGGTCTACCATTACTTATATGTTTGTCCCGTATTCAGAGAAGGATTCAATTAACCTATACCCATCACAGAAGTGAGGTCCAGGACAATTCAAGTATATCTTATGATTATCCTTTGTAATAAATTCCATTTTTTTTTATGAATGTGTATTTAGAATTATCTTAATTTTTTGTATGAGAATAATGTTCCTTGTTTTCCGTACGAACATATCAAATTAAAACAATTCTTAATATGACAAAAAGGAAAACATATGGCCAAGAATATCTGACAAGGATCTCAATTAAGGACCAGGTCCTAACAACCACTTAAAACCTTTTATATAATATGGTACATAGACTCAGCTCTGTGATTCTTTTCAAAGCAGAACCAAATGCATTGTACAATGAAAGTTCCAACCATGTACTTGGGTCCGAAGCTGCACATAACTCATTACAAACAAAGATTTATTTCGTTTCAAGCCATTGTTTCCCTACTAAACTATGTATATTCTACTTACTAGTACACTTGGTACAATCAAAAACCTCAGCTGATAAAAAATTGTTCAAATAAGGCCTTTGAAAATAGTGGAATAAATTGCTTTTAGAGTGTCAAAATTCGTTCGAAGTACTTGATAAATTGCATGCTTAGAATTGGTGCTTTTGATTTTTCTACCCTATATACCACTTTGCCTCAAAGTTTTATTAAGAAAAATTCACACACCTCATTAAATGATCATTTAGAAAAAGTCAGAATATTCAAACTCTTGAGGTCACTTTTTTGATTAGCAACAAAGGGAGCTTCAGTCAATATATATAAACAATACACCAACGTTTCATGAGAACTGCTGAAAACATTTTTGTGTTAATGTCTGAAAACTGGAAAATCACCCCTTTTTAATTAATAAAACCCGTTAACTCGGAAACGTAAAATCTAAAATTTATAAAAATTGAAAGTTACCTCATGTTAATAGATATAAACAATTCACCAAAATTCCTTGCTTTGTGAAAGCATTTTTGAGATATTATCAGAAAACTAAAAAAAAAACACCAATTTTATTGAGTAAAAACCCATTACCCAGAAACTTAAAATCTAAAATTTATAAAAAAAAAAAAGAAAAAAAAAGGGAGCTCACGTCAATAGATATAACCAATTTCCCAAAGTTGAATGCAAATGGTTAAAGAGTTTTTGAGTTAATGTCCGACATGTTGACAACAGACGGACAACAGTATACCATAATACGTTCCGTAAACGAGCGTACAAAAAATATTATAATATATTGAGTAGTAATTTAAACACATTCTAGATACATAAATTAATACTAAAAACATAGTCATAAAAAATGGAATGCATTACAAAGGATTATATCCGTAATAAGAAATACTGATTTGTCAAAGACCGAATTATTTTAATATTTCATTTACTGTTATCTGTTTTTGTCCATTTTAATTCCTTGTTATCTGTTATGAGCCAAATCAATTTGCTGTTTTGCTGTTATTGGGACCCCCCTTGCCCCCCTCTGTTATGGAATATCCGTTTCACATATGACTGCAGATATGTTCCCGGCAATGGTCGTAACCCCTTTTCCCCTTTTCCCGAATGTGATCTAACGAATTCGATTTACACAAATATTACAAAGTTTGTAATAACATAAGCCACATGACTGGTGCCATGTCTGGAGCAGGATCTGCTTACCCTTCCAGAACATCTGAGAGCACGCCCAGTATTTGGTGGGTTCATTTTGCTTAGTCTTTAGTTTTCTATCTTGTGTTTTCGGAAATGGTATCTTTCGCCTATTTTATCAGTGATGCACGAACCAAAGGGACAAAAGAGTGCGAATAGGGCGTACTTTGCGACGAACACACAAAGTACACTTGTATTGGCTATAAACAATACATGCACATACTGAGTGTCAACATATATATTTTTATTACATACCGTTACGAGCTTTAGACAATGGAAAAAACAACGAAATCTAAAAATTCCAAACCAGCGTCTACAACACATCCACGAAAAGTATAGGTAGAGATAAATATAATTATATGATTCTTATATGAACATAAAAAAAATTATGTCTATTTCTCGGGTATAGGTAAGTGTTTATATTTACCGCTTTTTTAACTTAGAGTATTCGGATTATTGTTTATGGTAAAATCCGATAGCTTTCAAATGATTTGTTTACTTCGGTCATTCGTTAAATTTCGAAATATATCATAAAAACAACGTAATTTGGTTTGAAATGCAAATGAAATGGTAAGTTATATGTGCCTTTTTATTCAGTATATATATATACGATTGGAAGAGTGATAAGTCAATGCCGGTAAACGTTATATTTCAGTTATGATCATTTCCCGGCATGTCGTAAATTATAAACTGATAGGCATTACCAAAGTCAATCGTGCCCGGGACCCTTTGAATTGTATGTCACGGCTCAACCGATTCTAAGCTTACTCATCTTAAAACGATACAACAAGCTATTGGTATTCTTAAACTTAATTATTATATAAATATGTAATATTATGTATGTCACTTTTTAAATTGGCTAAATGCTGGGCAATCATGTGTGCCAGGAATGTTGTGCTCTTTAATAATTAATAATTAGTCTATCCTATGTGCAATAATATATAGCTTATATCTGACTGTTCTTATTTTCTTTATATACAATTAAATTTTACCAAAATTGGTTGAGAGGATTTGCTATTAATCGGCAGTTGGCAGTTCTGACAATCTTTTTAGTTTATGTTAAATTTATGTACATATCTATAAGAATCTAGTCCTTTATATACATGATATAGTGCTTGTCCTAATGTACATTTTACAGAGTGTGATTTAGGGGCAGGGTGCCCACCCCTATTGACATGTATGTCTATTAAGCTCAGTACATTTATGGTTTAAACACTACAGACTTTTTAGCTGTTCTGAGACCGTATATTGACCTTATTGTAATTTTTGTGTCTATTTGTATTTTTGTCGAGCCTGCAACTTTTGTTGCAGAAAGCTCGACATAGTGATAGTGATCCGGCGGCGGTGGCGGCTACGGCGGCGGTGTTAGCTCACTTCTTAAAAGCTTTATATTTTAGATGGTGGAAGACCTGGATGCTTCATACTTTGTATATAGATGCTTCATGTTACAAAGTTTCTGTCAGTCACATGTCCAATGTCCTTGACCTCATTTTCATGGTTCAGTGACCACTTGAAAAAAAAGTTCAAATTTTTTGTAATGTTGAATTTTCTCTTATTATAAGTAATAGGATAACTATATTTGATATGTGCGTACCTTGCAAGGTCCTCGTGTCTGTCAGACAGTTTTCACTTGACCTCGACCTCATTTCATGGATCAGTGAACAAGGTTAAGTTTTGGTGGTCAAGTCCAGTGGCGGATCCAGAAATTTTCATAAGTGGGGGCCCACTGACTGACCTAAGAGGGGGCCCGCTCCAGTGATTCCCTATATAAGCAACCAAATTTTTTCCCAAAAAGGGGGGGCCCGGCCCCCCCCCTAAATCCGCCTCTGAAGTCCATATCTCAGATACTATAAGCAATAGGGCTAGTATATTCGGTGTATGGAAGGACTGTAAGGTGTACATGTCCAACTGGCAGGTGTCATCTGACCTTGACCTCATTTTCATGGTTCAGTGGTTATAGTTAAATTTTTGTGTTTTGGTCTGTTTTTCTCATACCATATGCAATAGGTCTACTATATTTATTGTATGGAATGATTGTTAAGTGTACATGTCTAGCGGGCAGATGTCATGTGACCTTGACCTCATTTTCATGGTTCAGTGGTCAAAGTTAAGTTTTTGAGTTTTGGTCTTTTTATCTAATGCTATATGCCATAGGTCAACTATATTTGGTGTATGGAAATATTTTATGATCTTTATGTCAGTCAAGCAGGTTTTATTTAACCGTGACCTCATTTTCACGGTTCATTGCACAGTGTTAAGTTTTTGTGTTTTGGTCTATTTTTCTTAAACTATAAGTAATGTGTCAACTATATATGTTGTATAGAAGCATTGTTAGCTGTACCTGTCTGCCTGGCATGGTTCATCTGACCTGGACCTCTTTTTCAAGGTTCATTGGTCTTTGTTAAGTTATCTTGGTTAATGTTAAGTTTATGTGACAGTTGTAATAAAGCTTAGCTTTATACTTAGGACTATCAACATAATATCAATGATTAGTATAGAAGGCGAGACATTTCAGTGTGTGCACTTTGTTCTATGTTATCTGAGACTACTAGTCTCAGCTCAGGGGCGGATCCAGCCATTTTAAAAAGGGGGGTTCCTAACCCAGGACAAAGGGGGGGGGGGGGTTCCAATTACATGTCCCCATTCAAATACATTGATCGTCCAAAAAAAAGGGGGGGTTCCAACCCCCGGAACCCCCCCTCTGGATCCGCGCCTGCAGCTAGGTATTATCAATTGCTATAAATAAGTTAGGTTTGTCATACAGTCCCTTAACCGTCTTTCCTAATCGTAACGAAGGGAAAACAGTATTAGTTAATTTTCAGTTAAAGCTAAGACTGTCGTGACTGTTATATAAAACTAAAAATGTAAACGTAATAGCCCATCTCATAGTTTTATACTTTATGCACAGTTACATTGTCATTACACTAAATACTATCATGACTTCCTTAGTAAATTGTTATTTCGTAAAAGGAAACTCCAAAGGCTTATATAACCGGTGATTAAGGTTTTAAAAAGGTTTCTCTAACTGGTAATTAGTAAGACAAAAACTTAAATACTGCTGTACAGTTTTGGATCCACACACTTCAGAAAATATATATAGACTGGAACAAGTGCAAAGAACAGCTGCACTATATACTTGCAACAGATTTCACAACACCATGAACACCAGCAGTGTATCTGAAATGCTTCAAAACCTAAACTGGCAAACCCTACAAGAATGAAGGCTTTAAACCAGACTACAAATGTTCCACAAAGTAATAAATAACGAATTGCAATACCATCTCAGAAGATTCTCATAAAATGCCAGTCCAAAACAAGATCTACCCATTAACAAACATACAGACAACTCCAATGCAACAAAGACAGTTTTAAATTTTCACTCTTCAGCCAAACTATCAAAGATTGGAATATTAAAGAAAAAATGAAATTAACTGTAAAAGCAACCTCAATCAAGCATGTGCCGGAAATTAATGTTCAAAATGTTGATGGTTTTCTGTACCTAAAGAAGAAGAAGAAGACAAAGGGCCAAGTGAGCTATTCTCATCACTTGTTGTCCGTCATCGTTAACATTTTACATTTTGAACTTCTTCTGAATGGAATGGAACCAAACATGGCATGAATGTGCCTTAAGAGGTGCTGACCAACTGTTGTTACTTTGTAGCTGATCCATCACCCAAGATGTCCAACAGCAGAGGACTTAGTTTAATATAGGACCCTATGGGAAATACATACAAATGTCTTCTTTTAGAGAACCACTGCTTGAAATGAAACCAGACATAGCACGAATGTTCCTTATTAGGTGCTGACCAAGTGTTGTTACTTTGAAGCCAATCCGTCATCCAAGATGGCCACCCGCAGGGAACTTAGTTTAACATAGGACCCTATAGGAAATACATACAAATGTCTTCCTTAAGAGAACCACTGAATGGAATGAAACCAAATATAGCATAAATGTTCATTATGAGGTGGTTACCAAGTGTTGGTACATCCAAGATGGCAGCCAACTGGGGACTTTGTTTAACATTGGACTCGACGAAAAATACATACAAATGTCTTCTTTCAGAGAAACACTGCTTGGAATGAAACTAAACATGTCATAAATTTTCCTTATGAAGTACTGATGAAGTGTTGTTACTTTGTAGTCCATCGATCATCCAAGATGGCCGCCAGCGGGGGACTTAGCTTTTAACATAGGACCCTATGGAAAATAGTAATACTAGTAAATACAAATGTCTTCTTTTAGAGAACCACTGAATGGAATGAAACCAAACATAGCATAACTGTTCCTTATGAGGTTTTAACCAAGTGTTATTACTTTGTAGTCGATCCATCATCCAAGATGGCCGCCAGCGGGGGACTTAGTTAAAGTAGGACCCTATGGGAAATACATACAAATGTCTTCTTTTAAAGAACCACTGCTTGGAATAAAACTAAACATGTCAAACTAGTAAATGTTCCTTATGAAGTGCTGATAAAGTGTTGCTGCTTTGTTGCTGATTTACTGTGCAAGATGGCCACCAGGATTTATTATTAAATTATGGTGCCAGTATTAAACAAAATTTGACCTCATTATTTTTTTAAGTATCTGTTATGATTTTTATACGACCACAAAATATTTTTTTTTGTCGTAGATTGGTATCACGTCGTCTTCGTCGTCGTGCGAAGACGGATGGTTACGGATAATAACTTAAGTATAAGTGATTAGAAATCAATAAAATTTTAACATTTATAACCACTAAAGGGAAGTTGGGATTAATTGTTGGGGTTTTGGTCCCAATAGTTTAGGAACAAGGGGCCCAAAGGGGTCAAAATAAGTATTTTTCTAGTGTTGAGACAATAACTTGTGTGTAAGTGTATGGATCTTTCTGAAATTGTACCATAAGTTTTCATTTAAAAAAGGAAGGTTGGGATTGATTTTGGGGGTTATGGCCCAAACTGTTTAGGAATTAGGGGCCGAAAACAATACTTTTCAAATGCTTTGTTTAAATTGCTTATTTCTTGACAAATTTCAATGGGGTTTTATTCTTAAATTCTTGGGATTCTTAAATATGCTGAATCTATCCGTGTATTAGATTTTTGGAATTTGGTCCTCGTTTTTAAATAGGTCCAAATGAGGTTCAAAGTGTCCAAAATTAAACTTTGTTTCATTTCATCAAAATTTGAATTATTGAGGTTCTTTGATATGTCGAATCTAACCGTGCATTTAGATTTATAATTTTAGGTCCAGTTTTCAAATTGGTCTACATTATGGTCCATGAGTCCAAAATAAAACTTAGTTTTATTTTAACAAAAATTTAATTCTTGGGGTTGATTGATATGCTGAATCTAAACATGTATTTAGATTTTTGATTATGGGCCCAGTTTTCAAGTTGGTCTGAATTGGGGTCCAAAATTTAACTTTGTTTGATTTCAACAAAATTGAATGTATGGGGTTCTTTTGTATGCCAAATCAAACCAAGTAACTATATTTTTGATTTTTGTGCCCTGTTATCAAATAAGTCCACATTGAGGTCAAAATGGTCCAAAATTAAACTTTGTTTGATTTCATCAAAACTTGATTTCTTGGGATTCTTTGATATGCTGAATCAATCCATGGCCATGTATTTAGATTTTGGATATTGGACCATAATAGGTAAATTTAATTTGTTTTAATTCATTAGACCACATTCATTCTGTGTCGAACCAAAGCTGTGTTAACTATTTAATCACAATCCAAATTCAGAGCTGTATGAAGCTTGAATGTTGTGTCCATACTTGCCCCAACTGTTCAGGGTTCGACCTCTCCGGTCGTACAAAGCTGTGCCCTGCGGAACATCTGGTTATCTTTATGATTTCAAAAACCCAAGTACTCACTTGAAGTAGAGTCAGTTGAGCGACACAGGCTCTTGAGAGCCTCTTGTTAAGTCTCACGGGCACCACTATGATTTAGTTGACTTCTAATCGAATATCTGGGTCACAGATGACCACACATATGTACGTTCCATGTGTCGTAGCAATTGTGACATTCCTGAATGAGACTGATCACCGGTTTTGTACTAGCTGCATGAGAAAGGCGATTTTTGTTTGCATAGGGACTCGATTAGCAGATTAACATTTTGTCTATCAATGTTTTTATAAGACCGCAAAAACTAAAAATGTTTGGGTCATATATTGGTATCACATCGTCGTCGTCGTCTGGGATTGATTTAGGGAGTTTTAGTTCCAACCAGTTAAGGTGTCAAAAGGGTCCAAAATTAAACTTTGTTTGATTTCATCAAAAATTGAATTTTTGGGGTTCTTTGAGATGCCGAATCTAACCGTGTATTTAAATTGGTCCCATTTTTAAATTGGTCTACATTAAGGTCCAAAGGGTCCAAAGTTCAGCTTAGTTTGATTTTAACAAAAAATTAATTCTTGGGGTTCTTTGATATGCTGAATCTAAACATGTACTTAGAATTTGGATTATGGGTCCAGTTTTCAAGTTGGTCCAAATCGGGGTCCAAAATTTAACTTTGTTTGATTTCAACAAAAATTGAATATATGGGGTTCTTTGATATGCTGAATCTAACCGTGTATTTAGATTTTTGATATTTGGGCCCCTTTATCAAATTGGTCCACATTGAGTTCTTAACGGTCAAAAATCGAACTTTATTTGATTTCATCAAAAATTTAATTCTTGGGATTCTTTGAAATGCTGAATCTAACCATGTATTTAGATTTTGGATATTGGACCATAATAGGTAAATGTTCATTTTTTTTTAAAGTTCTTAGATCACATTCATTCTCTGTGAGAAACCTTTTCTGTGTCAACTATTTTTAAATCACAATCCAAATTCAGAGCTGTATCAAGCTTGGATTCTATATATGTTCATACTTGCCCCAACTGTTCAGGTTTCGACCTACCTAATCTGTGTCAACTATTTCATCACAATTGAAATTCATAGCTGTATCAAGCTTGAATGCTGTGTCCATACTTGCCCCAACTGTTCAGGGTTCGACCTCTGCGGTCGTATCAAGCTGTCCTTTGCGGAACATCTGGTTAAAATCTTTTCCCGTATTTCCTGTATATTTATATTATATTTACATTAATAACGTTTTTAACCTTGGCTCAAATATTTCTTTGTTTTCTAACAATGTGTAGTTTACTATCCATATCCGTGTACTACTGTTTGAAATGGGTAAAACGGGAAAAAGCTGACAAAAAATCTTTGGACTCTTTTATTAATTCAGTAATGAAGATAGTTGATATTCGAATACAACATTTTAAAGAACATTTTACCCTCAACAAAAACTATAAAAACCCTATTTCGCGTATCAAAAATAAACTAACAGAACTAGCCAAGGAATTTGTTTTTGTCCCGGCTGATAAAGCTGCTAATAATATCATTATTGTTTGACGTAAATTTTATATAGAGGTTCTGCAAAAGGAAATCACGAATTCACCAACATTCCAACTGACTTCATTTTCAGAAAACGACATCTGTAACAAACATAAACTTTTAGCTACTTCTTTACAAGCAGAACCAAACACAATGAAAGTCCCAACTATGTACTGGCTTCCGAAGCTGCACAAAAAACCTTACAAATATAGATTTATTTCATCTTCCAGCCATTGTTCAACTACTAAATTGTCTGTTTTACTTACTAGTACACTTGGTACAATAAAAAACCTGATAATAAATTGTTCAAATAAGGCCTTTGAAAATAGTGGAATTAATTACTTTTGGAGTGTCAAAAACTCGTTGGAAGTACTTGATAAATTGCATGCATATATTGGTGATTTTGAATCTGTTCAAACTTTTGATTTTTCTACCCTATATACCACTTTGCCTCATATTCTTATTAAGAAAAAATTCACATCCCTAATTAACTGGGCATTTAAAAAGTCGGAATGCGAGTACATATGTTCAAACTCTTTTAGATCATTTTTTAGTAGCAATAAACAAAAGAACTATGTCAATTGGACATGCTTTGATACTATTTATGCACTTGAATTTTTACTTGATAACATTTTTGTTCGCTTTGGAGATTCCGTATATCGTCAAAAGTAAAAACACAAAAATACTGAACTCCGAGGAAAATTCAAAAAGGAAAATCAAAAATCAAAAGGCAAAATCAAAAGTCCAAACACATCAAACGAATGGATAACAACTGTCATATTCCTGACTTGGTACAGGCATTTTCTAATGTAGAAAATGGTGGATTGAACCTGGTTTTATAGCTAGCTAAACCTCTCACTTGTATGACAGTCGCATCAAATTACATTACATTGTCAACGATGCATGAACAAAACAAACATACTCAAAGAGTAAAAATGTCAAAAATAGGGGTACAACAGTCAATATTGTGTTATCATCTTAATATCACTACATAAACAACAAATGTAACAAAGTAGCACAAAAAGGCATACATCAAATTTAACATTCTCATTTTGCTTTTCTTATACGGCTGAATTTATCTATGTAAAGTCTACCCATAAATGAAAGAAGGTTTTCATTACTGGTGATTGGAATTCCAATGGGGACTAACTGTGCACCACTTATTGCGGACCTGTTTTTGTATTGTTATGAGTTACAATTTATGACTAAAATTAGCAAAGACCCATCAAAACAACATTTGATACAAAAATTTAACAATACTTTTAGATATTTGGATGATATATTGGCTCTAAATAATGACGACTTCAGTATGTATACTAAAGAAATTTATCCTGTAGAACTTACTTTAAATAAAGCTAATGATAACAATGACCACTGCCCTTTCCTCGATCTTGATATCTATATCACTAACGGGAAGCTTAATACAAAAATTTATGATAAAAGAGATGATTTTTCATTTCCTATTGTTAATTATCCATTTTTAGATGGTGACGTTCCCTTGTCACCATCTTATGGTGTTTATATATCTCAACTTGTACGATTCGCTCGTGTATGTAACAATGTATTAGATTTTAGCGAGAGAAATTTATGTATTACTGAAAAATTATTACACCAGGGTTTTCGATATCACAAACTGGTCAAAACATTTACTAAATTTTATCACCGGTATAAGGAAATAATTCGTAAATATAACTCAACATGCAGACATCTTATACGTTCAGGTATTTCACATCCAAAATTTTATGGAAATATTCTTTATAAAGCACAAAAATGCCAGTATTCTCCTCAGAAACTAACAAAACCTTTAAATAGACTTATTAAAAGGGGATATAGTTACGATACTGTTGTCAGGTCATTAAAGATTGCATATTTTGGCTTTAACATTGATTCACTGATAGGGTCTTTGCATCGGAACTAAACACATTTATTTCTAAAAAAACAGTTGTTGGCATGACACGGGTTATGTTCTTCTCATATATTTTATGATAGTATGATACTAAACCCCTAACGGGAGGGATTGTACCTGATATTCATATGATGAAGACATAATCTTTCAATCAGTTTAATTGAGATCTGGAGCTGGCATGTCAGTTAACTGCTAGTAGTCTGTTGTTATTTATGTATTATTGTCATTTTATTTATTTTCTTTTGTTACATCTTTTGACATCAGACTCGGACTTCTCTTGAACTGAATTTTAATGTGCGTATTGTTATTCTTTTACTTTTCTACATTGGCTAGAGGTATAGGGGGAGGGTTGAGATCTCATAAACATGTTTAACCCCGCCGCAATTTTGCGCCTGTCCCAAGTCAGGAGCCTCTGGCCTTTGTTAGTCTTGTATGATTTTAAATTTTAGTTTCTTGTGTATAATTCGGAGTTTAGTATGACGTCCATTATCACTGTACTATTATGCATATTTTAGGGGCCAGCTGAAGGACACCTACGGGTGCGGGAATTCTCGCTACATTGAAGACCCATTGGTTGCCTTCGGCTGTTGTTTGCTCTATGGTCGGGTGGTTGTCGCTTTGACATATTCACCATTTCCTTTCTCAATTTTACTGTAAAATCCTTAAGCTTTTTTGTTACTCCCTTGCTATCTTCTCTTCTTTTTCTCCTATGATATCTGTGATCTAAAATGACGTCAACTCATTTTTTTTATAAGTTCGATATTAAATCATCTTTAACTGGCGTCTTCCTCCTATTCTCACTATACAAATCACTATTCCTTCCATTCCCACATGCATATAACAATAGATGTTTTGATAAATAATTTGTTATAACAACCAAGGTTAATTTTTTAAAAAATCACCTAGGATTTTATTTTTACTTTAAAAGATAAACATATTTCTTTCACTGTTTAAGTATGATAGTTTCAAAAAAAAATAATACACTGTTTATTTTGTGAAATGTTTTTTTTTTTCTTTTTCAAAGAATTGCCTTAAAACAAAGAATAAGTCAGATAAACAGTAGTAATTTTATGTTTTTCTACCTCAGGCATAGATTATCTTAGCTGTATTTGGCAAAACTTTTAGGAATTTTGGTCCTCAATGCTCTTCAACTTCGTACTCTATTTGGCCTTTTTAACTTTTTTGGATTCGAGCGTCATTGATGAGTCTTTTGTAGACGAAACGCGCGTCTGGCGGTATTTACAAAATTTAGTCCTGGAATCTATGATGAGTTTATTTAAATATGAGATTAAAAATCATTGAACTTGTAAAAAATGTCATCCTAACTTTGATGAAAGATTAAATAATTCTAAAACAAACTTTCAAAAACACATCTTGCAAGATTTCCATGTACAACTGAAACACAAAAAACATTCATGAATTCAACATAGAGGGTATTTGGGCACGTTCTACTAAGAAGGGCCTCCTACTAAAGGTGAGCCTTTCTTGCTCAGATGAATCTGCGTTAATCTTCAGTACTCTGACAAATGAATTTAACACATCAGTGACATAAACTAGCATGGTAAAGGTAGCTTTTACTCCTGTCCATGCCTATTTTTCAAACTTTACACATTTCACGCAATGGTTGACAGTGCAATGCATCCACTGGTACGCAGTTTATATCCATCCACGAGCGAACTAGTATATACACAACTGACTATACTCAAAGACATATGTCAGCACCACCAGCCTACCACTATCTTCCTGGACTATGAAGTCGTCTTCCGAAATACAGAATATTATGTATTTTCTTACATCAACGCAAACCACTGTTTTTTTCACTTCACACAATGCACAACAGTGTCTTCCTTCTATTCCCACTTAAAAAACAATGGCCTGAGCTTTCTCTTATAACAAACACTATGAAGTGAAAATTAGCCTATTGCCGTTCCCTCCAATCCGCCACGGTAAAGTTACAGAGGTTCACTTCGGTTTGAGGATTAACTTCAAGCAATCTCTATTCCGTTATTTTAGATTTATATAGATCTACATGGTTCTTTTCTTTTACAGATGTATAATGTTGAGATCAGAAGACTGTTTATAACCTTATATAGTATAACGTTTGTATCATGTGGTTTAGTACAAGGTATGTACCATTATACTGTTGGTATTAGAAGACTGTTTATAACCTTATATAGTATAACGTTTGTATCATGTGGTTTAGTGCAAGGTAAGTACCATTCTCTGGCAGAATAATGTCGAGTTTTTCAAAATAATTTTAGATAAAAAAAAAATTACTGCTAAAATAGTATAGTTTATATGGTCTTTTGTTTATTTGTTTTGCCTCGAGATATGAATGAAATAAAAAAAAAAACTGAATTAGAGGGGAAATAGTTATAGCAATATATCATTTCAACACTCGACACATAAGTGTGGAGGGTACTCACATCTACACTTTGGAAAGACCTAACATTTTATTTTAATTTACAAGTATGCTGTTCTAGCGTTATTTCGAAGTTCTATTATAAATGAAATTTTTTTTTTTTTTAAAGGCCTAAACTGATGATATAATGACATTTTCATTCCCATTTCAGACAACGATGTAACGAATTTAAGTGACTCAAATGGAGTAAATTTAATTATATTGGGTGCTGTTTGTCTTGCCTTCCTCGTAGTCTTAGTGTTGGCAGTTTTCTCATGTGGTGGATGTGAAGATATGAGTGGAGACGTGGCCTCCGAAAGCCACCCGGCATGTGGCAAACAAAGTAACAATTACAGTACAGTAGTGACGGATGCTAACACTTCCGTACTTATGTCGTCCCATACTATGGGCGACAGTGCGAATGGTTCAATTATTCCACCACAGAACCTACCTTACTCTTTGCACCCATCATCTACCCAAGGTTTCACGGGATACCAGAGTAGTAGCAATACTGCTTCAGCACCACAGAACGAGCCGCCTCCTCCTTCATATGAACAAGCCAATAGACAAAGTGGCCTTGCTGGCTATGGTTATTGAAAGAGGATGTTTATTTTGCCTATGTGATAATTGTTTATACATTTTTTATTCAGACGTGTTTATAAATGAATCTATGACATATATGACACATGTATACATGTATTTATAAGTAGTTTTTGTCCCTGCTAGACTTAGCCCTTTAACATTATTAATCGATTTTCAACGTTTATATACTGATATTTTCATTTTATTTTGTGGCACATTGATAGTAAAAAAAAGTAAAAAAAAAAAAAGAAATAGCAAATTTTTTTTTTTTATAGAAATAAATAGAAAATATAGAAAATAATGCCCCTGATGTCATATGTTATAAGACTATGCTGGGCTATGAAAAAACAAACACATTGGCATATTTCATGAATAATTGATAGAATAAATTAAGTTTATTTCCTGTTGTGAAAAAGGAAAACATATGTACATGTAGAATAGAAAATTGATTTGGTTTGATTTTCCAGAAGTTAGAAATACACATCCTAATCAGGCAGGATTAGTGTAAGATGAGAATATATATAGTATATCATTTGTCTTCCTACACCGCTCATATTACACATCCAAAATATCCCTTCCTAATTGTTTATGTAAAAATATGAATTGACCTTGCAAAATCAGTATATTGTCTTTACCGAAGGTTTGTTGATTTACATGACAATGTAGTGTGTTATTTCCTCGTTTTTCTGTGTTACACTGCAATGTTTTAGCTGTGTTTTACAATTATCAACATTATATGTGATTTTTTTTTATTTGCCGAGTCATAATAAGTTATACTTTTGTAGTATATATGTTTATACCATCCTTTTAGTTATTTATATATGAAATAAATGAATAAACCAGACTTTTTTTCTTTATAAAATGCATTGCTTTCCACATACTTTTATCTGTATCGACAATAAACAAAGCATTAATGTACTGTATTGCAGCCCAGGAGGGAAATATAAAAAAGGAGATTATGTATAGACTTTGAGTGTTCTACAAAGTCATAATAATGTTTCAATTTCCCAAAATATACTTATTTTCACATTCTAAGTTATTGAGAACACCGGTCTGCTCTTGGCACATATAATTAAATATAGAAATATTGTCTTTTCATGAATATATATAACATTATAAAAGTCTATCTGTGAAGGTTAAAAAAATAAAGATAACTATTCTTATAATGTAGGCATCTTTTTAATATTTTTTACATAATTCTAAGAAAAGGTCACATGTATTTGAGGTCTTCTCAATCTATTCACTATTAATGTTACATCGGCCAACAGGATATGGTACGTTTGAATTTCCTTAATTAGGAACTTAATTTCAAAACAAATCTTTGCTTAAGAAATAATTCCTTCATGTCATGCATTACATTTCATATTTGATCAGTTTAAAAAATACGAGCAGGGTAAATATATGTTGTTCGATATAACATATATTATAAAAGTTTAGGTAAGCTACTTGAATGTATCTATACTATTAAACGAGAAGACCTCATTTTGGGTGTCGCTTCTCTTCTTTACACAATAAATTAATCAACACGCCTCTGTGTCCTATATGTACAGTGCATAGTCGCATTTGTCATCCATTCATATGATTATTCAGATTTAGTTATTTTGGGAGAAAAACGAGAAAAAGGGCATCTGGATATTGTCCCGTCATTGGACAAAATTTTAAGTCAGATTATACTTCCGGTTTGCGTTTTTCTGTATACTTTGAACATACATATACTACGAATAAAGTGTATTTTCAGAATTCTATCTGCTATCATATCCAAGTTTACTATCCACGGTGGTCACATAGTTTATTAAATAGAGAGGGTCTGTATACTATATCAATGACCACCATGGATCGATTAGAAAACTTAGAATTGAAAGTAAATACACTTTATTTATATATAGATACAGATAAGCGCTAAAATTATTCATGTGCACTTTTGATACCTTTTCTGAAATTCTCCAGTCATTAAATCTTTTACAAAATTCATTGATTACAAAAAAAAGAAGATGTGGTATGATTGCCATGTTGACAACTCTCCACAAGAGACCAAAATGACACAGAAATTAACAACTATAGGTCATCGTGACGGCCGTCAACAACGAGCAAAGACCATACCGCATACTCAGCTGTAAAAGGCAACGAAATGAAAATGTAAAATTCAAACGAGAAAACTAGCGGCCTTATTTATGTACAAAAAATGAACGAAAAACAAATATGTAACACATAAACAAACGACAACCACTGAATTACAGGCTCCTTACTTAAATGTTCATAACATACTAAATGTATATTCATATTGAAATTGATAGAAAACCACAAATTGGGAATTTTGGAAATAAAGGAGGAGGGATTAAAAAAAAACATTTTCCTGTCCCCAATAACCTATGATTTATGATACTTTTGCTGAAATTCTCCAGTCATTCAATATTTCACAAAATTCTTCAAACAACACTTTACATACTTTAAACTACGCTCGAATTCCCGCGATTTCGCGGGTGTGTTCTAGTATATTTTATAGGATAACGATGGAAATAACAGTAAATGTGTGCCCATGTGTCAAACATATTTTGTGCTCCTTAGAACACGGCTTTATCTACAAAACGTAATAAGGACATCATATTAGAATGCATATTAGTCGATTCCTTTGATTTTTTTCCTGCATTTCTCTGATCTAGCTCACCTGCTGCATATATATACGGTTAACTAGCATGTTCCAGAGAGGGAAACAGCTAGTCACAAAAACGTTCGTTCCGTTCAGGAATTTATTCGCATAGCAACATTTTACACCAAGTTCTTTTAGTCTGCAGTATTCAGTGTTTTCTATTTAAAGAGGAAAATGAAAACATTAAATGGCAGTTTTGTTTTTATTTCAACTATTATCAATTTAATTTTTGCTATTTATCAGAACGTTTCCCATGAATTTAAAATTGAAAGCGTCCTTGCTGAATTGTGACAAACATTGAAAAGATATAGTTTTCAGTGTTTAGAGGGGAGGTAATATATTGTCACATTTCCCACTTGGCATCGATAATGGTACATAGTGTATATATTTTACGTCCATTGATATAAGAAGATGTGGTACGATTGCCATTGAGAAAACTTTTCGTCCAACTCACAGTTTGTAAAAGTAAACCATTATAGGTCAAAGTACGGTATTCAACACGGAGTCATGGCTCACACCGAACATATAAAGGGCCCCAAAAAATGGCTCGTGTAAAACCATTCAAACAGGAATACGATGTAATCTACATGAAAAAAAGAGAGAAACGAGAATCATTTATGCCCGCGTCACACTGTCCCGATTTTTATATACGATGGACACCCGAATGCGAAAATTGTAAGTTCGTACGAAGTTGGTCCCGATCTCGTTAAAATACCCAAAAGTGACCGAAGCAAGTACGATGAATAACGAAGTCTATACGATTGTGCCGAAAGTATATACGATAGCAAAAGATGGACATACGAATGTTAACCGAAGACGGTATTTAAGCTTCATATCTCAGCCGAAGCCTACAAGATGGATCACAAAGTCTACACGCTGGATTACGATGATGGCGCGATGGCCATACGATGTTTAAAAGACGTCGTGTACAGCTTACGATGCATTTAAATTATATGCCGAAGGCATCACGCGTTTTAAATTGTTTGATCAATATTGAATATACATTACATTGAACATTTAATTTTTGGTTTAATCATAAAACGGAAGACCGTGGGTATTTCCAGTTACTAAATAATTTGGTTGATTTCTAAAAAAATAGTTTATGTATCAAATATGCGTATTCAATTTACCATTTTCTGCATGTGTCATATACAAATATAGTGTCCATATTTGTTCCCAATATGTTACATACGAGGGGATGCCACGCTCGGCATTGTCTTGTTTAAACTGTAAAATGTGTGCACTAGTCTGAATAATCACCCATAATTATGCCCATGTTTACTGATCTATCTTAAAGGTAAGGTAAGGGGTTCGTTGATCCCTTTTATTGAAAAGGAAAGGAAGGATGTGGGGAAAGCAACAAATGTGGCAAATATGACATATAGAAAACAAAATGTTTATGGAGTAAACATTCGTGTGACAACAACTCAGACGATACATAAAAAATCAGAATAATGAAGAAAAAAATGGTTTCCCTATATACGTGTACCTGCAGTGTTGCTATACGAGGCGCGTTTATGATTTTTATTATGTTATTTGATATGAAAAATTGACAAAAAATAATTCTTTATTTGTAAAAGTAAATCCTGAGCCTGTAATACCTGCTCTTCTTGTTCCATTTGAATTAATAGAAACAACGCTGTCGCCTTTCTTGTTTGCATGGAATCATATGATATGAGGTCCATGTTCTTTCTTAACTGTCGTATTAGACTGACCAGTGCATATCGCGCATGGCACTTTAAATGATACTCATCTCCAAGACCAGTTTTACAAAGCTTACATTTTCTTTCAATTTCTGGAATTCTATTCCATCTCCCTGTTTTGATTGGAAATTTGATATTACAAGTACGAAGTTTGCAAAAATAAAGTCTACTAACTTTTCCATTTAAGCGCGAAAATTAACTTACATTTAGCTGGATTTATTGCCGTCGTAGTTCCATCTTGTCACCTTCGTACTTTTATTCGATGGCATCACGACGGGATTACGAGGTCATCACGAAGTCGTGTTGCCATCGTAAGACCTTCGGTTATCTTCGTGATTCATTCGTGTAGACATCGTAATGTCAAAACTGCCCGATGGAAACGATGAAAACACGAATGCAATGCGATGTTCAAAGATGCATTCCCGGTGACATTACGATGGTGAGGATGGTGATACGAACTCAATACGAACCCTAAACGGACGCACCTTCGGGGATTTTTTAACATGTTAAAAAATTTAGAACCCTTCCGAAGTTGTCCCCGAAGGCTAGAAAAAGTGGCCGATGGTTTTACAATGGTTAAAGATGGCACTACGAATAGCCCGATCTGGATACGATCAGTCCCGATTTTGAAAATTTCCATAATCGTGTTGCCATCGGCGAAAAAATCGGGACAGTGTGACGCGGGCATTATGAACCGCATCAACTTGAGAACGACAACCAAATAACGGTTCCTGTTCAAGGACAGGTCAAACAAATGCATCGGGCTTATTTTCGATTTAGTTAATTTAATTTTTTTGGTTGTCAAAACAATAAACAAGAGGCTCTAAAGAGCCTGTGTCGCTCGCCTTGGTCTTTGTGCATATTAAACAAAGGACACATGACAAAATTGTGTTTTGGTGTTTGTGATGTGTTTTTAGATCTTACTTTACTGGACATTCTTGCTGCTTACAATTATCTCTATCTAGAATTAATTTGACCAGAAGTGACAGTTGAAAATAATTTGTAAAAATTTACAAAAATTAAGAAAATTGACTATAAAGGGCAATAACTCCTTAAGGGGTCTATAGACCATTTTGGTCATGTTGGTTTATCTGTAGTTCTAACTTTGCTGTACACTATTGCTGTTTACAGTTAATCTTTATCTATAATAATATTCAAGATATTAACCAAAAGCTGCCAAATTTTCTTAAAATTACCAATTCAGGGGCAGCAACCTAACAAAATGTTGTCCGATTGGTCTGAAAATTTCAGGGCAGATAGAAATTGCCCTAATAAACAATACACAGCAGATTTGCTCTAAATACTTTGGTTCCGGAGATAAGAACCAAAAACTGCATTTTACCCTATATTCTAATTTTAGTCATGGCGGCCATCTTGGTTGATGGGCGGGGTCATCGGACACATTTTTTAAACTAGATACCCCAATGATGATTGTGGCCAAGTTTGGTTAAATTTGGCCCATTAGTTTCAGAGAAAAATGGTTAAATATGACTATAAAGGGCAATAACTACTTAAGGGGCCAACTGACAATTTAGGTCATGTTGACCTATTTGTAGATCTTACTTTGTTGAACATTATTGCTTTTTTACAGTTTATTTCTATCTATAATAATATTCAAGATAATAACAAAAAACGGCTGATTTGTCTGAAAATTTGAGGGCAGTTAGATCTTGACCTGATAAACAAATTTTATCCCATGTCACATTTGCTCTAAATGCTTTGGTTTCAGAGATATATGCCAAAATCTACATTTTACCCCTATGTTCTATTTTTAGCCATGGCGGCCATTTTGGTTGGTTTGCCGGGTCACCGGACACATTTTTTAGACTAGATACCCTAGTAATGATATTGGCCAAGTTTGGTTAAATTTGACCCAGTAGTTTCAGAGGAGAAGATTGTTGCAAAAGTTAACGACGACGGACGACGACGGACGACGACGGACGACGACGGACGACGGACGCCAAGTGATGAGAAAAGCTCACTTGGCCCTGTGGGTCAGGTGAGCTAAAAATGGAATTGCTCAATAACATAAATGTCTTGAAAAAAACCAATGGAAAAATATTCGATTTTTCTTATAGGGGCACTAGCTACCATTAATGGAATTGAAATAGTGAAATGACAATTCGCTTTTAGCAGCCAGTATGGTTCAATTTTGCCAAAATAAGCTAAGAAACATCGCTAATTAATTATTCACTTGCAAGTGAATAATTCAAACTCGTTTAATCCGTATTTACTTGACCTTTAATTTAACCCCTTACCTTGAGATGAACTCTGCACAAATCACATTGCTTCTAGACTAAAATACACACGAAATTCTGATATATATTATCTAATATATGCATTCTTAACTGTTTATTTCAAACTTATTGTAATTTGGATATGCATGTGTTCAAGTATGTCACAAATAAAAATGAGAATTTGATTCAAATCGGTGAACATGATTTTGACAGCTAGTGCACCTTTAAGATTTAGGCTAATTATGACATCATAAAAGAGCGCTGATACATACATTTTCAAACTGAAATACTTATTTCCATTGTGGTTCTATTGTAAAACAGAGGATTCATTCTAGAAAAAAAAATCATCATTTTAAATAAACGAACTTCAACGTTCATTGTTTTTGCCCTGTCCAGCTTGAGAGTGTTGTCTGTTTAGCTCAATTGTAGTAAATAATAAAAAATATATCACTCGTTTTTTTGGAGGATTTGTTCACTGAAATACCTGCATGCAGATTCAACCAGACATTAAACTGACACTTGCGCTAATCATAATATGTTAAATTATGAGTACCCATAATTTCCCTCTTCACCTTGCTCTCTTTTTCACAACGTTCGGCAACACCACTGTAAAATTAACAAGAGGGGCGAAAGATACCAGAGTGATATTCAAACGCAACTGACAATGCCATGACTAAAAACGAAAAGACAAACAGACAAACCAAAAGTATACAAAACGCAACATATGAAAATATAAAATAAGCAACACGAATCCCACCAAGAACTAGGGGTGATTTCAGGTGCTCCAAAAGGGTACGCAAATCCTGTCGCACATGTGGCATCCATCGTGTTGCTAATGTTAGTACAAACCCGGTTATAAGTCTAATACGGTAGGTTCACATTCTTGAAAAGGGAACGGTATTATAGTTACGACATAAGGAACATATCTGCTATCATCTGTGAAACGGATATTCCATTACTGTCCATGTTGTTACATAGAAATGAAAAGTTCAACATAGTTACCAAATTTTAAATTTAGTGAGAGAACATCATCTTTATAGCGGAAAGTAAAGTAAATACTGCTTACTTCTTTTCTTTCTTCTTTAGAAACTCCGTATGAAGTCATCCTTATAAGAACAAAGGAACAATCCGACAAAAAGAGTGGAACAGTTAGTTTCCATGGGAATGTCAATAGTTTGTTAAAACTTCAAAAATACGTCCTCCAAACGTAACCCATATGTTGTCAATCAAGAAATTAAGTATCTTGATAATGTCAGTTTCAGAGAATTTTTTGTTTGAATCAGAGTGGTTTTTTTTACAAAGTAGGCGTTATTCCTCTTTGAGACAAGATACTCGCCTCTAAGTTGCCCTTTTTATGAAACAAAGCAATACCAACTCTTTCTAACAACTGCTTTTTTTGTGTTGACCGGCAATCTACGATACATTGTAGTCAAGGTCAACACCTGTTAGAAAATCTGACATAAATTCGAACAATATCTACAGAAAACAATCAATTTTACAACTATACAAAAGTGAAAATGCTTGCCTGCCTTATGCCTCATGGCGAGAGTCTTTGAGGTCAAGTTCTTTCTGAGGGTATCACAAATAATACTATAATTATATATAATGATCTATGAAAGTGTAATCATGGTCAGATGAATATTTGCTTCTTGCAATCATTTTATAAAATGTGTTAGTCTTACATTATTATAGACAATGCACAATAAAACAATATGATATCAAAACTTAACGTTTACTATTAGTAATTAATTCAAAGCTGTGACGTCTGCCTATTCACTTACGGTACCGTGGTTTTTATTTCTAAAATCAACGATTCTTGTATTCGCCGGCAAAGCAATGGGTCATCATTTTTTCCCCTTATTAATGATAAAGATAATTGTTTTTTTGTTATTAATACTATAGCCAATTAAAAAAAATGTAACAAAATCCAATTTATCAATAATATATGAGGTGTGATAAATACAACTATATATATTGCTCTTACCCATATTCCAACAACATTTTTCTATCTTGTGAGATCATCTTCTAGTGAAAAAAATATGAACGGTTTATATAAATTGAAATGCTCTGAAAAAGGTTGTTTTCAATTGGAAACTATCAGACCAAATTTTTCCTTTATCTCTGAGGGTTTTTGCTGTTCCACCTATGGATCGAAAGCTTTTCTCGATGATCCAAATCCTGACTTTTAATAGTAAAGACTCTTACCTGTTTCCCGTTCATTGTCATTTCGATTGTACTGCATCTTGGGTGAACTTGTCAATCAGAAGAATATTAACCGAGAAACAAAGGAAAAGCAATATTTCACCGACTACCGTTGTGGTTGACATAATTAGATTTGTAATTTCAAGCATAGATGAGGGGCGAAAGATACCAGATGGCCAGTCATAATTCGAAAATAAACTGACAACGTCATGGCTCAAAACGAAAAAGACAAACAGACAAATAATAGTACAAAAAAAAACACATAGAAAACTAAAGACTGAGCAACACGAACCCCATCAAAAACTGGGGGTGATCTCAAATGCTCAAGAAGAGTTAAGCAAATACTGCTTCACATGTGGCACCCGTCGTGTAGCTCATGGTATTACAAACCCGGTAAATAGTCTTATTCGGTAGGTCATATTCATGAAAAAGGAAGGGGATTGTAGTTACGACCTAAGGAACCTATCCGATATCAACTGTGAAACGGTTATTCCATAACGGTCAACCAACTCGTGATGGCGTCCGTAAAATTAACAAAGGGATGATTTTAACTTCACCATTTGGAACTCTTGGTTTAAGAGCTTCCTTGTGAGCAGCAATCCTCTATCAAGAAAATCATAATAGGAAATTGGGAGACATATACTCCTTAGCGGTTGTTATCCCGTCTTTTTGAAACTTTCAAATATTAACGGCGTTTTTGTATTTAATGCCACTTTGACCCAGGTCATAGATCAAATTTATTTGTTCATTGTATTTGAAATTGATCTACGACACAATAGCTACGGGGCGCCGAATGGGACTCTTGTGGTTTTGTACAAAATTCAATTCTGTCATAACAAAATCATTTTTGTCTTACAAAACTATGTGATACAGACTTGTTTAATGAGAACTTCAATTTTATGACGACAAAATTGACATTTGTGAGACAAAATTTACTTTTGTGAGACAAAACTCAATTTTGTGAGACAAAATTCAATTGTGTGAGACAAAATTCAATTGTGTGAGACAAAATTCAATTTTGTCAATTTTGTCTCACAAAAGTCAATTTTGTATATAAATCAGTTCACAGAATCTAAACTAAACAAATTTGCATACAAAATTGACTTTTGTCGCCCAATTTTCCCCTAAACAAATATGTGTAATAATATAGCGATCAAGGAACTAGCAATTAAAAATGGTGAGCAATGGACCTTTTTTCCTTGATTTTTCTAAGGCTTTTGATAAAGTCCTGCAACCGTTGCTAATTGGAAATGGGACTTACACGATATGAGAAAAAATAAACGCAAGTGGGTAGCAAACTTTACATCTCAAAGAACACCCTAGGTCCTATGTACGGGGCGTCGAATGGGACTTGAACTTTTTGAAATCAAAATCAATTTGTCTGGCGTACTGAATTGTAATCCTGGTAACTTTGATAATTATTGTGTACACAAAATTTAATTCTGTCATAACAAAATCATTTTTGTCTTACAAAACAGACTTTTTTTTATGAGAAGTTCAATTTTGTGATGACAAAATTCATTTTTTGTTAGACAAAATTCATTTTTTGTAGTAAAAAAAACTCAAAATTGAATTTTGTCATGACAAAACTGAATTTTGTCATGACAAAACTGAATTTTGTCATTACAAAATTCAATTTTTTGTCACAAAAGTCAATTTTGTCAACACAAATATTAACACAAAATTGAACTTTATCATTTTCTCATTACAAAATTCAATTTTGTGTTCATTTTTGTGTAGACAAAATTGACTTTTGTGTTAAATTTTCACTTCTGCTTAACAAAACTCAATTTTGTCTACACAAAAAATAAACACAAATTGAATTTTGTGACAAAATCTCAGTTTTGTAAGCAAATTAGTTCACAGAATCCAAACTAAACTAATTTGCATACAAAATTGACTTTTGTCGCCCAATTTTCAAATTAGCTAACAAAAGTGAAGTATGTGTTACAAAAATGAATTTTGTCATAACAAAATCATTTTTGTCTTACAAAACTATTGATACAGACTTTTTTATGAGAAGTTCAATTTTGTGATGACAAAACTCATTTTTGTAGACAAAATTCATTTTTGTAGACAAAATTCATTTTTGTAGACAAAATTAAAGTTAATCATGACAAAATTCATTTTTGTAGACAAAATTAAAGTTAATCATGACAAAATTCATTTTTGTAGACAAAACAATGAGAAATATGCAAATATAAACTTATTTGCATACAAAATTGACTTTTGTTACCTGATATGGAAATTAAAACACAAAAGTCAATTTTGTGAGACAAAATTGAATGTGTACGCAATTAACATGTTGATTAAATTAGCATCCTGTAATTTTGTTATTAAAATTATTTTTTGGGTAGACAAAATTGAGTTTTGTTAGACAGAAGTAAAAAAAAACAACACAAAAATGAATTTTGTCATTACAAAATTCAATTTTTTGTCAAAAAAGTCAATTTTGTCAGCACAAACATTAACACAATATTGAACTTTGTCATTTTGTCATTACAAAATTCAATCTTGTGTTTATTTTTGTGTAGACAAAATTGACTTTTGTGTTAAATTTTCACTTCTGCTTAACAAAACTCAATTTTGTCTACACAAAAAATAAACACAAATTGAATTTTGTGACAAAATCTCAGTTTTGTATGCAAATTAGTTCACAGAATCCAAACTAAACTAATTTGCATACAAAATTGACTTTTGTCGCCCAATTTTCAAATTAGCTAACAAAAGTGAAGTATGTGTTACAAAAATGAATTTTGTCATGACAAAAGTAACTTTTGTCCACTGAAAGACAATTTTGTATGACAAAATTTTAAATTTGTAGTAGGCTACAAATTTTGTTAAACTGAACTCATTTTTGTTGAACAAAACTCACTTTTGTCCGTACAAAATTGAATTTCGAGTACAAAACCACAAGAGTCCCATTCGGCGCCCCGTTATAGAAATACAATATTAATAAAAATAAAACAAAGGGAATATACAACAATGTCAAAAAGACAACTATAACCTGGGACAAAATGGCATTAAATAAATAAATTACACAGGAACATTACGAGAACAGAAGTGACAATTTATCGTCATCTTAAATACTTATCAACGTTGGTAAATATTAGAAATGAAAAAAACAAATGTCTTTCCTGCTTTAGTGATTTTGAATTTCATATTGAAAGACTTCGTATCAAGTTCTTTCTGAGGGTATCATACATACTTTATTGTTATTGATTTTATGGTCAAGGAAAGTGTAGTAAAGGTCAAATAAACCCTGTAAGATTAATATTTACTGCGTACGATAATTTTGTAAAATGTGTTGGTCTAAAATTATTATAGAAAAAATCAGTATGATAACAAAATTTAAAGTTTAATATAAGTGAGTAAATCACCGCTGTGACGTCAGCCTATTCATTTACCGTGGTTTCTAATTCTAGAATCAACGGTTCTTGAATCCGTCAATGAGATGAGTTTATCATTTTTTCTTATTAAAGATAAAGATAATTATTTCTTGGTTTTAATGATATATCCAATGACAAAAAATGTAACATAATCCATTTTATCAATAACATAACAGGTACATTATAAAAACTATAAATACTCCTCTTACCCATATTCCAAAAACATTTTTCTGTATAGGTCAAATATTTAGTGAGATCATCTCCTAGAGTAACTTCCCTAAAAAACCTGAACTGTTTATGAAAAATTAAAAGTTCTAATAAAAAAATTTGCTGTTTTTCCATTGGAATATTTCAGACGATCTTATTTTCTATTATTTCTGAAGGCGGTTTTATTCCACATGAATTGGAAGTTTCTCTCGATCCAATGGATTGGATTTTATATAACAAATGTGTCCTTTCCCGTTCATTGCCATCACGACTGTGCGGCGTATTTTGGGTGTTCTTGTTACCTAGAAGAATATTCATCGAGAAACGAAGGAACAGGAATATAACTGCAACTTCCGTTCTGGGTTTTTTAATTGAAAACCATAGCAGTTGTTCCCTGACATTTTGAAACTTTAAGATATCAACGGTACATACATTGTATTTTTATGATTTGTGACGTTTCTAAGAAGTTTCAAGAGTATCACTAAATTTGGAACAATTATAAATAAAAAAATCAAATGTCATAAAACATTGTAGAAGGTGAGCTTTTATAGATTTCATCCAATAAATTGAATAGGAAAAAAGAAGTCCCTGTATTCTGTTTTTTTAACACCCGAAAAATGGGATGTACCCTGAAAACAGGAAATACCCAACTTTTCCTGACTTGAGCCCAGCCTGTTTACCAGAACCTTTTCCCGTGAACTTATAAATGATAGCGTCCTTATTTAGATGGGACAGACATTGAAAAGATCTAGTTTTCTGTGTTTACAGGAGAGGTAATATTTAGTCACTAGATTTCCCACTGTGGTTGGGATGTTATTTTCATTATTTTTTTTAATTTGTTTTGGTCCCTTGTTTGGTAAAAAATAATGGAACGGTTTGGGCCGTGAGCCCTATTTTTTTCACAAGTTTCTTCTGTGGTATGGAACCTTGGGGTACAATTTCATATAGATCCATACACGTATACTAAAGTTATTATCTGAACACAATACTGGTATGCCTTCGGTAGACGATGACGACGTCGCTATGCTATACAGCAATTTATAAAACAATATTATTTCAAGAATCCAATCTAATATATAGCTTTTATATTAAACATTTATAAAATTATAGATTTGAAAGCTGTCAATAAAATATCACTTAACAAATTGATTTGTTTTTCTATTTGTTAACAAAAAAAAGAAATATTCAACTTCTAATCGCTATAAATACGATGGATTCGCTGTGAACTTTTTTTGCATTATTTCAATATAGTGAATGCTGCACACCTTATAGTGATTAAAAAAATAATATATGAAAATACATTTTTAAACATATCAATTAAACTACCTTTTAAAAAATTGAAGAACAAAAGTACATGTTATCGCTATTAACATGAGATGGATTTAAAATTTATCAGTAAACTATTCCTTATCAACTTTACCATTGCTTGGACGTTGTGTTTTACATTTGAAGACGTATGTCACCCTGAAGACAAAAGGTGTCTTAGACCTAGTATTCGTGGTCTTGGTAACCTGCTATGGGGTCGTGGCTGTTCTTTAGGAGTGCTGCGAAGGATTGTGAGTATCAGTCTTTTGGAATGTGCAAAGGAATGTTTTCTTACAACTGGATGTTTTTCGTTAAATTACAGACATAATTGGCATGTGTGCGAATTGCTAGAACGGCATAGGAATAGAGAGTCTAACTGTAGTGTTTTTCTTCATGATGAAGGGTGTATTCATAGTAACATATCAACATGGTCAAAGGTAAAGATTATAAAATGTTTCAATGAATTGATCTCCTGTATTAGTTTAAAATGTTTGTTATTGGTGATTTTCCCATTTTTAGGTTCCATTAGATTTACGATAATCATTGAAACAGCAACATTTTAAATACTATGATTGTAAGCTAAAGGACAAATAATTATAAAGGCAGTCAAAAGTTTGAAGTACAACTGTATCCTTTTCCATGCACAATATTAATGGATTATATAAATGGATTGCAAACAGGATTGTTCACGATTTTCCCTTGAGTCATTCAAGTTATAAGTAGTTTCGAAGAGGTAGTTATGTATTTCATATGTAGGGCTCTTAGTTAGCCGATATCATAGTCTTCCTTGCATACAATTTTATGTACATATTTTAAATTCGATGTCAAAACAAGTGTATCGGCATTGTTATTTCCGATTGTACAAAGAAATTACCATCTTTTGTTTAATAATGGTATGGTAAAATTAAAAAAAAAAATAGCGACAAGTTATAGGAATTACTAGTATACCCATGTTTCAAAGAAACCATATTTATATAAGCTATTAATAGCAATTGCAAGCATACATTGAAATTAAAGCTTGTTACTAACATCTTGTCTTGTCCATTACAGAAATTGTATGGAGAGTGCGTTGATCACAACTGTGCAGCTGGACAAAGATGTTACTTTGATGTTGGTACTGGTGTCAATTGTAAAGTTGCATGCAAGTATTGTAATGAATGTTGGTTTTCTATTTTTGGTAATACAGTTGCTTAAAATAGAATCATTCATAAGAAACTAGAACTAAGGTGTGAATTT
Organism: Mytilus galloprovincialis; assembly: GCA_037788925.1. NCBI lineage: Eukaryota > Metazoa > Mollusca > Bivalvia > Mytilida > Mytilidae > Mytilus > Mytilus galloprovincialis. The sequence goes on from CM075330.1 coordinate 102,634,170, forward strand.
TAATAAAAAGCAACATCAGTTTAAAGTCTGTTATAAGGGCATGCATACGCTATATATATATATATAAGTACATCTGAGTCAGTGACAACTCTACAACAGATTTATCCATCGGATCACCAGCAATGATGGTGATACATGGCTGTGTACATTATGTATATACAACTATATATATATATGTATACGAATTAGAAAAACATTTAAATACAATTCTTTTTGTTTCAAATATTTATATAAGCTGCATTTTTAAACCATAATTCGTATTAAGCATTCAATTTGTCAAAATAACCTGAAAACCATTGCTCATGTTTTATTTACTTGCAAGTCAATAACTTAATTGCGTTGAATTCGTATTTATGTAACCTTCAATTTAAAAGATTTTAAAGCCTTCTCTAGAGATGGGTTACGCATATAAAAGTCGTGTTCATTTTTAAAAGGCACATCTTGCCAACATTGAAAGTAAAATAAAGTCAAACCACTTGGTTGACTGATTCGACCCACAAAAGAAATCATTCTCATACAGGTCAAGTTTTTAGTCTTAAGTCAGGCATCTGATGTTCAGTAGTTGTCGTTTGTTGATATGGTTCATAAGTGCTTCTCGTTTCTCGTTTCTAATCGTTTTTATATATATTTGACCTTTGGTTTTCCTGTTTTATATGGTTTTACAGTAGTCATTTTTGGGACCCTTTAAAGCTTGCTGTTCGGTGTGAGTCAAGGATCATTGTTGAAGACCGCATTTGACTTATAATGATTGACTTTTACAAATTGTGACTTGGATGAAGAGTTGTCTCATTGACACTCATACCCCATCTTCTTATAGCTAAACACTATATTAAACTGATGCTTAACCTTTTACAAGAATATCAAATAAAACAGCCTTGAAAAATCCAATTGCAAGTGTTCGATGTATGCATGTTTCTATCTGGTTATATTACAAAGTCATCAGGGGTCTTTCAACGGTTAATGATATCGGATATGTTCCTTACGTCGTAACTACAATCCCCTTCCCTTTCATGAATGTAACCTACCGAATTAGACTATTTACCGGATTTGTTATCACATAAGCAACACGACGGATGCCACATGTGGAGCAGGATCTGCTTACCCTTCCGGAGCACATGAGATCACCCCCAGTTTTCGGTGGGGTTCGTGTTGCTTATTATTTAGTTTCTATGTTGTGTCATGTGTACTATTGTTTGTCTGTTTGTCTTTTTCATTTTTAGCCATGGCGTTGTCAGTTTATTTTCGATTTATGAGTTTGACTGTCCCTCTGGTATCTTTCGTCCCTCTTTTTAAATCATATGGTTTAGACTAAAATACTCACGAAGTGCTGATACATATTACAGATTCAATAAGTTGATCATTGTATATTTTATACTTTTGATAACTATTTACACCACTGGGTCGATGCCACTGCTGGTGGACGTTTCGTCCCCGAGGGTATCACCAGCCCAGTAGTCAACACTTCGGTGTTGACATGAATATCAATTATATGGTCATTTTTATAAATTTCCCGTTTACAAAACTTTAAATTTTTCAAGAAACTAAGGATTTTCTTATCCCAGGAGTAGATTACCTAACCGTATTTGGCACAACTTTTTAGAATTTTGGGTCCTCAATGCTCTTCAACTTTGTATATGTTTGGCCTTTTAACTGTTTTGATATGAGCGTCACTGATGAGTCTTATGTAGACGAAACGCGCGTCTGGCGTATACAATTATAATCCTGGTACTTTTGATAACTATTTACACCACTGGGTCGATGCCACTGCTGGTGGACGTTTCGTCCCCGAGGGTATCACCAGCCCAGTAGTCAATACTTCGGTGTTGACATGAATATCAATTATATGGTCATTTTTATAAATTTCCCGTTTACAAAACTTTAAATTTTTCAAGAAACTAAGGATTTTCTTACCCCAGGAGTAGATTACCTAACCGTATTTGGCACAACTTTTTAGAATTTTGGGTCCTCAATGCGTATATGTTTGGCCTTTTAACTGTTTTGATATGAGCGTCACTGATGAGTCTTATGTAGACGAAACGCGCGTCTGGCGTATAAAATTATAATCCTGGTACTTTTGATAACTATTTACACCACTGGGTCGATGCCACTGCTGGTGGACGTTTCGTCCCCGAGGGTATCACCAGCCCAGTAGTCAACACTTCGGTGTTGACATGAATATCAATTATATGGTCATTTTTATAAATTTCCCGTTTACAAAACTTAGAATTTTCGAAAAACTAAGGACTGCCTTACCCCAGGAGTAATCTGCACAACTTTTTAGAATTTTGGGTCCTCAATGCTCTTCAACTTTGTATATGTTTGGCCTTTTAACTGTTTTGATATGAGCGTCACTGATGAGTCTTATGTAGACGAAACGCGCGTCTGGCGTATTAAATTATAATCCTGGTACTTTTGATAACTATTTATGCTTATTGTAATTTGGATGTATGTCTACATATGTTAAAAATCAAATATGAGAATTTGAGTCAAATGCTTGAACATTAATTTGACAGCTAATGTGCCATTAATGAAGCCCGATTGGATACCCTTATATGTTATACTATACGAAACATTTACATCTGATGTTGTTAAAACGGTACCGTGTGTGTAATTACTACCACTAGATTAATACCTCTCTTGGTGGATATTGTTTTATTTTTGTTTAGATTTACTGTTATAAAATTCAGAAATTATTTAGTACTCTTACCGTTTTTAATACCACAAGATTAATACTCTGTAGGTGGACTGTTAGTCCCTCAGCGTATCATAAAAAAGGAAACGGCAAAAATACCGAACTTCAAGGGAAACCCAGCGGAAATTCTTTCTTTTTTCAAATGACAAAATAAACTTAAAATGCAAACATATCAATCGATTGGAAAAAAAACTGTCATATTTTTGACTTTTTACAGACACTACCTCGTGTAGAAAATGGTGGACTAAACCTAGTTGTATCGCTAGCGAAACCTATCACTTTTAGGACAGTTGCATATAGTTCTATTATATTGACAACAATATATGTGAGCAACACAAACAGACATAATAAGTAAAACTATAAAAAAAAAATTGGGATACAGCAGTCAACAATGTGTTATAATCTTATTCAGTATCAAAACAAACAACTATTTTAGCATAGAAAAACAAAACGGCATAGAGACACTCGATAGACAAAGCACATATTAAGCAAAATCATTGAAAGACAAGATTACAAAAAATGACCATAGCATAATAACCCGATGGCGGGATATATAAATACCGAGCCACGCCAAAAGACATTTTCAAGAGAACTGTCTAAACAACCCTTAGACCAGAATCCAATACTTCCGTACTGACATGAACATTCAGAAATTAACTCAATGAATGTATCTCCCTCGTGCATAACTATAACTCCTTGTCGGGGTTTAACCTTACTTTGATATTTTTCAAGTTTAATAAGCTCTTCAACGATAGTACTTATTTTTTTTATTTTGAATATTTTGGCCTCGAAAATCAACGAAAAGACATGCGCCTTTTGTTCAGTAAAACATGCATCGTTATTAAATTATTTACACTTTGTCCATATCATGTTGATTTTAAAAGTCCCCAAGATTATCACCAGACCAGTACTCAATCAATGTATTATCATAAAACACCTGTGGCATTCAGTACGTGGGAGATACAATGGACAGGGGGGGGGGGGGGGGGGTTCAGTGAAAAAACTATGTGAATTAAGTTTTATATATCCTACATTGAACTTTTGAAGTCGTCCTTTAATCATTCGGCTTAATAACCTTCTATCACGGTACACAAATTCGTCCTGAACATGCATGAAACGTTTGCCACTGGACGTTAAGCAACAAACAATCAATCAATCAATGGTACCAAACTAAAATAAAGTGTCCCCTCACCAGAAATCGTCGCTCACGGAAACATCCTTCTGGTTGGGACACCATAATGAGAAGAGAAAAGGTTTGGAACCTGCTGGTCTAAATGACGAGAAACAATACAGAGAGGATACAGACTAATTTTATGGAGCCTCGTCCTTACATCTCTGTAGTATTGGCCAATTGACGTTACAGACATACCTTTACTTTAGTCCTATAACATATGACTTCGCATTCGTAATTAATTTTTAACGTTTTTATACTGATATTTTTTATTTTTACCTTTTTTTTTAATGCTGGTGGCACATTGATAGTAAAAAAAACCCCAGAAATTAATAGAAATAGTAAATAAGCCCCCGATGTCATACGTTATAGGACTAGCCTTTACTTCAAGAATAAATAATCTTGAATATCATTCAAATTTTGTATTTATTTATAGCAGCGATCATTCTACATTCTCCAATTTGACTAAAAACAAATCTTCTATCTAAATTTTCCTTGGATTTTGTTATTGTTGTTATTTCACTTTTTATTTCACTTTTCACTGTACAATGAGCTGTCAAAGATTTTTCATTTGCATTCGATTTCACCTATGCACGCTTTGTAAAGCTTTTTTCTGGCAAAATTTTGCGTTAATTTTTTTTTATCTCGTTGTTAATATGGTTAACATTTTAATATTGACATTATAAATATAGTGTGTTAAAGATACACTTTTGTAAATTATTTATTATATTTTTACCTCGATCATTACAAAAAGATTGGAAACAAGTAAACTGATGAGCATGCACTTTTTAGAATTTTAAATACTTTAAATGTCTATCTATTGAAAAAAAGAATGAAATATAATAACTGAAAATTGGTAAATTGAATGATGATGATGTGAATGTACCGCAAATACATTTTTCATATGACAAGAAAGCTCTCGGATATTTTAAAAAATTCGGATGCATGTTTACTTGTCGAAATGTGCATCTGGTGCCGTATTATTGGTCCCTCTAAGTTAATAACACTGATACAGTAAATTTTTTATAACTGGTACAGTAAAACAGGTATCATTAAGACATAACACATAGCACACAAGCACAAATTGTTTAGAAAATTGCCCATAGCACAACAACAGAAAGGCGGGATGTATGAATACCGAGCCACGCGAAAGGATATTACCAAAACAATTGACTACACAATCATTTGCCCAGTATCCAATAATCGGTACAAGAATGAACATACGGATGTTGGTGCGGTTCATGTTGCTCAGTCTTTAGTTTTTTATGTTGTGTTTTGTGTATTAGTACCTTTTTTTATTATTATTATTGTTTAACGATGGCGTTGTCATTTTATTTTCGATTTATGAAATTGAATGTCCCTTTGGTATCCTTCGCCCACCTTTATTATTATTCTTGTATCCGAAACAAGTTTAATTTACTGGTATAGAACATGTGCAATTGAAAGGATCATGCTTTTGTTGCCGTCTATTTTAGACAGAGCAAGGGCATACATTAAACAACAAATTAATGATATTTACTTCAATATTTCAGATTGTTCTAGTGATCTTCCCAATGTTTCAAATGCGTCACCAGATGAATATTTTGGACCCAGCAGAGATGTTCGACATGGGGTTAAATTTAAATGCGCACACAATTTCAGGCTTGTAGGGAAACCATATGTTACTTGCAGCGACAGAGGTGGTGGTCGCGCTGAATGGGAAATTTTATTTACCTGCTATCAAGGTACATCTTTATATTTTTAGAATAATATTTAAAAATTCACTTATTTCTAATTGAAGTTCATACTGATGGTAGGAATGCCTTTTATCGTCAAACGTCTAGCTGTTTTTCGCTACCGTTATAGCGCCAAATAAGCCTTAATTTTCAATCTAATCAAAATATAGAACTCGGGTTTCCTGTAGAGGTCGAATCCTGGACAGTTGAGCAAGTATGGCCACTACATTTGAGCTTAAGAGCTTAAAACAGCTCTTAATTTGGATATACTGTTCAATATAATTAGTCAATACAAGTACACACCCGTGATATCGCGGGTCCGTGACTGAATTAAAGTATATAACTATGCCTAAGCCTTATTTTAGTAATTGGTATTGTCATCTGATAAGTCATGTCGATTATAAGATACACAGTTTTCTCTGCTTTCAAATCTTTCTGTTTGAACCCGTCGACCTGAAACTTATCAGTTATTGAAAATATTAATTATTTGGAAAACAAGAGGTCCTGGCTATCCAGGAATGGAGTATTTTTTTATCAACATCATTGTCCTATATTAGTTATTTTAGAAAGTCTTGCTGATTGCTGAATAAAAACCACAATAGGGAACAATTTGACAATGATTGAATTTAGTAGTGTCAGTCCTTTGATTATGACCCGTGTATATAGCAAAATCCTAAATACACCGTTTGGTGGTGCGCCTGTCAAATGCGGAACGTACAGATAAGGTAATAGCTGAATACACTATTTGTATCGGTATCGGATTCGACGCGGAACTTGTTAATTATTGGCAATATTAATTATGCTGAAAACAAAAGGGTCTGGAGTGGTGTAATTTTTAATCTACACCATTGTTCTATATTAGTTATATATAGAGTTGAATTCTTTGATTTGTCGTTTTTACCCGATGACGGCTGACAAATTGGATCTCGTAATTTTAGTATTATAGATATATGTTCCTGATCAAACAAATTAATTGTGGACCCTAATTTGGACCAACTTGAAGACTGGGCCAAACAATTTTATATTCAAATACAGGTTTAATTCATCATTTGAAAGAACTCTCTCTCTCTCTCTCTCTCTCTCTCTCTCTCTCTCTCTCTCTCTCTCTATATATATATATATATATATATATATATATATATATATATATATAAGTCAAATTACACCAAACAGTGTTAGAGTTAGATTTTATACTGACAAATTTTTGTCCGTCCCTCAGCGGGATTCGAACTCACACCTTTGATACACTACAGCACCAATCGCTTAGCCTCATGTCCAGCGCTCTAGACCACTCGACCACATCCGCTATATAAAAATATAACTTCAATAGTCGTAGTGTTACCTTGTCACGGAAGGTGAATCTAGAGATAGACATGAGACACGTGTTTTTTAAGCGTGTGTAGATGTTATATTATTATTTTCATACACAATGTATTTATTATTTGTCAGCAATCTAACTCAACAATTTTATATATATATATACATATGTTTAATTTATGGTTATCCATATAGTTTTCTGTTCAATGGGAAATTACTCAAACTGAATAAAAGATATACACTTAGTTCTCAAAAATTAGATATGATTGACCATCTATTTTCTCTCTAAAATTATATTTGATGCTACCCAATTTACCAAACCAAAGAAAATAAATCCATAATGTCAGTTATCATCAATACAATGTCTTAAAAATCATTAAAAAAAATTAGTTATTTCCTTTTGAACAGAATTGAGTAATTAATAATAATAACATCAAAATAGCAATTCCTGAGAAAGAGCTATAAATCAACAACGCGGAAAGCTTAAATCGTGAAAATTGAACTGTAGCTTCATTGAGTCACAGGAAACAACATATATTAGTTTGAATAATTTCGTCAAGGCGAACCATATATTCAATCTTGCCGAACATCCCCAAATCAATAACCGATTTTTGTCTTCTAAAATCCGGTTAAATCGAAAAAAAATAATGAACTAATCTTAATGCATGAATTCTGCAAGTGTGTAGAGAGTATTTTAAATGAGTGTAATAGAAGGACGAACGATACCATAGAGGGAAAGTCAAACTCATAGATTGAAAATAAACTGTTCTTAGAATATTTCAAATCATAAAATCTGCGTCACCAACACATATATTTTCCTCAATAGTGACATGGTATTCATAAAATAAATTAGCAAAGCTTGTGAAAAATATGTGATACCGTAATACTGAATTAATAATTTACCGTAATCATATTTCTATAAGTCACCACAGACACGGGTATAGCGAACTAGATGGGATACATTATCATCATAAAATAACCGAAGGAACATCACCGTCCGTAAAGAGTGTGTAGATTTGGTGGGGAACACGGCTACACTCCGAGGTCGTATTTAAAATTAGAATGTGAAATGTTCTCGAAAAATTGCTCACTCGTGCTTAATGGAATGCATAAATGAGAGTACATGAGATTATTGCCAGATCCCAAACACAGGTACAATCAAATCTTCATTACAGCCAAATAATATTTTGTTATAGAAAATTGCCCACATGACAAAGAATATTTGTACAGCAAGGATTTACACATCTGCTACAAGTTGTTACTTCATGGTGAATCTCAGTACAATTACCAGATAGCTAAACAAAAATGTAGACAGGAAAATGCTTTTTTGATGAGAATTGATATGCAGGCAAAGTATGAACATATTGTCCGATATTTGAGTAAGTTATATGTACTTTAACCCTTTATTTTTCAGACTATTTATCCGAAAGCATAAATATATATATAGATTTCAGCATTCTTTTAATCACTGCAAAGATCATTCAATAACAATTCATCAGTTATTTTCTACTAATAAAAACGTGACAATAAATCGGTTGCAAATATTAGTTTTTAACTGTTTGTTGGTATTTGAAGCCAGATAGGTAAAAAGAATAACGATAAGTAAAGTTGAAAAACTATTTACTGTTCACAACCAGTACATTAGGAATTAATAAGGCTTATTTTGATTACAGTAACACAAGAGGCGTACCTTGTCAACATTCAATTTGTCTTTATTCAAGGAAGTCATAACCGAAATGACCAATCATCCCCAAACTGGAGATATGACGATGGTACGCAAATGGATTATTTTAATTGGGGCACGGATCAACCAGATGGTACTTCTTATTATGGTACTGATTACTTATCCTTGTACAAACCGGATTACTTTAAGATGCATGATGTATGGACTACGGGCGACAAACACAACGGGATACCGCTCTGTGAGATAGAACTAGCTCCATAAGACATTAACAATTAGTTTTGTTTTTAATGGTAAACCGCTATGTGACATACATCTAGCCACATAATAATTTAACCATTTCTTTTGTAATCAAGTAGATAGACAATGTTAAATTGAATTTATAATTTTGACATCTTTTTTTTTGTTGCTTGTTTGTAAATATATATGCCAAGCTTAATACCGCAGTCACACAAGGCCACGGTCTCACTACGATCTGTGAAAAACATTTTGATAATCGTAGTGCGATCGTGCAGATCGCAGTTAGATCGTAGTACGGTCGTGGTTAGGTCTTCATGATCCTGATGAGCGTGGCCAACTTTGAACATGTACAACACAATCGTAGTTCGGTCGTGGCGAAATCAGGTCTTAGTAGAAGCGTAGTAAGAGGTCAGTAATGTCGTGATAAGATCGCAAAGGTCGCTGTACCATCGTAGCGAAAGCGCGATTCTAGTCAAGGATACTGTGCTACGATCTCACAACGATGTAACTACGACCTCACTTCTACCATCACCTTCTTACCGCGACCCAACCTTGCTTCCACTACGACTATACCACCTTTATATTACGCTGTTTTTACGATTTTAGTACGTCCATGCCGTCTTCGTCCCGATCTTCTTACGACCTAACTACGTTCACAATACGCCCACCATACTCATTGTCATTGTCATATAAAATATATAAAAGCTCTTCAGGTTTTGTTTGTCTGTATGTAATTTGGACCTGTTGTCCTTTTTCTTCAACGACTCAACCATGCTTGACACATATGTGTCATCCCTTCTTTTGATCACTAAAGCATCGTCATTTGGCCTTGATGAACCAGCAATATGTTGTGATTAAGGTTTTATTGGTCGGTCCGACATATATCTACTATGATTCGTTACTATCAGATCTCCCTCTGCCTCTACTCCTACGATCTCGCACACGAGTTCTGGTAGATTTTGCATGACTGTGTTATTTCCGAAAAAATCTACGTATCAACGAGAAATAGAAGGAATGAAACAGTATTTATATGGAGCACGATGTTGACGTTACTACAGAGAGCGTAGTTAGATCGCAGTATAAACGTGGTATGATAGTAGTATGTTCGTTGTAAAAACGTGCTATAATCGCAGTAGAAGCGTGGTAAGATCGTGTTGCAATTTGATAAATCGTGGTATGGTCGTAGTGATGACGTGATGAGCGTAGAAAGATCGTGATAATCGTAGTGAGGTCGTAGAATAAACGTGGTGAGAACGTGGTATAATCATAATGGGGTCTTTTTAGATTCGCAATGACGATGTAGTAGCAACATGAAAGAAACGAAAAATTACATTTCATGCCGCTCATACCGCGACCTCATCACGGTGTGAATTTATTTTAGATCGCGGTGAGCGTGGTGCGATCGTGGTTAAGTGTGACTGGGCTTTAAATAACTTAGAATTAAGAAATATTATCTTTCACATATTGACGAATAATGTATCCTATTTCAGTTTTACAGATATGTATAATTGTATTGTATTAATTTAAGTGTAAATAACTTTAAACTTACTGCAGTCTGTATAAGGAAATCTATGGATTATTTTGGAAATCATTTATGGCCCAGTCCTTGCTATATTCTTTTAGCAAAATCTTGATTTGAATTTCTTATCTTGATGCTGACTTTTGATATCTTCATTTTATATTCCACAATTTCTGCATATCCAAATACTAGTTTGTCATGGGAACATTAACTTTAAAGAGAAACTAAACCTGTTTTAGTGTCAGAGTGAAAAGTTATACATTACAACTATTCATTTTCAAACAAACTTCTTTACTCAAATGTAACTAAACTTTGTTGTATCATGGAGAAGAAGTTACTTCTAAAGAATGTTGATTGATCACCAATACTTTAATTTTATTAAGAAACACGAAATTAACCAAATCTGCAATGACAAACAGACAAAACGAATAAAAATAGAGATAAACTACAATCACATCTGTGTTGGGATTTGAGAAAGGGACAAAAAAGGTATTTCATCTGGTAAACAAACTCTATTTCAACTTAAACACCTTCTTTTCCTAGTTTTTTGCATTCTTAGTTGTGTTAGATTAGATCTTTTTCTGAAGAATACAGCCGAATATGATACTTCAGAAAGTATTTGGAGAACACTGTAAGATTGATTATATTATGTTATGTGTTCCCCCGACTGTTTATATACATTTTTAAAACAGACAGATTCATAGATCTTTAATTTGACATTAGTAAATGAATAACAAACTAATAGTGCTGTATATGAATTTATTATTCCTAAATTTCAGAGTTTCATTTGACTTGTTACCTTGGTTTAAGGGAATCGATCCACCACACTTCTGAAAATACAAGTTCTGTTCTATAGCTTACTTATTAAACAACTATCATATCATTATACATTTCTCAAAGTATGAATTAATTCCTCTTAAAAATAATAACGAACAGCTTTGATACATTGTAGTAAACACCTGTGATAATGTTTGCCTGCCTTACTGATTCTGAATTTCATGTCGAGAGTCGATGAGATCAAGATCTTTATGAGGGTATCACAAATAATAAAATTATATATACAATGATCTATTAAAGTTTAATCATGGTCAGATGAATATTTACTTCTTACAATCAATTTATACAATTTGTTAGTCTAACATTATTATAGACAATGCACAATAAACACTATGATATCAAAACTTAACATTTACTGTAAGTAATTAATTCACAGCTGTGACGTCAGCCTAATCATTTACCGCGGTTTCTATTTCTAAAATCAACGATTGTTGAATCCGCTGAGAAAAAAATAGGTCATCATTTTTTTTCCTTACTTATGATAAAGATAATTGGGTTTGTTTTTAATACTATAGTCAATCGAAAAAATGTAACAAATCCAATTTATCAATAATATATGCATGATATGAGGCATGATAAATACAACTATATATTCTGCTCCTATATATATCCATATTCAAACAACACTTTTCTGTCTTGCGAGATCATCTTCTAGTGTTACTTCCTAAATGAAATATGAACTGTTTATATAAATTGAAATGTTCTAAAAAAAGATGTTTTCAATTGAAAACTATCAGACCATATTTTTCCTTTATCTCTGAGGGTTTTTGCTGTTCCGCTTATGGATCGAAAGCTTTTCTCGATCCAAATCCTGTCCCTATTTGGCACAACGTTTTGGAATTTTGGGTCCTCAATGATCTTCAACCTTTTACTTGTTTGGTTTATAACTATTTTGATCTGAGCGTCACTGATGAGTATTATGTAGACGAAACGCGCGTCCGGCGTATTAAATTATAATCCTGGTACCTTTGACACCTACTTACCTGTTTCTTGTTCAGTGTCATAACAATTGTGCTGCATCTTGCCGAGAAACGATGGAAAAGCAATATATCACCGACTTTCGATGTGGGTGACATAATTAGGTTTGTAATTGCAAGCATAGCGGTTGTTACCCCTCCATTTTGAAACTTTCAAACATAAATGCGTTATTGTATTTAATGCTACTTTGTCCCAGGTCATAGATCGAATTTATTTATTTAGTGTATTTGAATTTGATCTATGACACAATATAAATACAATAAAATAAAGGGAATTTAAAACAATGTACAAAAAGACAACTATAACTTGGGACAAAATGGCATTAAATAAATAAAGTACACAGGTAAATCTTAATATAATACTTTTGTTGTTAAGAGTACGGAAATACTTTTACAAAATAAATAAATTTGTTGTTTATAGTACGAGAACAGAAGTGACAATTTATCGTCATACTAAATACTTATCAAAGGTGGTAAATATTAGAAATGAAAATAAATATATGTCTTTCCTGCTTTACTGATTTTAAAATTATTCAAGATCAAGTTCTTTTTAAGGGTTTCATAAATACTTTACTGTTATTAATAGTATGATCACGGAAAGTGAAGTCAAGGTCAAATGAACTCTGCAAGATGAATATTTGCTGCGTACAACCATTTTATAAAATGTGTTGGTCTAAAATTATTATAGACATCAATAAATCATAACAAAATTTAGCGTTTACTATAAGTAATTAAACCACATTTTACCGTCTTTTCTATTTCTAAAATCAACGATTCTTGAATCCGTAGATGAAATGAGGTCATCAAATTATTTTCTTCTTTCCTTATTAATCATAAAGATTTTTTGTTTTGTTTTTGTTTGTTTTTAATAATGCATTCAATAAAAAAAATGTAACATAATCCAATTTATCAATAACAAATCAGGTATAATAAAAACTATAAATACTCCTCTTACACATTTTCCAAAAACATTTTTCTATACAGATAAAATATTTAGTGACATCATCTACTAGTGTTACTTCCCTAAAAATACCCTGAACTATTTATAAAAAAAAAAGTTCCGATAAAAAAATGCTGTTGGAAACTGTCAGACCATCGTTTTTTCTTTTATTTCTGAGGGTGTTTTTGTTCCAATTATGGATTGGAAGTTTCTCTCGATGCAAAAGTCGAACATAGTAATGGATTAGATTTTAAATAACAAATGTGTTCTTTCCCGTTCATTGCCTTTACCATTGTGCAACTTCTTGGGTGTGCTTGTTACCCAGAAGCATTTTGAAACTTTAAAATATCAACGTGACGTCACGTTTCTAAAAAAGTTTCAAGAGTTTCAATAAATATTGAACAATTATTTATTTTTAAATATCACAAAACATTGCTATCACATGAAGAAGGTGTGCTTTTATAGATTTCACCCAATAAATTGTCTAGGAAAAAAGAAGTCGCTGTATACTGTTGTGTATATCTCACTTTTCCTGACTTGAGCCCAACCTGTTTACAAGAAAAAAAATCTTGAATTTATAAATAATGGCTACTTTGCTTAAATAAGACAGACATTGGGAAGATCTAGTTTTCAGTGTTTTCAGGGGAGGTAATATTCTGTTTCTAGATTTCCCACTGTGGTGTGGATGTTATTTTCATTAAATATATTAATTTGTGATTAAAATGTATCTGCAAGTGATATCAAAGATAGCATTAATAATGTGTGATTTTGAGTGAACTGTATGATTTGAGTTAGTTCCCTATGAACAGAAATGTAAATTGCTCCTAAAGTGGCAATAACAACGAGATATATAAAAAATCTTAATTATGATTTTTTTTGTTCAATCATTAAATGAAAGTAGAAATAGTAAAAAAAATAATTCGCTATTAGCAGCCATTGTGGTTCAATTTTGTCAAATTCAGCTAAGAAATATTAATGATGAATTATTTACTTGCAAGCAGGCATGCTTTTTGCATTACATGTAATTGTAATTTAATGCATTACTTAAGAAAAAAAGTTGAGTAATTTTATGCATTACATTGCATTTATACATGGCATTACTTTTTCACGTACTGTATATCTTTCACATATTGTTATAGATTTAGCTAAATCAGAATTTAAGGAAAAAAAGTTGTGTAATTTTATGCATTACATTGCATTACATGGCATTACTTTTTTTCACGTACTATATATCTTTCACATATTGATAGAGATTTAGCTAATGCAAAATTTAAGATTTCTGGATTAATTAAAAGAAAGATATTTTTATGTGAAAAGCATTACTGTGAAAAGTGTTGTATTGTTGTCAAAACATCAATTAATACCTTGATTAAATGGAAAATTGTCATAAACCACTAACAGCTTTGTTTTATAATCAATCTTTTCATTATTTTGACACTTGGTCATAAATTAAGCTCTTTGTTTATCATTTAATAAGGGTAGACATTCTGAGTAAATATTTTTTGATTGGAATTAATAAATAATTTTTAAAATTGAAGTTAACATTGATTAAAATAAATATTAAAGGGAAAAATTGCAATTTTTTACTTATAGTTTAAATATATGCATGATGACATAAAATACATTTAGTATTTTTATCGCTATATGTGCAGTAATAAAGAAGAAAATAATTTCTTGATAAAAAAAATATTGGCTACTTCCTGTAGGGTGTGACGTTTTCTCCTGGTGTTGCATGACGAGACTTAGAATTCTTACATAATAGTTATTGAAAAACTGGCCATTATCGTGATATATGGACTGCCCACAGGACAGTGGTATTGACTGAGAAAGCGATAATGACTGAGCCGAAGTAGATAAAACAACATAATATAACAATGGCCATTTTCCTGACTTAGTACAGGACATTTTAAGGGGAGGAAAAATGGTGGGTTGAACCTGATTTTGTGGCATGCCAAACCTCCCGCTTTTATGGCTATGTTAAATATAAGATTAAAATGATAACATTGCATGACTGGACTAGAATAAACAAAAATGGGAGAACATATAGGACACAGGAACTCACTAATAATAGCTAACAAAAATTACCAGTTTAATATGCCAGACGCGCGTTTCGTCCACACAAGACCAACCAGCGACGCCCAGATGAAAAAAGTCCGAAAGTCAAAACAAGTACAAAGTTGAAGAGCACTGAGGACCAAAAGTTCCAAAAAAGTGTGACCAATACGGACAAGAGGTTGCGTTTAATACACAAATTTAAAATACATTTTCAAGGTGGTGACAAATACAAATGGATCGCCGTGGAATTATTTAAGTATATTTGATGCTGTTATTTGTTTGAAATCAAATAAACTAAGAAATGAACAATTTTCAGTTAAAGTCAGGAAACTAAATTCAAGTGATACAATGACATGATATACACTCTTATTATTTATTTATGTATAAAAAAGGGGCAATAGAACTAGTTTTACAAACGAGTTTAACTTGTCCTTAATAGGCAAAAAAATGTACGGGAACACTTAAATTTAGACATTTGAAAGCCATTGCCAAATGAAAGGTATACCTGTAATACTTCTAGCGTTTGGCATTTAATCTTAGTGAGGTCGGGAGGGTTAATTTTATAAAATGATATAGATTATCTGATATCATTTGGATAATAGAAGGAGCTATACTATAAACACATCAATTTTTACAAATACACTCGAGATCAAATTTTGTTAATTTTGCTTGTCCAATTACCTTATACTCACATTTCTTTCTCCTTCGATTTGAGCGTGCTTGTATTTATTTGACAGCTTTTTTTTTCATGTCTTTTATCTCGTTAGACGAAAGCTAACCTGCACAGTATATTCTGCATTTCTATAGTCCGAAGTTTACTAATTGATATCCTTATTTCACATGTTTATTCATAAACAATTATAAAAAAAACGGCATTCATTTCGAAATATAACACTGTTTATCAAGAGTTTTTCCTGAAAATCGGGAAAAGGGGAGGAGGCAATTCAACATTTTCGTCGAAGGGTAAGCAGCTGTGATATTGAACTTTTTTATATATTTAGAATGACAAAATGCATTCTGAATGTTTTACAGATATTTACAAGACAAACAGTCAAAGACCTTGATAAATGAAAATTGTTCCCGTTACTATATGTGGGGGTATAAACGGAATGTACTGAATATAAATAACGGGACAAAAATTATAGAAACGGAAGCTGAAATATAAAAATAGTAAAATGGAAAATAGATAATATGGGGATTAGGCCTATTCCTATTCTTAACCACTCTTAAATTCTGTTCACCCAAGTGCTATAAGTGATGGAGATTTCGGGTTCGACCCTAAACTTCTCATATGTATTTCTATTTCCAAATTGTCTTAGGTCCTATTTTGTACATTCTGAACAATAATCTGGAAGTCATTTTGTAATTAAGACGGGCGGATATTTTTATTTACATTTTGAAAAAAAAGATATAAGTTAATTCTGCAACCGCGGGAAACAACTTGAAATAACATTTTATCCCTTTATACGTATATGTTACATCATGTACATACTACTATCAGAATCGTGACACACAGTTGTACATAGGATGTTTATCACAGTTTATTGGTATGACATATTTCATGAATTTTACCCTTGCACACCTGGTTCACTCGTGATAACGCACGTAATGAATGTACCTTGTTCATTGTGTATTAAATTAATAAGCCTGTCAGGAAGTCGACCGTTAGAATAACCTAATGTGTCACTTTTTACACCACCCTGGTAATTATGAATCAATGCCGATTACTTTGGACAAATTTGTGAATGTTGGTAAAGTTAGGTAAAAACTCCAAAAAAAACAAATAACATACGTTAGAAAAAGGATATCTAATTTTTTTTCTTCAAAAGATCTCAAATCAACACCTCTTTTTTTAAATCTAAATGAGAGCATAACGATAAATCTCAGTTTATAATTCCTCTAGAATAAGTATCTCCGAATTTTGTTCACTTTATTGAGCCGACTCCTATAATATTAACTCCTCTATAATAATTGTTACTATATCTCAGAGCAAAACTGTATGATCTTCTGTCATCTACAGCTCTTAAACCTGACTTTAGCATTACATGCTGATTGTTTTTATATATAATGTCTTGGAAATTATTTTTAAAATATTCTAATCAATCTTAGTAAAGCATTACTTGATTTTATGATTTAGAAAACTATGTATGCTTCTTCCATCACTTGGTCGGGTAGAACATCAATAAGCTTGACAAGTCATTTTAACACTTATTATCTAATTTATATACTGACATTTGAGTGAATTGTTATTTTTTTCTTAAAGAAAGCACTGCCAGACTGCTGCTATATAAAGCAAATGATTGTTTTTTTGGAGTAAAAACAATACATGTAAATTTATTAACAAAAAGTAAGCATTTAATGTGGAATGGTGTTAATTCAAATATTTATACAGAGATTTATAATTATAAAAAAAAATTAAAAAGGGGTTTATCGAACATTGTGTGCTTTTTATAATAAAAAAAAATCTCAAGATATATAAGTATTAAATTTTACCTGAAGAAGAGGAAAAATAATTTATCCTTTTGGTCCTCACAAACTATGTCAGTGCTATTTCATTCCATCCATTAAATTGTTCATTACCTATGTTTTACATTTAATTCATTATAAAAAGTGAACTCCTATTTATATTTGCATATTACAATGGGAAGGATAATTTTGTAAGGTCACTCGAAAGTGTGAATATGTTCTAAATTGGTCAGACAATACTTGGTCATGTTTTATGAAGATTTAAGCCCTCGGCTTCGCCTTGGGATTAAATCTTCATAAAACATGACCAAGTATTGTCTACCCTATAATTAACGGACATGTCATGCTACGTACAAGGACTTTGTGGTAATTAGTTATCCGTGATTATTAGTTTTTAAGATGGTGACTTTCACATAATTCATAGTCGGTTTTGAAAATCGAATAACCTACTTATCTACAACCTTTAATGTTTTGGGAATATGCTTATTTATGAAGGATGAACATAATATGAAATTCTTATTTTTTTGCGAATTGTCCCTTTAAACTTCATCTTTGTAATTCCTTTTTAGCAAAAACCCTTATGGTGTTGAAATGTAATAGTTGTATTGCATAGACTTTTTACTTGATACTTGAATTTAATATGTATATGGAACAATTATTGCATATGCTAGAATATTTTGTTACTTCGTTTTGTTTTTAAATTTTTTTGAATTGTTTTCACTTTAAGTCATATGAAACGAGCGACCGGTGAAAAATAATCCAAATCTTGAACCAATGCATACATTTACCATAAACTAACTCTTCTGTGTACGACTTTATCAAAAAAGTTTTGCATAAATTTCGTATAAGCGTCAACAAATATTTCAATCGGACATTGTATTTGTTAAAATATGGAAGCTAATTAATGGTCGTGTTTTGAAGCCTAATATTAACGATTGTCACCCGTTTGTAAACAATCAACAAAGAAGCATGCATATTTAGGTAATCACGTGTAAAACAGGAACAATAAGATAGGGTTTATCTTGATGACGGATCAATGTTTAAGTTTGGTTTTCCATTTGCACTTGCAATCACCGGATTTTTACGAGCAAGATAACGCTTTATACGGAAAAACATGTCGGCGAATTGTTTGCTGGAAGCAAGCAATTAAAAAGGGTAACTTCTTCTAAATTTGGACAAATTATAGAATTTTCTTAGGAAAAAAGTATACTTAAATGCATTCCTTTGCCAAAGTAATTGTAATATAATGCATTACATTGCAATGTAATTCGCCGCCTGCTTGCAAGTGAACAATTCGACCTCATTGATTCCGTATACATGTGAACATCAGTTCAACCCTTAGCTAGAGATGGATAGGGCATGAATTGTGTGTGTCCGGTTATTTTAAGAAAAAGAGTGTCAACATTGAAAGGGAAACAAAGATAGATTATTTGGTTGACTGATTCGATTCACCAAAAAAAATCTTATAAAGGAAAAAACGATGATTAACATACACTTTTAACATATAATATGAAACAAAACAGACCTAGAAAAATCCAATTGAACGAGTTAGCTTTCTATTTATATTTGTATTTATGTTAATATCACTCATGTGACCAACGGAGGTCTTCGAAGGTCAACTCGATAGTTAATTAGATTGCATCAAGATTAAAATACACACAAAAGGAAGATACATATTATCGAGCGCATACCCTGTAAATTGTTTATTCGATATTATTTATAATTTTGATAAATGTTTTACATAGTTTTAAATCAAATATGAGAAATTGAGTCAAATCGGTGATCATGAATTTGACAGCTAGTGCCCCTTTAAGTATGTATGGGAAATGTTCAAATCAATATTGAAATGGATTGATATATTCAAATGATAATAAATACCAAAGAACCCCAATATTACAATATTATCTAAACCCCATTGACATTGGTAAAAAATATGCGATTCAAACAAAGTTTTAAAAACTGAGAGGCTTCTACCCTTTTTTTTGCCCCTTATTTCTAATCAGAACATTCATAACTCCCAACTTTCACAATCTAATCTTTTCTTAATGGTATGGAACTTTTTAATACATTTTGATTCAAATCTATACACTCACTTATAGTCTTATGTTATTGTCCAGAAACCAGAAAAAAATGGTTTGATTTTGGTCACTTTTGGTCCAAAAGACTTGAACGGTTAGGCCAATATCCCCTACTTTTATCCCAAGCTTTTTTTTGTGGTATGGAACCTTGTGTTACAATTTTATAGAGATTCATACATGTATTCTCAAGTTATCATCTGGAAAAAAATGCACTTTGTAGACGATTACGACATCGATATGCCATCAAACAGCAATTTATTAAACGATATTTTTTTATCTCGAGAATTCACATCTAATACTAGTATATAGCTTTTATTATAAATATTTATGAAAATATATATTTGAAAGCTGTCAATAAAATACCACGTAACAAATTGATTATATCTGTTCACAAATACAATATGCAATTTCTAATCGCTATTAATCCGATGGATTAGTGATCGCTGCACATTTTATAGTGATTTTGTTTTATAAAATAAACATCAATTAAACTGCCATTTAAAAAATAGATGAACAAAATTGTTGTCACTATGGACATGAGATGGATTTAAAATTTATCAGTAAACTATTCCTTATCAACTTAACCATTGCTTCGACGTTGTGTTCCACATTTGAAGACGTATGTCACCCTGAAGACAAAAGGTGTCTCAGACCTAGTATTCCTGGTCTTGGTAACCTGCTATGGGGTCGTTGCTGTTCTCTAGGAGTGCTGCGAAGGATTGGGAGTATTAGCCTTTTGGAATGTGCCAAGGAATGTTTACTCACAACTGGATGTTTTTCGTTAAATTATAGACAGAATTGGCATTTGTGTGAATTGCTAGAACGGCATAAGAATGGAGAGTCTAACTGTAATGTTTTTCTTCATGGCGAAGGGTGTATTCATAGTAACATATCAACATGGTCAAAGGTAAAGATTATAAAATGTTTCAATGAATTGATCTCCTGTATTAGTTTGAAACTTTTGTAATTACTGATTTTATTATCTGTAGGTTCCATTAGATTTAAGATAATCATTGAAACAGCAAAATCTTAAATACTATGATTATAAGGACAAATATAAAATCAGTCAAAAGATTGAAAATCTTTGTATCCTTTTCCATGCACAATAATAATGAGCCATATGAAAGGCTGTTAGTTTTCTCGTTTGAATTGTTTTACATGGTCGTTTCGGGGCCTTTTATAGCTGACTATGCGGTAAGGGCTTTGGTCATTGTTGAAGGCCTTACGGTGACCTATAGTTGTTAATTTATATGTCATTTTGGTCTGTGGTGAGCTGTCTCATTGGCAATCATATCACATCTTCTTTTTTTTTCTTTTTTTACATATAAATGGATTGTAAACAGGGGGAAGTTCACCGTTCAACGGTTATTTCCCCTTGAGTCATATTTTTATTCTATAGGTAGAGCTTGTTTTGTATTTCATATAGGGCTCTAGGTTAGTCAATATGTGGCGGAAATCTTATTAACACTTCGGTGTTGACATGTATATCAATAATGCGGTCATTTTTATAAATTTCCTGTTTACCAAACTGAATTTTTCGAAAAACTAAGGATGTTTTTATCCCAGGAATAGACTACCTTAGCAGTATTTGGCACAACTTTTTTGAATTTTGGATCCTCAATGCTCTTCAACTTTGTACTTGTTTGGCGTTATAAATATTTTGATATGAGCATTATTTATAGATTTCATATTGAATGCTACATTTCTATTAGAGTAGGATTGGGTCACGATATTATAATCCATAATAAAAAGTGGTCATTGTTATTATCAAATGAGACACAGAAACTTTCATTATTTTAACTAAATCTTTTTAAACATGTCGATGTCAAAACAATTAAAACGGCTTTTTAATTTCCGATTGTATGAAGACATTACCGTCTTTTGTTTAATAATGTTCAAACTAGTAGCATTTACAAAAAGAATGTTAGCAACAAGTGAATAGTAAAATAGCCATGGAACCAGATAAGCTAATAGCAATTGAAAGCATAGATTGAAATGAAAGACCAATTCACTAACTAATTACTGACATCTTGTCTTGTTATTACAGAAATTGTCTGGAAAGTGCATTGACCACCACTGTGCAGATGGCCAAAGATGTTACTTTGATGTTGGTACTGGTGTCGAGTGTAAAGTTGCATGCAAGTATTGTAATGTTTTTTTTCTAAAAAGAGAAGAGATGCAGTAGGTTAAAATATTACCGTCATATGAAACTAGAGAAAGTGAAAGCGATACCAATTCATAGTCTGTTGAATGGGCATCAACTATGATTAAGACAAAAATTTAAAATACAATTATTTTTGTTTTAACTATGTATATAAGCAAAATTTTGAAATTGTATTTTTTAAATTTGTCAAATAAGCTCAAAATCATCGATGATGTTAGATTACCTTTTTTGAATTTTGGGTCCCCAATGCTCTTCAGTTTTGTACTTGTTTGGTTGTATAACTATTTTGATCTGAGCGTCACTGATGAGTCTTATGTAGACGAAACGCGCATCTGGTGTATTAAATTATAATCCTGGTACCTTTGATAACTATTTTTTTCTTGCAATAACTTAACTGCATTGAATCCATATGTATGTAACCTTAAATTAACCTCTTGGTTAAAGACAAGATAAGCATGTACTAGCTATCTTGATCTATTAAAAGGGAAAATGTTGTAGCTAACGACCCTTTAATAAAGTATGATATGAAACCCTTATATTGTATTCCATGTATACTATAAGAAACGTTAACATTTGATGCTGTTAAATATGTATTGCTTTTGTAATTATTACCACTGGAATCATACGTATACTGGTGGATATTGTTTTATTTTTATTTAAATTTGTTGTTATAAAATTTCGAAATTATTTGGTACTTTAAATGTTATTACTCTCAGTTTATATTCTACAGGTGGACTTTTAGTCCCCGATTGTATCATAAAAAAAAGTAAAAAGACAAAAATACCGAAATTCAAGAGAATGTTAGAACACAAAGTCTTTTTGCCATTTCTGTTCTAAAATTCTCTTGAATTTCGGTATTTTTGTCATTTTACTTTTTTATGATGCACTCGAAGACTAACAGTTTTGTTGTTGTTGTTGTTAAATTGCAATTACTTTACTAAATAGGACATAAACGACAAATAGGTTTAATCCACCATTTACTAATTAAGGAAATGTCTGAACCAAGTCAGGAATATCACCTTTGTTTTCCATTTATTTGATATGTTTGCGCTTTTGATTTTTGAAAACAAAGGTGATATTCCTGACTTGGTTCAGACATTTCCTTAATTAGAAAATGGTGGATTAAACCTATTAGTCCTATATGTCCTATTTAGTAAAGTAATATTATTTAATTAATTACATTTCAAAAACTGTGTAATGGTAATTAGTGTAATTGATAATTTTTGCAATGTAATGTGACATTTAGTTAATTACATTGCAATGTAATTGACCCCAAGTCTAAATATAATAGGATTTTTGAATAAGCCTGTTCTCTGCTGACTACTACACTTTGTTTCTAGACAGCGTTTGAGTATATAAGCAGTTTACTTTTCGAAGGATCAATCAGTAATATTACATAGTCGTATATGCCATTTCGCAAACTATATACGGTTCTGCTCTGTAAACAGGGTGGTACAAATTGCAAAAACAATTTGGAGCTTGCTAACCGTAAATAGAAAAGTATAATTTGTAATTTTCGTCTTCTCCACCTGTCGGATAACCTACTAAACATCTTCAAATAGAATTCAAAAGTTGGTCTTATGAAAACTTAATGAAGTTTTCTACTTTTTCTTTACAAAGTCGGTAATCGAATTTTCTCTGTATATTAAAATGTTTTGCAACATTGGTAATATAATCGTCAATATGGTCATTCGATCGGGCATCAAGGGCATCAAGGCAAAACGGTTCCCCAAAATGTGTGTCATTTTGTAACAGGGATTCCTTCATCATAGTTTTTATATCCCGTCATTGTTCACCGAGTTATTTAACATTAGTATTCATTAATATGGGCATAAATGATACAACAAATTAATTATATTTATGGCAATATTTCAGATTGTTCTGGTGAGCATCCCAATGTATTATATGCGTCACCAGATGAATATTTTGGACCAAGTAGAGATGTTCGACATGGAGTTAAATTTAAATGCGAACACAATTTCAGGCTTGTAGGGAAACCATATGTTGCATGCAGCGACAGAGATGGTGGTCGCGCTGAATGGGACATTTTATTTACCTGCTATCAAGGTACATTTTTTCACCACTTATAATTTGTCCATCACTTATTTCTAAGTGTAGTTCACACTGATGGTAAGAATGCCTTTTATCGTCAAGCGTCAAATGTCCGACTGTCGTTATAGTGTCAAATGAGCCTTAATTTTGAATCTAATCAAAATATGAAACTCGGTTTTTTTTCTCCTGTATTTTTATTGTCATTCGTCATGTGGGGTAGCCAGTTACTACTTTCATCTCTTGTTATGTCTTGGAAATAAAACAGTACTGAGCAGAAACCCATAGAAAGGAAGTTTAAATGAATAGGGAGCACTTTTTAATCGAGGATAACCTAATAAATTGATTGCATGCATTGTCGTCTCTTTACACATTCCCCATGTCCATTCTCCATATTATAAATCGGTTCATGTGTTTACAATCATATGTTCTTCTCCATTAACACAATTTAGATTGCAGGTCAAGTTACAGAAACATTGGGGTATGTCAAAGATTCATATATTACATTTTGCATACAAAAGTAATGCGTAACAATATACTTCACAAGTACACATCCGTGATATCGCGGCTCCGTGACTGACTTAAAGTATATAACTATGCCTAAGCCTTATTGTAGTAATTGGTATTGTCATCTGATAAAGTCATGTCGATTATAAGATACACAGTTTTTTTATTTGCTTTCAAATCTTTTCTTTTTGAACCCGTCGACCTGGAACTTATCAATTATTGGTAATATTAATTATTTGGAAAACAAAAGGTCCTGGCTATCCAGGAATGGAGTATTTTTTAATCAACAGCATTGTCCTATATTAGTTATCTTAGAAAGTCTTGCTGATTGCTGAATAAAACTACAATAGGGAACAATTTGACAATGATAGAATTTAGTAGTGTCAGCCCTTTGATTATGACCCTTGTATATAGAAAAATCCTAAATACACCGTTTGGTGGTGCGCCTGTCAAATGCGGAACGTACAGATAAGGTAATAGCTAACAGGTGAATATACTATTGGTATCGGTATCGGATTCGACCCGGAACTTGTTAATTATTGGCAATATTAATTATGTGGAAAACAAAAGGGTCTGGAGTGGTGTAATTTTTAATCTACACCATATTGGCCTATATTAGTTCTACAAGTACACACCCGTGATATCGCGAGTCCGTGACTGAATTAAAGTATATAACTATGCCTAAGCCTTATTTTAGTAATTGCTATTGTCATCTGATAAAGTCATGTTGATTATAAGATACACAGTTTTCTTTGCTTTCAAATCTTTCTGTTTGAACCCGTCGACCTGGAACTTATCAATTATTGGAAATATTAATTATTTGGAAAACAAAAGGTTCAGACTATCCAGGAATGGGGTATTTTTTAATCAACAGCATTGTCCTATATTAGTTATCGTAGAAAGTCTTGCTGATTGCTGAATAAAGCTACAATAGGGAACACTTTGACAATGATTGAATTTAGTAGTGTCAGCCCTTTGATTATGACCCGTGTATATAGCAAAATCCTAAATACACTGTTTGGTGGTGCGCCTGTCAAATGCGGAACGTACAGATAAGGTAATAGCTAACAGGTGAATATACTATTGGTATCGGTATCGGATTAGACCCGGAACTTGTTAATTATTGGCAATATTAATTATGTGGAAAACAAAAGGGTCTGGAGTGGTGTAATTTTTAATCTACACCATTGTCCTATATTAGTTATATATAGAGTTGAATTCTTTGATTTGTCGTTTTTACCCGATGACGGCTGACAAATTGGACCTCGTAATTTTAGTATTAACTGTTCAGCCATTACATTTAATAAACAAATACTTATTTCCGCCCAAGGCGACGTCACTGACAATACGACGTCGACAATAGACATGTACAATAGTTGGAACGTTATGTTCCCGCGATAATCTCAACAATACTAGTACTTAACAGAGGCCGTCAGAGTGACAGCAACCGGATTAACGGCAGAGGTCGAACCATGAACAATTGAGCAAGTATGGACCCTACAGTTAAGCTATAAAAAGCTCTGAATTTGGACTGTGATTCAATATTTGATATAGCATAGGTTTGTGACACAAAATGAATGTGGTCAAAGAACTCAAAATAAGAAATTGACCTGATTTACCTGTAATGGTCCATTATTGTTAGGATCGGCATATAAATAATCCCCAAGAACTCATTTTTTATGAAATCAAACAAAAGTTTTATTTAGGAAACTTTGTGAACTTTTCATTTCTATGTAGGAACATTCCAGCAGCGTCTACATACGGAGTATATATCTCCCAATTGATACGATATTTTGCGCTTGTATCGCCTATCATGATTTCATTGATAGAGGGTTACTGCTCACAAGGAAGCTTTTAAACTAAGAGTTCCAAATGGTGAAGTTGAAATCATCCCTTCGTAAATTTTACGGACGCCATCACGAGTTGGTTGACCATTATGGAATAACCGTTTCACAGATGAAATCGGATATGTTTCTTACGTCGTAACTACAATCCCCTTCCCTTCTCATGAATGTGACCTACCGAATTAGACTATTCACCGTGTGGAGAAGGATCTACTTACCCTTTCGGAGCAACTGAGATCATCCCCCGTTTTTGTTGCGGTTTTCTATGTTGTTTCTTGTGTACTATTATTTGTCTGTTTGTATTTTTTTCATTTTTAGCCATTGCGTTGTCAGTTTCTATTCGATTTATGAGTTTGACTGTTCCTCTGTTATCTTTCGCCCCTCTTTTGGACCACAATGTTGACTAATTTGATTAAGGAGCCCACAATCCAAAATCTCTAAATGCTTCCTGTTCGCTGTGAGTTAAGGCTCCGTGTTGAAGGCCGTACCTTGACCTATAATTGGTTACTTTTATAAATTGTTTCTTGGATGGAGAGTTGTCTCATTAGCACTCATACCACATCTTCCTATATCTATTAGATTCAGCATTTCGAAGAATCCTATAAATTAATTTTTTGTTGAATCAACCAAAGTTTAATTTTGGACCTTAACCTTAAACATTTAAGTACAGGTTTTTATTTAATTTATGGTTATCAATATAATGTTCTGTAAAAATGGAAATAACTCAAACTAAATAAATTATAAACACATAGTTCTCTAAAATTTTATACGATTTAAATAAAATTTATCATGATTTAAATCGTATTTCATAAATAAAATAATTATGATTTTAACACTTTTTTTTATTAAATGAGATATGATTTAACCATTATTTTCTAAAATTTTATATGATGTTACACAAAGGCAATTTACCAAAAAAAGAATAGAAAATCCAAAACGTCATTTATCCTTAAAAAGTTAGTTATTTCCCTTTAAACAGAATGGAGTTATTTATGGGAATTACATAAAAATCTAGTTCTTTGAAATAGCTATAACTCACCAACGAGAAAAGCTTAAATCGCGAAAATTGAACTTCATCTCCCTTTAGTCACAGAAAACAACATATCTTAATTTTAAGAAAAAAAATCGTCAAAACGTTTTCATGTTAATGTACGGATGCTGTTTGGCGTATATCCCTTTTCAGTAACCGATTTTTCCTTCGAATATTCGGTTATATAAAAAAAAAATATGAAGTTATCTTATTTCCTTAAAACGTTACATTACTGCATGAATTCTACAAGTGTGTAGAGAGCATTATTAAAATTCGTTCAAAATCACAAAATCTTCAACACCGATACATAGACTTTTCCTCAATAATAACAAGGTATCCATAAAAAAAAAAAGCAAAGGTTTTGAGTAATTTGTGATACCGAAATACTAGATTAATAATTTGCCAGAATCAGACATGAAACGTTCTATAAAGTCACTGCATACACGAGCAACGCGAACTAGTTGGGATGCATTAGCATCATATAATAGCCAAAAGAACATTCACTGTTCGAAAGGTATGTGTATAGTAGTATCTAGTGACGAACACGGCTTCACTCTGAGTTGATATTTAAAATTAGGATGTGAAACGGTTCTCACAATTCCTCATTCGTGCTAATGAGAGAATACACGAATAAGTGAAAGTATGGAGAAAATTATATTATTGTCAGATCCAAACCACAGGTACAATTAAATCGTTAATACAGCTCAATAACATTTTGTTATAGAAAATTGCCCACACGACAAGGAATATTTGTATGACAAGGATTTACATATCTGCTACAAGTTGCTACAACATGGTGGATCTTCGTACCTATACCCGAAAGCTAAAAGAAAATGTGAACAGGAAAATGCTTTTTTGATGAGAATTGATACGAAGGCAAAGCAGTACCATATTGTTAAATATTTGAGTAAGTTATATGTACGTCAACACTTCGTTTTCTGACCATGTATCAAAAATCATAAATATATATTAATAGATTATCGTGTGATTTTCTCGCTTGAGCCGGTACGAAGTTGAGTTGAGATGACCAATGATAATCTGTTTATCGCTATTTTACCTATGCCGACTTTGCTAATTTCATGTCAATTTCATTAGCAACGCCACGTGCCTCCTTAGTTTCTAGCGATAATTTTTCATCTCAAGCGAGTAGCATGATATGAAAATTTATCACAAAAAAATGCACAAAAGCGATAATTCTTTTTTTATCATTGCAAAGATAATTTAAATAATAGCTAATCATCGATTTAAGATTTGTCTTTAGATTCGGATTATTTTATTTTGGTTCCACCGTCATTGCAAAGATGAAGGATTGTTGATTGTTTATGTTTCACCACTTTCCCCTGAATTGCTTTGATCAGCAGTTCATATAAACCAGAAAAATGTGAAACCTAGTTGAAATATTTATCGGAGTCTAAATGATATTCAAGAAATATTTTGCAACAATTTTATATGGTATGCAGTTGTACTAAAATTAATAGCATATTTCAACTCCTTGGACATAGTATATTACCCTCATGACCAGTTAAGATTTATTGACTTTGATACTTTTGCATAGTTTGTATGTTAACTTTAGTATAAGTTCAGTTTTAGAAGAACCCTCTATGATAAGAATAACTAATTGGTATGCTAATGACATGAAATTATCATTGATATTGTCGTATTGATATCTGTTTACAAAACTGTGAATAGCTTGAAATGCTACGGAGTTTCTACCCAATGAATAGATTAT
This sequence comes from Mytilus galloprovincialis, assembly GCA_037788925.1. Lineage (NCBI taxonomy): Eukaryota > Metazoa > Mollusca > Bivalvia > Mytilida > Mytilidae > Mytilus > Mytilus galloprovincialis. Next base: position 102,663,181 of record CM075330.1, read on the forward strand.
CTTGGCTGTAATTGACAAAACTTTTGATAAGTTTTGACATCTTATGCTACTAAACTTTGTATTTTATTGGGCTTGTTAAGTTTTTTCATCTTTTTAGACAAAACATGTGTTGGCGTACAAAGTTATAATCCTGAAGATATCTTCGATGAGTGTTTTGCTTATGATTCTTACATATCTTTTAACTTGATAAGTTCAGTCTTTTTGTTGATTGAAATATCCACATCCTCATGATGATTCTTGACAAAGCTCGTTTCAACTGGCCCAATTTTTTTTTGTGGCCGAGAAGTACATACTTAGAATAACTTTGCATTTTATAACAAGGCATACTAACTTGTGATAAAAAGCTTCAAAGTGAGCTGAAAATGAATGATTACATATTGCAATCTCGAACTGAAAGTTATGTAGCACATACTAATACTAGTTTGTCAGATTTAATGTATATTTCTCTGAATATTCTTATTCAAAGAACTTACGCTCGATATTAAAAGTTAAGTTTAACAATTTGATATGAATTTAAAGATACCTATCCTACTATTCTACCTTCCATGTGACTATTATAATTAGGGTTCTATGTTCAATGTATTCATGTACATTGTAATGATATTACACAAGACAATAGGTCTTTATCCTAGGAAATTTACATAGATTATCATCATCACATGATTTGTATTGCTCATATAATTCAAGATGGAAAGAAACATCTGCAGTAGTTGTGACTAGATTTATTTCACTTGACTGAGCGGAGTTTAAGAAATTAGCTCATTTAAGGTAGCACAATACAAAGATTTTTTTACTTCCAATCACTAACCTTTGAAATGCTGTAACTTTCTTATTAATGCATAGAAAATAATAAAAGAGGTATATATAGATAGATAAAAGATTAATCTTTTAAATGAATGCAATATTTTTATTATGCAATCATTATGTAATCAATTATTATGTAATTAGTGGCAAAACCTGGGTAAGTTCACTTGCATGAATTTAGCTCTATCATCTCTTTAACTATGCAGAAAATTTTAACGGAATCTTAATCAAAACATCATGGGCTTCAAAAGGATGTCTCAGATTGTCTCTATGGTGTTCCATTCTCTCATAAATCTCTAATTAGTGTAAACATCCTAACCACATAAAAAAAGATTATGTTCAATTAGGTGTAAAATTTGTTCTATACATTCTATCTGAAATCTGAGACACGCTTTTGTAGATGATGGCCATAGGAACAATATATAATAAAATCAACCCTCTAGGGATACCTATGCAGAAGCTAATTTCATTTGAAAGTGGAAATTTGGTGAAAAATATGTTAGACACAGTTAACATTATAATTGGTTATATAATTGGTTATATAATTGTTGCATAATACTAACATTGCATTTATTTGAAAGAGTAATCTGTTAGCTATCCAAACTACCACTTTTATAAATTTTCAAGCATTATTAAGAAAGTTACAACATTTTAAAACTTGGGAGTTGGAGTTATAAAATCTTTGTATTGTGCTACCTTAAGACCAGTCCATCTATAGACAGGAGTTTTGGGATAAGCTCATCAATGAGTGTCCAGTTATTCGCCCCATATCATACACTCAGTTCTATTGTATATGGTGACACTGATTAGTGATTAGAATTCAATTAGTATTATAACGGCAATCATCCTTATCATACACATCTTCAAATAGACTGTCTTTATGCAAATTAAAACATAAGCTCCTAACTGTAACTGATAAAATATCTCAGTAATCGTTAATAGCTTACTTTTTTCTAATTATAATTTTCACTAGAAGCCATATCTTTCCATAGAAATACATATATTTGAACTAAGTCGTAAGCAGTGGCGGATCCAGAAATTTTCATAAGTGGGGGCCCACTGACTGACCTAAGAGGGGGCCCGCTCCAGTCACGCTTCAGTGATTCCCTATATAAGCAACCAATTTTTTTCCCAAAAAGGGGGGGCCCGGGCCCCCTGGGCCCCCCCTCTAAATCCGCCTCTGGTAAGGATAATTTTAGTTGATTAATGTGCCATAAAAATCTTTTCTAGAATGGAATCTTGTTATCATTATTCCTTCAAAGTTTCAAAATATTCTTATTGTAGTTTGAGGAAAAGAATTTTGATATTTATTAAAAAATATATAAATTATATGTGTTTGCATTATTTTCTACTAGTGAAAGGTGTGACAATTAATCTGTTGCAAATATAAGTTTTTCCATTGTTTGTTTGTATTTAAAGACCGATAAGAAAAAATAACGATAATAATAATTTACATCTAGTACATTAGTATAAAATTGACAATGGAATTGATAAGAATTGTTCTGATTACAGAAACACAAGGTGCGTACCTTACCAACATTGACTTTGTCTTCATTCAAGGCAGTCATAACCAAAAGGACCGCTCATCTCTAAACTGGAAATACGAAGATGGTACACAAATGGATTATTTTAATTGGGGCGCTTATCAACCAGACGGTAATTCTCCTACAGGAACTGATTACATAGCCTTGTATAACCCAGAGGAGTTTAAGTGGCATGATGTATCGACAATACAGCCATACACAGGGATACCGATATGTGAAATAGATTTAACCACATAAGACATGAACATTTACTTTTGTATTCAATGGGATACCTCTATGTGACAACGATCTAGCCCCATAAGGCATTAACAATTGCATTTGTGTTTAAGAAGTTAGACAATGTTAAATTGAATATCTAAGATTCTGACATCCTTGGGTTTTTTGCTTGTGTGTTAATATATGCAAAGCATAACATAACTTAGAATTAATTAATATTATCTTTGACATCATTTTTCAGTTTAACAGATATTTATAACATTGTATTAATTTCAGTGTAATATATTTAAAGTCTGTTTAAGGAAATCTATTGATTTTATGTAAATCTATTATGGCATAATCCTTGCTATAATTTTTTTTTTTGCAAAATCTTAATTGACTTTAAATATTTTCATTTCATTTTTCATGACTTCTACATATCTAAATAATAGTTTGTCATGGATACTTTAACTATAAAGAGAAGTCAAACCAGTTTTTAGTGAGTGAAAAATCATTCATATACAACTATCCACCTTATCGCTATTTAGTCCAATCCGGGAAAAACAGTCATCTATACAACTTCCTGTTTGGGTCAGGCCGCCGAAAATAGAGGTCATCAGTAATGAGCTGAGGGAGGAAAAACTTTAGAAAGCAATCATCAAGAAACTTTGAAAGAGTATGATCAACTTTTTCGAAATTAGAATTGAAGTAAAAAAATATTTTGTTTGAAGTATTTACGGTAGTTTAAAAAGGTCTAATCAAAAAATATCATGCATGGTGAATTATTTAAACAGGGTCCCAGATAGCTTCAACTGGATGAAAAAAGTTTAAATTTTAGAACTTATCCGGAATGGAATAAATAGCGATTAGGTGTATTCATTTCAATTGAAGTTCTTTACTCAAATGTTACTAAACTTTATTGTATCATGGAGAAGAACATACTTGTGAAAATTATTGATATATCGTCTTTAACATTATTAAGAAACCTGCAAATGTTTCTTAAAAACAGATTTAAAACCAGAAAGGAGTAGATTCGGTAAGGGTCCATTTTGGCCCCAAATTTCAGGTTCATCTGAAGAAAGATTTTGGACACTTTTTAAACACATCAGTGTCTATTTCAGTTGATTCAATTAGTTCATGTGAAAGATTTTAACTGATTTACTCAATTAAAACGCTTTGAATCAAGCTTACATATGAAAAATGTATCAAATATGCTAAAAAATGTCACTTTTCAGATAGTTTTTGTCAAAAATGAAAGTGAACATCTGTGTTCATCCTCAACCTTTATATATGTTATGTATTATTATCAAATACAACTTACATTTCAATATTAAGAATAAACACAGATGCGGCCACTTTCATTTAAGATGAAAAGCGTCTAAAATTTAACTAAAATTCTAAAATTGTGAAGATTTCAGTAATTAGCATGACTTAATGATGCTAGTACCGGATATATGTGCATTGTATCATACATGTGATGGACTGTGAAACTCAGATCAGGAGATTTGGAAATTTTGGTCAGGAGATTAGGACTCAGATCAGGAGGTTTTTTATCGACATAAATTTTTCCGTAAATGTAACCGTATGATGTAGAATTTGTGTTTTTTTCTTCAAATTTCCATCAAATTGTAATATGTTTATAGTACACTTATTGCCTTTCTATTTGAATGAAATAAAATATTAAGCAGAATCTGTTTCTGGTTTTGTTTTGTTTTTGATAAATGATTGTTCACTGCTTGCAAAAAAATCATTATATTTATTTATCTTATCTGTATAGATTTGTATTCATGACTCCATCTCCTTATCAATGGCAACTGAACAGACAAATAAGAAAGAATTTATGTATTGTCAAAAACAGCCAATATTTATGTAGCAGAAGGATTCTACTTGTCAATAAATAACTAAAAGTTTACATTTTAACAATTTTGTAAAACTGCTTTATTTTGGGGCCAAAAAGGGATCTTACTGGACCTACTCCTTTACCAAATCTGAAATGACCGACAGACAAAACACATAAAATTCAGATATACTACAATCACATCTGTGTTGGGATTCAAGAAAGGGGAAAAAAAGGTATTTCGTCTGGTAAACTCTATCCCAATTTATACACCTTCTTTTCCTAGTCATAGTTATTGCACTGTTAAGTTTGTTGGATGAGATGTTTTTATAAAGAATTCAGCTGAATATGATCCTTTCAGGAATCACTTTCAGAAGACTGTAAGATTGATTATATGGTTCTATGTGTTCTACCCTACTGTTTACACACATTTTTAAATGGACAGCTTCATAGATCTTTAAAGTTGACATTGTAAATGAAAAATAAACTATCAGTGCTGTATATGAATTTATTATTCCTGATTTTCAGGAGTCTGTTTCCTCGGTTTAAGGTTTCTTTGTCTAAGTATCTGTGACCCAGTCGTCAGTATAGGATTTGTCACATAGGGAATTGGCCCATCACACTTCTGAAAATACAAGTTCTGTTTTATAGCTTATTAATAAACATTAAACAACTACCATATCATTATATATTTCTTCAAATTTTGTATTATAGTTACTCTTCTTGATTGTATTTTCAAAATAAAGAGCAGCTACTACTTTGCTTTGGAATATTCAAAGAGCATGCAAGTTTTGTGTGTTTTGAATTTATATGCCATATTCTTTATTTTTTTCATTTAAAGTTGATATGTCATCTAAATTGCAGTTTGGATACATATTGGACTTTCATAGTAAATTTTTATATTATGTACTAATTTTTTCAAGAGACTTTTTATTTCATGAGCAAATATAATATGCTTGAACAAGGTTAGAAAAAGGTAGAATTAATATTTTAAAAATTAATTTCCATATATGAGTGGGAAGTTTTTATTCAGGTTAAAGATAACAAGAGTGCACACACTGAAATGTCTCGCCTTCTTTACTAATCATTGATATTATGTTGATAGTCCTAAGTATAAAGCTTTATTACAACTGTCACATAAACTTAACATTAACCAAGATAGCTAAACAAAGACCAATGAATCATGAAAATGAGGTCAAGGTCAGATGAACTATGCCAGGCAGACATGTACAGCTAACAAAGCTTCCATACAACAAATATAGTTGACCTACTACTTATAGTTTAAGAAAAATAGACCAAAACACAAAAACTTAACACTGTGCAATGAACCGTGCAATTGAGGTCATGGTTAAATAAAACCTGCGGGACTGACATATAGATCATAATATATTTCCATACACCAAATATAGTTGACCTTTGGCATATAATATTAGATAAAAAGACCAAAACTTAAAAACTTAACTTTGACCACTGAACCATGAAAATGAGGTCAAGGTCAGATGAAATCTGCCCGCTAGACATGTACACCTTACAATCATTCCATACAACAAATATAGTAGACCTATTGCATAAAGTATGAGAAAAACAGACCAAAACACAAAAACTTAACTATAACCACTGAACCATGAAAATGAGGTCAAGGTCAGATGACACCCGCCAGTTTGACATGTACACCTTCCAGTCCTTCCATACACCAAATATACTAGCCCTATTGCTTATAGTATCTGAGATATGGACTTGACCACCAAAACTTAACCTTGTTCACTGATCCATGAAATGAGGTCGAGGTCAAGTGAAAACTGTCTGACGGGCATGAGGACCTTGCAAGGTATGCACATACCAAATATACTTTTTTTTCAAGTGGTCACTGAACCATGAAAATGAGGTCAAGGACATTGGACATGTGACTGACGGAAACTTCGTAACATGAGGCATCTATATACAAATTATGAAGCATCCAGGTCTTTCACCTTCTAAAATATAAACCTTTTAAGAAGTTAGCTAACGCCGCCGCCGCCGCCGCCATAGCTACCGCCGGATCACTATCCCTATGTTGAGCTTTCTGCAACAAAAGTTGCAGGCTCGACAAAAATCGGCTATCTCCATCTACACATTTATAATGGAACTTTAAGATGGATGAAATAGATATAAGAAGATGTGTTATGAGTGCCAATGAGATAAATCTTCATCTAAGTCACAATTTGTAAAAGTAAACCATTATAGGTCAAAGTATGGTCTTCTATGGAGCCTTGGCTTACACTGAACAGCAAGCATAAAGAGCCCCAAAAATTACTAGTGTAAAACCATTCAAACAAGAAAACAAATGGTCTGATCTGTTTAAAAAACAAGAAACACTTATGAACCACATCAACACATGACAACAACTGAACATCAGGTTCCTGACTTAGGACAGGTGCAAACAAATGCAGTGGGTTTAAACATTGTAAATAGGTACCAACCTTCACCCTTACCTGACATGCCTTGTTGGTCACTGATTTAACAACGTGTTGACCACTGAATTTACTAACACCAGCATATTTTGCATAAAATTACCTGCTTGAACAAGACTTGACTTGGTAAGTTAACATTTCCTCTAATCACTGCATTGACCTTCTGCAAATCTTGTTGGTTTAGAGGTGTGATGATGTATAGCTCTTTCTCAACTGAGTCAATCCCTCTAACAATGCCTGTAGGATTATATAAAGAGAATTGATATGAGAAAGTCTAGTAAGTAATACCCTAACTAAAAGGTTACACAAGTTACCAATTCTGTTGTGATTGTTTCATTTAAATATTTTTACCCATTTATGATGTGCTGTGAATAAAGAAGGCAAGGTTCAAGTTTAGATGCAAATATAAGTAAAAATGAAATATACAGTTTATTAAAAATAGGCTTCTAAAATAGATTCATTAATTTTATTTATCTTTTCAAGAGGTGCATTTGAAGATGACAGATATGAAAATAAGTATTTAAAATGTAATACAGAATTAAAACATACCAAACCCTAGACACTGACAAACAGGTGTATTTTTAAAGAAAAAGGGTGTGTCTTCATTTTCTCTCTCAGCCTGAAATATTACAATAAAACAATAATTAAACTTTATCAATACATAAGAAACTATTAATTGTTGAATAAATCCATTTTGTATTTTCATACATTTGGGGGATGGTGTTCTGCTAATTTGTATGTATGTGTGAATTTGTTTCCCTATAATTTATTAACAGATTTGATTGTTGTTTATTCTATCATTGTAATGGTATACAGCAGATTGACAGATTTAATTTTTATGGTCATCTGCGAAAGAAACAAAACATCAATGAATCTGGTCATTATAATTTGAAGATGTTTATAACTTTAATGTATTTGTCTACATCAAATACTTCAATTACTTGGAACAGTTTTTTTCTTACGGAGTCAATTTACTTTCCACCCTTTAATATGTTGTCAAATAAAAACAAGAGTGCACACACTGAAATGTCTCGCCTTCTTTATTAATCATTGATATTATGTTGATAGTCCTAAATATAACAACTGTCACATAAACTTAACATTAACCAAGAAAACTAATCATTGACCAATTAACCATAAAAATGAGGTCAAGGTCAGTTGTACCATGCCAGTCAGGCATGAACAGCTAACAATTCTTCCATACAACAAATATAGTTGACCTATTGCTTATAGTTTAAGAATAACAAACTTAACACTGAGCAATGAACCATGAAAATGAGGTCAAGGTCAAATAAAAACTGCAGAACTGACATATAGATCATAAAATATATCCATACACCAAATATAGTTGACCTATTGGATATAGTATTAGAAAAAAAGACCAAAACTCAAAAACTTACCTTTGACCACTGAACCATGAAAATGAGGTCAAGGTCAGATGACACCTGGCAGCTAGACATGTTCACCTTACAATAATTCCATACACCAAATATAGTAGACATATTGCATACAGTATAAGAAAAACAGACTAAAACACAAAAACTTAACTATAACCACTGAACCATGAAAATGAGGTCAAAGTCAGATGACACCTGCCAGTTGGACATGTACACCTTACAGTCCTTCCATACACCAAATATACTAGACCTATTGCTTATAGTATCTGAGATATGGACTTGACCACCAAACCTTAACCTTGTTCACTGATCCATGGAATGAGGTCGAGGTCAAGTGAAAACTGTCTGACAGGCATGAGAACCTTGCAAGGTACGCACATACCAAATATAGTTATCCTATTACTTATAATAAGAGAGAATTTAACATTACAAAAAATCTTAACTTTTTTTTTTAAGTAGTCACTGAACCATGAAAATGAGGTCAAGGACATTGGACATGTGACTGACAGAAACTTCCTAACATGAGGCATCTATATACAAAGTATGAAGCATCCAGGTCTTCCATCTTCTAAAATATAAAGCTTTTAAGAAGTAAGCTAACGCTGCCGCCGCCGGATCACTATGCTACCCAAGTCAAGCTTTCTGCAACTAAAGTTGCAGGCTCGACAAAAATTAGCAAGAATGCTCCAAATTCTTAAATAACAAACGAATTTATTGCTTCATTTCTAGTAAATAGTGACAGTAAATAAATGTATGTACTTACTTCAGTAAGGTCAGCATTACACAGTGCCACCAGACAGCCATTAATAGCATACAGTATTTCTGAATTATCTACTTCTGTATGGGCTACATGTATAGCAACAGACTTCCATGGTACTGTGTATGGAGTTGTAGAGGTCAAGGACAAACCAGGTTCAAAGTTATTACACAAGTAACTATACAAGTTCAAATCTCTGTGATCAAATGGTTTATATCGGCTTATCTGGCTGAAAGATTAAAATTAAAACTCTTTTATGAAGTGTTAAATATAAGAAGACGTGGAATGAGTGCCAATGAGACAACTCTCCATTCAACTCATTGTTTTATAAATGAAAGTCATTACTTATTCTCAAACATCAATAAGTTGTCACATGTTTGATGTCTTTACCATTTTTACAAACATAGAAATTTTAAATCTAAAGATTATGCACATTATTTTATGCATGAGGCACTTTTTATTGAGGGATATTGTAACCATGCTACCCAAATTTTATTCCCCCTTTCTTACTAATATAACAAAGTTGAGTAGCAGTATATACATATTTGTAATTGTTCACATATTTTGCCAACTTTAATCAAAATATAACTGTATGCCTACACTGTAAAATTATGTCAACAAGCATTAGTTGTATATTTTATAAATGCTTTTATACTTTTTTTAAAAGTTTATGATACATGATAAATATAAATATTGTTATCCTTTTTCCTTATTTCACAAATTACTAGCAATTTAAGTCTTAAAGTTAGCTTTTTTTTCCTTTTTTTTAATTATCCATGTAACATGAATTAATCAATGAAAAGGATTTTTTTAGATATAAGAAAATTATCATTATGCTTTTAATGAAAGTTTTTTATAACTTTTTGTGAATGTAGTCATTTTCCTTATAAACTCTATATTGTAACATAGTACGTAAACCAACTTATTTTTTGCGTTAAGCCATTTCTATCCCTTTTCTCTGCTATTCAATTTCAAGATTTTCTAATCTACTTGAAGTAGTTGAATAAGGAATATTATAATTTTTACAAATTCATGATGATTTCTATTCAGGTTATTTTTTCTTGCAAAAAATAAGTTGGTTTACAGTATAATACATTTGGTTACTTGAGTTACAAACCTCTCAAAAGGGTTTACAGCTGAATCTATAGTCAACAGTTCATACTCAGGTAAATCGTCCATATATTTCAACTTTTCATCCTGTCAACAATTCATAAAACTCATTTTAAAACACTTTATATTAGTGGTTATGCTGATTTATCAAGTTGCAAATTTTCAATGGTAAAAATAAAGAAATAGTCAGAGGACAAATTGGACAACTATCCTCCAACTGAGACCAAAGAGCAAGGATGATTAATACTTAAGGTCACCTTTTTGCCTTCAAAACCGAGAAAAATCCATACCTTGCATGACAAAATTTGAAGTGGTTCAAAAGAGAAAAATCAAAACATCCTGATTTACACTAAAAACAATAAACAAAAAGCTTACATGGCAGAAATCAACAGAGGAAAACCACTGAATTTAGGGCTCTTGACAGGCACATAATGAAACTCATGTATGAAAAATTTACAATTGCATAGAGGTCTATAGGGTCATGTATGATAAACAAGCATTCTGTGAGTATTGCATGGCAATACATATAGTCCCCTACCGGTTAAAAGTTCATTGTAATGGAACAAAATTCTTACTTGATCTATAATTTGTCGTGGTGTAAACTACATAAAATAACAAACAAACCTACCACTAAATTCAGAGTGCAAACCTAAAGTTCCCATGACTTCATCACTTCATTGGTAGGGGACTTTTAATGATCATATTTTCATAGTGGATTTTCAATTACTGTATATTATAGAAAATCATCAGTTTGATTGTCAGTCACAGTGTGTGAAAAATGTGTTTCTGAAATTACAATGTGTGACAAATGTGTTAAATTACTGTGTGTGAAAAATGTGTTTCAATAATTACAATGTGTGACAAAGGAGAAGGTTCACAAAGGGTTAAAATTGGCCCTTATGTTTTTTTAAATCAGGCCAAACAATTACAAATTTCAAACAGAAATACTTGTGATAATACTGTTAAGACTAAAATATACCTTTTTGGCACCTCCCTTTAAATGTTTTGAAGCTATGACTGTTCGGTGTGAGCCAAAGAATGCTCCGTGTTGAAGGCTGTATATTGACCTATAATGGTTTACTTTTATAATTGTTATTTGGATTGAGAGTTGTCTCATTGGCACTCACATCACATCTTCCTATATCTACTTATTTGTATTTTAGGTCAATTTTTGTTTCCAAAATTTTAATTGTCTTTGGCATAATTAACCTTGGCCACCATCCACGATCCAAAATGTTTTTCTATTGATGAATTCTATATCACATTTGGAATCTTTTGGCTACACAACAACTTGGATCAATTTTGTCTATAAGCTTTTAGGTCTGAAAATTGCCCAAAATCATCATAATTTGACAAAATGTCCAAAATGGGCCTTATTTGGAGAGTATTGTGTACTTTTATGAAAAAACTGATTTATTGAGCATTAAAACTTTTGAAATAGACCCATTTACAAACCAATTTGTGAACATTTTGATGTATTATAATATAGTTAATATTTTAGGACATTTTGGGTCACAAGTGAACCTTGTTGTTTGTTTCTTCAACTGATTATTTCACCCTAATTTCATCAATTTATGATGTATGTAATGATGTTTATACATGTATCATTTTTCACTGAATATTTATTGTCAATATTGTGGAAATCTCAATTGTAGTTAATAAAATGATGTCATTATTTATCTGACATGATCTTTATGAGTATTTTACATTTAAGCTAAATATAATATGTTTACCCATATCTTCCCTCTCCATCCTGGCTCTCTTTGCACAAAGTTTGGCAACATCCTAGGAAAATTGACAACTGCTTTTTGAGTGTTGATCTGTACCAGTAATGATGGACAAACTAATCTGACAATATCAACTGTCAAGGCTAATCCTACTCCTGTAAAAAAAACATGAGGACAAATCTGACAATATCTACTGTCAAGGCTAATCCTACACCTGTAAAAAAAACATGAGGACAAATCTGACAATATCTACTGTCAAGGCTAATCCTACACTGTACCAGTAATGATGGACAAACTAATCTGACAATATCTATCTACTGTCAAGGCTAATCCTACACCTGTAAAAAAAAACCATGAGGTCAAGTGTGACAATATCTACTGTCAAGGCTAATCCTACACCTGTAAAAAAAACCAAAGAGGTCAAATCTGACAATATCTACTGTCAAGGCTAATCCTACACCTGTAAAAAAAGCAAGAGGTCAAATCTGACAATATCTACTGTCAAGGCTAATCCTACTCCTGTAAAAAAAACAAGAGGTCAAATCTGACAATATCTACTGTCAAGGCTAATCCTACACTGCAGTAATGATGGACAAACCAATCTGACAATATCTACTGTCAATGCTAATCCTATTCCTGTAAAAAAAAAACAAGAGGTCAAATCTGACAATATCTACTGTCAAGGCTAATCCTACACTGTACCAGTCTCACGGCAGTAATGATGGACAAACTAATCTGACAATATCTACTGTCAAGGCTAATCCTATTCCTGTAAAAAAAAACAAGAGGTCAAATCTGACAATATCTACTGTCAAGGCTAATCCTACACCTGTAAAAAAAGCAAGAGGTCAAATCTGACAATATCTACTGTCAAGGCTAATCCTACACTGTATCAGTAATGATGGACAAACTAATCTGACAATATCTACTGTCAAGGCTAATCCTATTCCTGTAAAAAAAAACAAGAGGTCAAATCTGACAATATCTACTGTCAAGGCTAATCCTACACCTGTAAAAAAAGCAAGAGGTCAAATCTGACAATATCTACTGTCAAAGCTAATCCTACACCTGTAAAAAAAAACAAGAGGTCAAATCTGACAATATCTACTGTCAAGGCTAATCCTACACCTGTAAAAAAAGCAAGAAGTCAAATCTGACAATATCTACTGTCAAGGCTAATCCTACTCCTGTACCAGTAATGATGGACAAGCTAATCTGACAATATCTACTGTCAATGCTAATCCTACTCCTGTAAAAAAAAAAACAAGAGGTCAAATCTGACAATATCTACTGTCAAGGCTAATCCTACACTGTATCAGTAATGATGGACAAACTTATCTGACAATATCTACTGTCAAGGCTAATCCTATTCCTGTAAAAAAAAACAAGAGGTCAAATCTGACAATATCTACTGTCAAGGCTAATCCTACACCTGTAAAAAACGCAAGAGGTCAAATCTGACAATATCTACTGTCAAGGCTAATCCTACACCTGTAAAAAAAACAAGAGGTCAAATCTGACAATATCTACTGTCAAGGCTAATCCTACACCTGTAAAAAAAAAAAGCAGGAGTTCAAATATGACAATATCTACTGTCATAGCTAATCCTACACCTGAAAAAAGCAAGAGGTCAAATCTGACAATATCTACTGTCAAGGCTAATCATACACCTAAACAAGAATGTGTCCTCAGTACACGAATGCCCCACTCGCACTATCATTTTCTATGTTCAGTGGACCGTGAAATTGGGGTAAAATCTCTAATTTGGCATTAAAATTAGAAAGATCATATCATAGGGAACATGTGTACCAAGTTTGAAGTCGATTGGACTTCAACTTCATCAAAAACTACCTCGACCAAAAACTTTAACTTGAAGCGGGACAGACGGACGAACGAACGAACGGACGGACGAACGAACAGACGCACAGACTAGAAAACATAATGCCCCTCTACTATCGTAGGTGGGGCATAAAAAAACAAGAGGTCAAATCTTACAATATCTACTGTCAAGGCTAATCCTACACCTAAACAAGAATGTGTCTAAAGTACACGGATGCCCCACTAGCACTATCCTTTTCCATGTTCCATGGACCGTGAAATTGGGTAATAATCTAATTTGGCATTAGAAAGATTATACTATAGGGAACATATGTACTAAGTTTCAAGTTTACAAAAGCGTTCGATTCATTGGAATGGGATTTTATGTTTGGAACATTGAAACATTTTGGTTTTAACGATTCATTTATTAACTGGGTTAAAGCAATGTACACAGATATACAAACATGTGTTATGAACAATGGGTGGGTATCAGAAACTTTCAAAAATTCACGTGGAATAAGACAAGGCTGTCCTTTATCGGCTCTTTTATTTGTTTTGGCTGTTGAAATTATGGCCCAGAGATTAAGAAATAATAAAAATGTAAAAGGAATTAATATAAAATTAGATGGGAAAAGTCATAGTATCAAGATTTCACAATTAGCAGACGACACAACACTATTTTGCAAGGATAAAAACGATGTGGTAGCTGCAATGAACGAAACAGAAATTTTTGGTTCCTTTTCAGGTTTACTACTAAATAGAAATAAAACAGAGGGATTATGGATTGGAAAATTGAAATCTTGTAAAGATAAAATTGTCGGGATTAATTGGGGAGATAAACCTATTAAAGCTTTAGGGGTGTTTTTCGGACATGACAAAGAAGAATGCAAAAAGTTAAACTGGAATGGTAATTTTAGGAAAAATCCTAATTATAAAGACTTTAATATTGCCTTTGTTTACTTTCTTGGGAAGCGTATGTCTAACCCCAGAAAATTATATAAAAGAAATAGAAAACAGTAGCTATAAATATATTTGGGATGGGAAACCAGACAAGATTAAAAGAAACATGATGATTGGTCCATATGAGAAGGGGGGTCTTAAAATGGTAGACTTTAAAAGTTATTTTGTGGCTTTAAAAGCATCATGGGTAAATAGATTGGTAAGTGGTAAACTTGAGACTTGGAAGCTTATACCATTTAAATACTTAAATGTCTCAAACAATATTTTGTCAATATTTAATATGAATTTTAGTGATATCAAATCTTTAAGATATCTTAAAGATATTCCTGTGTTTTATAAAGAAGTAATAAAGTCTTGGAATTTGACTGGCGGGGGGCAAACAAAACAACCAGACACATTTTTTGATATTAGAAAGCAAGTAATATGGGGAAATAAATCTATAAAATTTGATAATAAACCAATCATATTTGAGAACTGGATTAAGAGTGATTTAATTTACATAAATGATATCTTAGATGATAAAATGTCATTATCAGAAATCTACATTCTAAACAAATTAAAGTTAAAAATAAACTGGATCGCCGAATTTCAAAAATTAAAAAAATCTATACCAGCAGAATGGATTCAAATTGTTCAAAAAGAGAGTTCTGTCAAAACTACAATAAATATTCAGAGAAATAAAATCGTATGGAAAAATAATTTTATTGAGACTACATTATTAACAAATAAAATGTTATACAACTCTTTGGTAAATACAAAACTAGAGTCGTCAATAGGAATAAACAGATGGCTTAGAATCCTACCAATACAAGAAACTCTTAATATGAATTCATTGTACAAATTTATTTTTGAATATATGACTGAAAATAAATTAAAAATATTTAGATGGAAATTATTACATTATATTGTTCCAACTAAAAAACTGTTATTGCAGTGGAAAGTAACTAAGACAGATAAATGTAATTTTTGTAAGCAAGAAGAAGATTATGCTCACTATTTTTTGAAGTGTAGATATTTGAATAAATTTTGGCAAAAAATCTATGAGCTCTTTAGAAGAAGTAAAATAGATTTTGATATTAAATTGCAACATCTGGTATTTGGATATAAAATCACAGATAATAATTATTATTTTCTGAATTATATACTAACAGTATTAAGTTTTTCTATATATAAGTCATACTATGTATCCGAGCAGAGAACAAAAACTGTTGATGTCTTTAGCATTTTTGAAAATGAATTTAATAAAAGAATAGATGCATATAAATCAAGATGTCCAATATTATTGTCAATTAGAAAGAATTTTTAGCATTGATAAATCTCTGCATAAGACAACTATACAACTTTATATTATTTTTTATAACTTAATAAGTTTGATCAGCTGTTTATTTCCCTGGATAATCAGTGGAGTGTAACAGGGTAAATCAAGAGAAGCTTGGACTCTTGGTGAAACTTGTAACAAGCAAGATTAGATGAATAAATATTATTATGTTGTTAAAAAAAAAAAAAAAAAGTTTCAAGTTGATTGGACTTCAATTTTATCAAAAACTACCTTGACCAAAAACTTTAACCTGAAACTCCCACTTTCATTTTTTATGTTCAGTGGACCATGAAATTGGGGTCAAAAGTCTAATTTGGCATTAAAATTAGAAAGATCATATCATAAGCAACAAGTGTACTAAGTTTCAAGTTGATTGGACTTCAACTTCATCAAAAACTTCCTTGACCAAAAACTTTAACCTGGACGGACGGATGAACGGAGCCACAGACGGACGGACGAACGGACGAACGGAGCCACAGACCAGAAAACTATCGTAGGTGGGGCATAAAAAAGCAAGAGGTCAAATCTGACAATATCTACTGTCAAGGCTAATCCTACACCTGAAAAAAGCAAAAGGTCAAATCTGACAATATCTACTGTCAAGGCTAATCCTACACCGGAAAAAAGCAAGAGGTCAAATCTGACAATATCTACTGTCAAGGCTATTCCTACACCTGTGAAAAAAAAGCAAGAGGTCAAATCTGACAATATCTACTGTCAAGACTAATCCTACACCTGAAAAAAGCAAGAGGTGAAATCTGACAATATCTACTGTCAAGGCTAATCCTACACCTGAAAAAAGCAAGAGGTGAGATCTGACAATATCTACTGTCAAGGCTTATCCTATACCTAAAAAAAACCACCAAGATGTCAAATCTGACAATATCAACTGTCAAGGCTAATCATACACCAGAAAAAAAGCAAGATGTCAAATCAAATCTGACAATATCAACTGTCAAGGCTAATCATACTCCAGAAAAAAAGCAAGATGTCAAATCAAATCTGACAATATCTACTGTCAAGGCTTATCCTACACCTGAAAAACCAGATGCTCCGCATGGCACAGCTTTATACGTCAGCAGAGGTCGAATCCTGAACAGTTTGGGCAAGTATGGACTCAACATTCAAGCTTGATACAGCTCTGAATTTGGATTGTGTCCAAATATATGTTTCTGACACAAAACAAATGTCAAGATCTTACAAATCTATTACACAATACTGTGCAATTAAAGATTTCTTCTTGAAACTTTTCAAAAATTTGAAATCTGAAATTTGAAAAATAAATTGAATCCCTTATCAAAATTGGAACCCCCCCCCCCTTCCAAGGAGCAATTACCCCAAAACTTGATCCCAGCCTTACCTTTGTTGTATATGGATCCTTGTAGTACAATTTCAGAGAGATCCATACACTTAAACACAAGTTATTGTCTGGAAACTAGCAAAATGCTTGTTTTTAGCCCTTTTTGGCCCCTAATTCCTGCATGAATGGGGCAATAACCCCCAAACTCTATCCCAGCTTTCCTTTATGGTACAATGTCAGAGAAATCCATACACTTACACTTAAGTTATTGTACATAAACTACAAAAATGCTTGTTTTTGTCCTCTTTTTGGCCCTTTATTCCTAAACAGTTGACACCATAAGCCCCAAAATGAATCATAACCTTCTACTTGTGGTATTAAACATTGTGGTACAATTTCAGGGCAATTGAAATACTTATACACAAGTTATTATCCTGAAAGTAGAAAAAGGCTTGTTTTGGGCCCCTTATGGACCCCTAATTCCTAAACGGTAGGGACCACCATCCGCAAAATCAATCCAAACCTTCCTTTTGAGGAATTGAACCATCTTCTTAAATTTGAAAGAGATCCATTCATGTAAATAAAAGTTATTGTCCGGATAATCCTACACCTGAAGAAAAAAAACCATGAGGTCAAATTGGACACTATCTACTGTCAAGGCTAATCCTACACCTGAAAAAAAAAACACCAACAGGTCAAATCTGACAACCTTCACCTGAAAAAATAACCAGGAGGTCAAATCTGATAATAACTACTGTCAAGGCTATTCCTACATCTGAAAAAAACCACAAGACAAATCTGACAATATCTACTGTCAAGGCTAATCATACACCTGAAACTAGAGGCTCTAAAGACCCCTGCTGAACGATGGACACCAAGTGATGAGAAAAGCTCACTTACACACTGCAGATCAGTACATTCCAATACTGTTTAGCAGGGATATACAACAGTTGTTTGATCAGTGGTCAAATAATGTGCATGTTGGAAACTGTCAAGGATATACAAGTAATAAAATAGGATTTGTCCAAGGACATACTGTAATGGGTATTTAGAAAGAAAAAAAAATCAGGCTCACAGGAAACCCATAAAACCCTTAAATAGCCAGTTATAAATTGATTTCTTTGTTCTTTTAGGATACTGAATAGCAGTAATATCAGGAGATTTATTTAATCTGAAATATCTAATGAACACATCCAATTACAATATTCACAATTCTGCATATCAATTATTACAATACATACAGCAACTTTTATTCCTTACCTTTATTCCAGCCACAGGTATTTACTATCAGGGGTCCTTTCTCTTTCAAGTCTACATATTTAGAGAAGCATTTCTCTATACAGGTCAGGTATCTAGTGGGATCATCTGCTGGTGTTACTCCTCCAAAAAAACAGGAACTGTCAATAACAAATAAATATTGAGGTAAAGAAAGGGTATATATTCGATGTACATGATTTAGAATAAAAATAATCTTGAAAACTAATTCAAAGTGTCATGTTGCATTTGACCATAAAAATCTACAAGACTTTTCGAATAGGATATTTTCTTTTCTTTCATAATGACGTCCATTTCCATAAAAATTTAAAACTATAACAAAGATTACTCCATTTACAATTGCGAAATTGCTTTGACTCTAAGAAGTTTGTCCCCCTCTCGTTGTTCAGTTACACCTGTACATACATTTGTTCTTACTACAAATTAATGGTTCATACTTACAAAACTGCTGGTCTCTGATGAGTAAATGGAGGTCCTGGAAAAAAAAGAGTGTTTGGGGTTTTTTTTTTAATCGATAACTGCATCTAGACATAAATAAGTGTTTACTTTTTAAGTTATATTTCTTTTTCATTTATTTACAGTAAAGCATACTTTCTTTAAACATAATGTTCATCAATTGTTTTTAATTACCTAAACGGATCTACTGAAAAAAAACCAGGAAAACACTATTCAAAAGAGAGATAACCTCTGCCTTTCAAATGCATTTATTTTTCATAAAGTAAAATTTTAGATCAGGTTCTTACTTCTATCAATTTTTTGTGAAAAAGGGAGATAATATAGCCATCGAAAATTTCATTAAAAGGGAGATAACCAATTCATAACTATTCAAAAGCACATAACAAATGTTGTCAGGTAAAATTTATAGTTTTGTGGTGCCTCAAATACCAGCATATTTAGTAGTTGTTTGTCATATTATTTTCTAACCTAGTACTGGCTCAGAAACACAATGTAGGGAAACACAACCAGGTGGGGTAAACTCTGTCTGTCCAACATCACATTCAAGAAAGTAAACTCTATCAAGTCTAAAATGAAATAAAAGTATGGCTACAGAAATACATGTACTCAATTGTATTCCTAAATATAACAGTTATGATGGTTGATTTTGATTGGCATTTTTACCATTTATTCAAAAAGTGTATAGACTCGATACATTCAGACCCTGACTCATGGTATACTGGTATACACACTTTTATTTTGTTACATACTGTACATGCTGTTTTTCAACCTATAAATGTTACTTGTAATTGTCAGTGTCGTTGGGTTACTGACTCATTGAAGTATACCTCACATTTCTTAATATTCATAATCTTATATTTAGATTATAATACGAATACAAAATCTTTAGAATTGTGACAAATTTTTAAAACCCTTCTTTATTTATAGAAATGTTTCCAATTGGCAATTAGATGATATATGTAGTGTTTACAGTGAACTTCTCCACCAAACAGTAAATGTCATAAGCTATGTTCAGAGTGTTGTCTTCATTTAAAATATTAAGGATCCTAAATATCCTTTAGCTATTTATTCAAACCACACTGTTAACAACTGTTTCACCAGATTGAATGAACATTTTATCACAATTCTTTTCAAAATATTTTACATGTTATGTATTCTTTAACAAAATGTGTGGATTTGTTAGTTTAGACTGATCTGTTGAAGATTATAGATTTAAATGCACTAGGCTGAATGTTAAATGCCTGAAATCTAAGGTATAACTTTATTTCAGACTTGCAAAAAGCATATAATAATTTTACTAACAACTATTTATATCTATAATTTTACATGTATATGCCTCTTTAAAATCTTAAATTGATGTCAGCAGTATAGAAATACATGATTGTTATTCAAATTCTACCACAATTGCAGAATCCTATCATGAAATGATATATCAGTAAAAAGTATATAACATATTCAAGCATGTTAATTCTGAATTTTACCACATTGTAATTAAACCAAATCACTGTCAAATGATTTTCATTTATGAAGTAATTGTTTAGATACTTATCTGTATCACTTACTTATCAAGTAGTGAGTTTATTAAATATCTGTTGAGTGTAGATTTCCCAGAATTCTTTCCTCCAATTATTGTAATAACAGGTGATGTTCCTACAATGGTCAAATGTATTATACAAAATGAACTGATACCAAGAAAATATATTCAAAACATAATAACAATGATTAAGCAAGACATACTCATCAATTTGATAGAACAAAACATATTCTTTTAATCAAAATCCTTGCTACAAGGGTCGTGCATGCTGTTTCACTTATGGGTATGTAGAATTTTTCAGGATGCTGAGCTTTTGTCACAATGACACGCACCTTCAAATATTTTGACACTAACGTCCATTGGTTGACCTAATAATTATCAAAACAGAAAGCAGAGTAGTTTTATCTTATCCTTGTGAGTAATGAGTGGAAACATGATCTGTATTTCAAGAATAATACATGTACTCATGTTATATCTTAATAGATTTGCTTAAATAATTATCATCTAATTTTGTAACATATTTTTTTGAATTTAGGAAAATTGAATTGTCAGTGATTGTAAGCCACCACAAAAATAATTTTCTTCCTATCTCTTCTATCATCATTTTCTGTACCTAACATCAATTTCTCATTTTTTTCCTCCTTCATGAAATAACAGAGCCAAATATTTTTTTTCTTTTGTTTGTATAAAATCATGTGGGTTACCATTATTTATCGTTTTATAATATCTAGAAACCTTTTATACATATCTATCATTTAAATTGTACTTTGATACTATGCCCAGTGTCTAGATGCATATGTTCATTATCAAAGAATTATCTTACTAATCTCCCTGAATCTCTAAATATTTGCCAATAACTTTAACCAAGTTGTTGGATATCTTTTGTTTAAGATGTTGTTAGTCATCACAATATTTCTAAATATTATCCAAAATGAATTGGATTCTAAAATGGTAAAAAATTAATACATATACATTACCACTTTTATTTCTTATAAGTCTGCATGCTTTATCCTTTAACATCAAGTAGTGACTAGGGAATGTCAGTTTTGGTCTATCATCAAGCACAGTTAAACCTACTCTTAACAAAGATTGTTTCCATCTAGGTAAAGTATTTACATCTTCTTTTCTGTTGAAAATTTCTTGAAATGGTGAATACTGAGGAATTATCTCCATTGACCTTGAATTCAACTTGTCTATTTTCATAATGGCTGACATAGTTTCAGAAATATTTTCTCTTTGTTTCAAACCAATTTTCAGTTCCGCTAAAATCTTTTTGGCCAGTGCTTGGTCCTGCTCTATTGCTTCACTCTTAATGGTTAAAAAGCTATTTGAATCTGGCGAGTAAAAGTCATAATGTTTTGATGCTTTAAGATGGCTTCCAAACACAGAAACACACCCATACAATGGTTGCAGACGACAATTTCCTTGGAAACAAACCTCAACATCTTTTTCCATTGCAAACAACAGTCCATCTTGCAAGTCTATGATTTTAACCCTAAAACATAAGTTTGATCAAATAAGTTTGAAAAAAAGGATGTTGAACAGTCAAAAGCATCACTTCCTAAAAATATAAAATTAGCTGATTTCATTTCAGATATGAATATATGGCTAAAACTTCATAGAATTGTTCCTAAAATAGGGGCAAAAGATACCAGAGGGACAGTCGTCAAACTCATAGCCATGGATAAAAAAGAAAAAGACAAACAGACAAATAATAGAACACAACACACAACATAGAAAACTGAAGACTAAGCAACACCAACCCAAACAAAATTGGGGGTGATTTCAGGTGCTCTGCAAGGACATTAATGCAATGTACTGAAGTTATGCACACTGCAAAATATGGAGAATCTGACTTTGGCTGATCTAATATGAGTCAAAATCCTTTATGGACCTTGAAATAAGGGCAGATTTATGAATCTCATTAAAATATCAGTCTGCCATACAAATGTGGAAGGTGCAAAATCAGAAGTTGACATAAGTGAACTAGGATTTGTGTTTTATAGAGCTGATATGATGTGATTTTTTTTATCAAATATAAACCTTAACAAATGATTACAAAGGACAGATTTTTTAATACTTTTTATATTTTTAATGTCAGAATTTTGGTATTATATCATGAGGAGAGTGGAATTTTTCACTATCTTTGGGATTGGGCACTTGACAGGAAAACAAATGACACTTGCCATCCTGAAAATTGCTCAACATACAATACATGTACCGAGAAGTATCTCAGCTTCATAATGATCCATCATATATTTTTGGACATATCAGAAGGCACTGGCTACGGTTACATGGAAATGTAACAATAATAAAAATATTATTGTTACATTGGAGACTAATTGCCGGAATGCATGGTTGGGTAAGGACCTGTTTAATTACGAATGTACATACCTGCCAACTTTTGAAAATGGCCATGGGGGTTTTTGTGCGCGGCACCATTTTTGAGGGTAGAATTTTTGAAAAAGATTTTCGCGACATTTTTTCGTGTGATGATTTGGCTCCTAGAAGTGGCTGACATGCTTCTTTTTTAGGGGGTGATAGTTGAAGATGTTGTTATAACTCATCTTTTTTAAATTGTTTGATTGTTGTATTCTTTTTGTTGAGATAAACACCAGTAAGATGACTTTATGTTTGTCTGATACATTGTCAAGAAATAAAAAAGTAATAATTTTAATAATTTAATAACAAAAAAACAACAATATATTATATAGATCAATATCACAAGTTGTAATGTTAAACAGTCAAACACAAAAGGTACAATGTTATGATTCATAAGAGTACATGCACACATACATGTAAAGCACTAGTTAAAAGTGTTCCAAAGTTTATAAAGTTTATAAAGTTCATACAGTTAAAAATGTTCAAAGCAACTATTTGATTATGTAGCACTACAGTTCAATATCAGTTACTAAATGTCACATGTATGTTTTATGCACAGTCTTTGTTGTAAGAGGAGCAGGCCTGCTTAGCTGTCTTGAGCTGTTCCTTTGTTGGCTGGAATGAGTAGCATTTACTGTTGGTGTTCAGCTTGACAGTCAGAAGGGCACATAAGGTTGAATTGTCTAAGGATGACCTGGTGTCAGTATGAATCTTCTTAAGCATTGAAAAAGTACGTTCACAGTCAGCATTTGAATTTGGAATGGTACACACTGCTGATACAATCTTAGATAGGAGAGGAAACCTTGGTGTTCCAGTAATTCTGTTGGTCATCTTTGACACCTGTCCCCAGTACTGGTCTACTCTGGTTGAATCTGGTGTGTAGGTTGGCAGTTCTGATGCTGGTGTGACCTGGTAGGTTGTGAACTCTTCTTCCAGTTGTTGAAGTAGGTGCTCTGGAACAACTGAAGGGAAACGTCTAGCTACAGCTGTTACAGATGATGAAGGGAGGTCACCTCTGGTTGATGGGTTAAGAAAGGCTAAGCCACAAACAACTGGGTCCTTGAAAGGGAACTTTGCCAACATCTTGGCCACAACTACATTGTAGAAGCTTCTGACTGACCTAAAAAGAATAAGAAAATAATTAGTTTTTTTATACAAATTTATTTTAAATAAAATTTACAATTGATTTTCTCATTGTTGAAGGATGTACTGTTTATTTCTGTGTTAAATGGTCTCTTGTTGAGAGACAACTCTCATTGGCAATTAACCACTTATTGTTTTTTTTATCCAACTTTATTTGAAATAAAATTAGCAATTAATTTTCTCATTGTTGAAGGATGGAACTGTTATATAGATAATTTCTGTGTTATATGGTCTCTTGTTGAAAGTTTTCTCATTGGCAATCATACCACATATTCTAATATTTACAATATTTCAAATATCATTAACTTACTTGAAGAATTTGGCAAGGACTGATGGGCTAATGTCATCTGTGTGGTCTGCCATGTAGGTACGGGTATAGAGGCCAACTGCTAGGATGTTGTCTTGAAGTTGGTTTGCTGTGTCACTATAGGGTACTGTTGTCAAGTCTGGGTGTGACTGGATGACTCTGGCTTTTACAAACTTGCCAAGGAAAGTACGTAGGAGGACTGTCATCTCCTGGCTCAAGAAACCAATACGTGACTCATCAGCCTAAAAAAGTTAACAAGATTATAAATACTGAAAGTAATCAACATGAAAATACATATATATATCTGACTGTAAAAAAGAGAATAAATCTATCATAAACATAAAAGTCTTTACTATACTCTGATAAAAAAATATGTCTAATTGGCAATCATATCACATCTCCATCTTCTTTTTTTTAATAAATGTTTTATGTACATATACCAAATTATATTCTATTAAAATGTTATATAAAAAATTTTCCTTACTTGAAACATGGTGTTGAAGTGGTTCAGTGGTTCCAGTATGAAACTTAAGAAGTGGTAGTAGAGGTGCATCTCATGGTCACTGAGGTAGTTGGCACAACGCTTTATACGGCCTGGCTTCTCCACCTCGTCATGTGAGTTAAAGTAGGAAGTAAGGGCTGACCAGTGGTGTAGAAGACGCCCAACACACTTTTCTAAACTAAGCCATCTGGTGCTGCTGTGCTTGATGATCTTACTAGGTTCTGTGTCTGTGAATTCCAGAAACTCTTTATACTCTTCTTTTCTTTTGGAACTGAAATAATAATACTTATTATAATCATATTATAAATTAAAAACATTTCAGAAAGAAATATGACAAAGTCTCCATATCAAATATATAATGTTGCTCCTATGAATATCACTTTTTGTTGGATTGCTGTCTCATTGATATATGAAATATAATTTATTATAAATTAACAAATGTTGCTCCTATAGATATCATTTTTGTTGGATTGCTGTCTCATTGATATATATACCTTTTTTTTAAACAATGTTATCTTAATGTTATAATACCTGTGAAAGAAGTGGAAGTTGCTCGTTGCTCTCATCAATGGCCATGGAGAATGGTTTGGTCTGCAGGTCTCGAACAACCTCTTGATGAAGAGTAGGTGCAAGTGACTTCTTGATGATTTGAGTAGTCTTTGTACGGCTGCATGCAAACTTTGTGGCTATCTTGCTATCTGTAAACATGGCTTTACACACCTTTGTGAAGCAGTCTGCTAGTAGAAAGGAGATGTTGTGCTGTGCTATAAAGTTGGACCATATAACCTCAGCTTTGATAGTACCTGAAAAATTAAAATATAAATAAAATATAATCTCTATCATTCTATGAATACAAGCCTCCTATTTTTCCTAATAAACAATCAATGGTTATCAATCAAGTCATTAATGAAGGTGTTAAGTATTTTACCTTTATGACTTAATCAGATTAACTAAGAAAACAATTTGATAAGTTGTGTCAACATGTTTAATTTGATTATCATGCAATTAAGAAATAATTCAAAATCAGAAGAGGTTTAACTAACATGAATAACAGTTTAATTAATTGAATATTTACTCAAATTCAATTATTATTTTTAATTTTTAGATGATTACAAAATGATAAAAATCTAAGTATTATACATGTATAAATATATAAATAATAATCACAAACAAAATACTTTAATAATTATATTATAACAAATATTTAATAAATTATTCCAAATGAATCCAGACCAAATGACAATTTACTTGTAATGAAAAAATAAAACATCATTAGAGGGTAGAGAAAATTAAAAACACTTGTTTCTTTTTAAGCTCTATAAAAATAGTACAGGGTCTTAATATATTTTAAAATTATATTTTTACCTTCATCTTGTGGTCCAACGAAAAAGTTTGTGACAGGCTTGGTGATGTTCTGTGCGTTGAATGACTTCTGGTGAAGAGCAGTACTAGCATGTTTGGAGACATCATTAAGGCCACCGTGGTCAACTTTAAAGTCTCTGTTGCAAACTTTACAAAAGGCATGTGACAATCCTAACGTGGATTTAGACAACCAGCCCCTGTACTTGACATCGTTCTCCCATTTCTCTAAGTATTTGCACGAAGCAACACGCTTTTTCTTCTTAGGCGGTGACAGAACCATTTTGCAAGTGATAACTCGCCCATCATGATTTCAATTTTTATAAATTTAACACCCAAGCTAAAAAAAAACAACTCAAAATACCTAACAATCTTCGATTCTTTGATTGTTTACTATGCCGACATTAATCAACAGGTGAATGCGTGATCACTAAATTTTGACTGGATGAAATTTGTCAGACACGATTTGTCTCCCTTGGGAAAACTTTCAAAAGTTCAAAATCGGGAACAAAAATATTTTTCGTGTAAATTTTACTAAAATCGTGTTTTTTGGCTATTTTGATCACGATCGTGTAATCGGGACAAAGGGTCAAAATCGTGTAGTACACGCCTAAATCGTGAAAGTTGGCAGGTATGAATGTAACAATAATTATTGATGCTACGGTTACATTGCGTTATTGTTACATGAAAAAAAGCAATGTACGATGGGACTAGTAATATGTACTAAATAATAAAAGTTGAGGACATTTATTACATACATTTATAGCATACAATTTATTTACTGTAATTTTTTGTTTACAATGACAATTTCTACAAATCCAGTAAGTTGTTTTCAAAGTCCGACACATTTTTGATGAAGGAAATCAACAGTTAGCAAACTTTGCTTTTAATTATCAATTTGCGTCAAGTTATAAAGCTGTATGAAATGTATGTCTTTATATTGTTTCAGTTTCGTTTAAACGCATCCCAAGTTTTATTTTTTTCACCATAAACAAAATTGGTCCAAAGTATAATGACAGTAATAAGAGTAGGTGTGCAGTTAAATACTTTAAAAAAGTGAAACCATTGAACTATATTTTTCGCCTTTGACAGTCACACTCCTAATCTTGAGTAGTATCTTTAAGAACATCAAAACCATTAATACGTAGTAAAACTATTCAAGTTGTACACCATTTGTTGAATAATAATAGTATTGTTTAGTACATATGAAAGAATGAAGCAATACAACTATAGAAGATTTAAGTTTAATCAATCTAGTGTGCGTTGCTGTTTTTCATGTAACAATAACGTAATGTAACCGTAGCCTTAGTAATTATTGTTACATTTGTAATTAATCGGTTCCTCACCCAACTTTGCATTCCGGCAATTAGTCTCCAATGTAACAATAATATTTTTATTATTGTTACATTTCCATGTAACCGTAGCCAGTGCCTATCAAAATTTATATGGGCTGAGCTACAAAATAAAATTTTCCATTACTGCCTACCTGAAATCTATTACATGCATTAGGCATATATACTGACTTGGTGAATGGTTTTGCTCTTAAAAAAAAATTGTAATTCAGAAAAAAATCAACTTTTGAAACGTGAACATGTACAAATTCATCTATGCTTTATTTTGTGTACTGTTGAGCTGTATTAAGCCCCATGAGAAACCAATTTGCTTTGATTTAACTTAAATTATAAAACAGATACCCTTTCAATGTATCCTCTACTATGGTCTGTTCCTCAGCTTCATCTTTGTCCACATTTATACTGTCTGACTTCCTCCTTTTCTTCCTGTTTCTCTTGGTATTTTTTGTACCTTCAGAGTCTTCTGCTGTAGAAGTCTTTTCTGGACTTGAAGCATCACCAACTTCTTCAATAGTTTGATCCTCATCAGTCAAATAATTTGAATTTGTGGAACATTTTCTCTTCCTTTCTGTCTGTCCACCTTTTCTTTTTTCTCTACCAGATATTTTCTCAGGGGCTGGTGGAGTATGTTTCTTTTGATTTTCACTTATTTTCTGGTATTTCTTTTTACTTTGAGCCCAAAAATTTGATGAAAACATGTCACCATCCTGACTTTGCTTTCTTTTATAACTTTGTCCAGTTACTAGACCAGATGTACTTGCATTGTCATCTTTTTCAGTAATTTCTGCCTTCTCTGAGAATTTTCCTAGCACTGGGTCTAAAGTTTTCTCTTTTAAAGTTTTCTCTTCTACATCTGACTTTTTCTCTCCCCTTTGCTTTGAAGGATCACCTGTAACATTTTTTACTAAGGCAGTTTTAGTTTTAGGTTTAGTTTTGCCTGCTTTTTTCAAAGGCTCAGGATCCTCTTGATGTTTCTTTGTCTTTTCTTTGCTCTTTGCTTTTTGTTTCTTTTTCATGGTTAACTATAATATAAAAGTGATAAAACTAACTAGATGTTAATTCATTCAATTTGAATCATTCCTTCGGTTTTTACCTATAAAACATATGTTGACAGCAACTTATTTTACCACTACCTACTTTTTATATTGTAACTAAAGTTTGGTCTTATCATTATCAAAGTCAGTGACCATATGATTAATTTATATCATTAAAACAGAAATTGATGTGTCAACAATATATATATAGTATTTTAAGAAAAATCTATGGAGTAGAATAAAAGATTTAATGATTTCAAGACAAATTTTAGAAGGTTTTTCATCCATTTTATGTGCTTTCTACAGTATACCAATATTCACCCATATTGAAAGAAATCAATCTGTAATATATTTCAGATAATAAAATAGATAAATGCATTATTTTTTTCAATTTTCAAATGAATTTCAACGAGCCAAGGTTGTAAGAAAGTTTTAGCAAAATCTGCCACATAGCACATTTACTGTTCCTTGACCTTTAAAGCAAACTTTATAGACAATAGAAAATCAAGAATTAATTCAATATTCAAATAATTTCCTTCATACCCATGTCATAGCAACAACATTTTAAAAGGTGTATCAGAGAGGCCAATACTTTGTTTTGAATATTTTGTCTGACCTGAAATAAGAATTACAAATCATGAAAATAACATCCAGGCAGAGTAAATAAAACCAAAGGTATGGAGAAAAATAACCTGTACTTTTGCAACAAGGAAGTGAATGCAACAGCCAATTGTGGTTTATTAAGACCTTCATACTTGAATATGTAGGGACAGTTTGGACAGTTTGGAATCCCAGTACATACCTAGAAAACAAACTAGGAAAGCCGCAAATACAGAGCAACTACATTTACAACAAACATAGCTGGCATTATGGCAAGTATGGTATGGAATTTTCTCATTTTTGAATATCATATGATTGCCTATTATTGTTACATCCACTTCATTTCAACTTTAGTGGTTAGTTGTCTCATTGGCCACCATACCAATTCTCCTTATTTCTATATTTTGATATTCCAAAGTAGAAAGTTCCATAACCAATATATATATATTGAAAGAATTTAAGTGGAAATTACTGGCAGGGAGAAGATCAAACAGAATTATATAAATGAATCACAAAAGATTAATCATTTACAAAATGTAGTTAATAGTAAAGCCAACATCCCAACAACAAACATTTGAATTGTTTTACATTGTCTTATCAGGGTCTTTTATAGCTCACTATGTGGTATGGGCTTTGCTCATTGTTGAAGGCCGTACGGTGACCTATAGTTGTTAATGTCTGTGTCATTTTGGTCTTTTGTGGATAGTTGTCTCATTGGCATTCATACCACATCTTCTTTTTTATATTGTCTAGAATACTACAATTAATTGTTACAGCCACATCCAACAATTAAATATCTCATTAACTTAAAGAGACTCATACAAATATAGTTTATCTCTAATACTTTTCCATGATTCTGAGTTCAGCCAAATCAGAAAATGGGTCCGGACTTGGATTCCAAAAGGGATTAGCTTAATGTATGCATCATCAGACAATGCCAGGAATATATTGGATTACTCTTTTTGAACAATTTAAAAAAAAAAAGTCTTTTTCTTCAAAGTAAGGAACTGAATTCATTGATGAATGATTATGGTTCCTCATTCTCTTATCTCAATTATTCTTTATAATACAAATATACTTAACATGGACCATACTAGTCCAAATAATTATCTTGAAAGGCTGTTTTAATTTTTTATCTTAGGAAGGTGTCATTGAAAAAATTTTAAATAGCCTTTCAAGACGTCATAATTATTTGGACTAGGACCTAGTCCAAATAATTATGTGACGTCTTTGAAAGCTATTTCAAATTTTTGCTTTGATGCTTTCCTGCATCGATGTAAGGGGTCAAAGAAAAAAATATATTTATTATATTATAATTATTTGGACTAGACTAGGACCATGCATAAATTTCACAAGATGTAGCAGCTTTTCCTTGTTTTCTACTGCATAGTGGCGACAATTGCTTGGGGGAAGTCAAGGCATAGACTTGCACAACCTGTTGAAAAACAATTCAGGTTCCCAAAAATTTAAAAAAAATATATTAATAAACTGATAAAATGATAAAGTTGAGCATACTGGCTTTCTGGTTCTGGTATCTATGATGAGTTTATTTATTTTCTGCTTCTGTAACGGTTTATTTCTTCCTCTGTGATATTTTATCCTGAGGATAATTTGTCCCAGTAATTTTTTTCCAGGCATGGTATTTCACAGGTTGATTTTTTCCAAAGGAGTGAAAATCTATCTGTGTTATGCGGATAGTATGTACCGGTATATATTTGCCGTACTATATTTCACAGAACCGTGTGAAATAGAGTCCCATTAACTACTATGTAAGTTACTCAAAATCAATATATACCCGACTATAATTATAAAATGTTTCACAAAGGTAGACCAAATTTGCATAATTTATCAAAGGGTGGTAATTGTGAGCAATTTATTTTTTAAAGATATTAATATAATATATTTCTGAATCTATTTTATAGTGAAATTTTTCCTTGAATCTTATTTTTTATATATTCATTTATATAAAAAGATGACTTACAACTTGATTTAATAAGACAGATAACATTTCACAGGTAAAAACTATCCAGCTGTTAATCATGCTTTTGTTCCAATATATTGTTATGCTATGATTTATCTGATTTCCATATAATCAACAACTACATCTCTGTCCCGAAACAAAACTATTTATATAGTTAAAAATATCATCATAATCAAATTCTCCTATTACTGTTAACAGTAGTAATGCAACTACAAATGTATATTTCTACCTTACTTTTAAATTTATATTTGTACTGAGATCTGAAAACAACTCACTTTTACATGTATTTCACTAACCTTATTTAATCATGATATTATTTTCACAATTATGATCTTTGAAATTACTTCTGGCTTTCTTCCCTATGTTTCATGATAATTTTCTTTTTAAAAGGATGATCATGATGATATTGATTTGAATATTTCAGGATTTTTTTTAAGGATAATTTGTGAAATTATTTCCCATTATAATACATTTTTTTTTTAACAATTTCGTTTTATTTCAAATACACTATTATTATTTCATAGTATTTTTAAAGGATAAAATTGAGAATGGAAATGGGGAATGTGTCAAAGAGACAACAACCCGACCATAGAGCAGACAACAGCAGAAGGTCACCAACAGGTCTTCAATGCAACGAGAAATTCTCGCACCCAGAGGCGTCTTTCAGTTGGCCCCTAAACAAATATATACTAGTTCAGTGATAATGAACACCATACTAAACTCCATATTGTACACAAGAAACTTAAAGTTAAAATAATACAAGACTAACAAAGGCCAGAGGCTCCTGACTTGTGACAGGCGCAAAAATGTGGCGGGTTAAACATGTTTGTGAGATCTCAACCCTCCCCTATACCTCTAGCCAATGCAGAAAAGTAAACGCATAACAATACGCACATTAAAATTCAGTTCAAGAGAAGTCCGAGTCTGATGTCAGAAGATGTAACCAAAGAAAATAAACAAAATGACAATAATACATAAATAACATCAGACTACTAGCAGTTAACTGACATGCCATTTCCAGACTTCAATTAAACTGATTGAAAAATTATGTCTTCATCATATGAATATCAGGCAAAATCCTCCCCGTGAGGGCTCCCTATGAGGGGTTTAGTATCATACCATCATAACATATATGAGAAGAACATAACCCGTGTCATGCCAACAACTGGATTATTAATAATAAGTGTGTTTAGTTCTGATGTAAATTAAAGACCCAAAAAATGAATCAATATTATCGCCAAAATATGCAATCTTTAATGACTTGACAACAGTATCGTAACTCTATCCCTTCTTAATAAGTCTATTTAAAGGTTTTGATAGTTTCTGAGGTGAATACTGACATTTTTGTGTTTTATAAAGAATATTTCCATAAAATATTGGATGTGAAATACCTGAACGTATAAGAAGTCTGCATGTTGAGCTATATTTATGAATGATGTCCTTATACCAATGATAAAATTTAGTAAATGTTTTGACCTGTTTGTGACATCGAAAACCCTGGTGTAATAATTTTTCAGCAATACATAAATTTCTCTCGTTAAAATCTAAAACATTGTGTATACACGATAAGTTTAAAATCTAAAACATTGTTACATACACGATAAGTTTTTTCTAATAACTATTCAATAAGTTAACTACCCAGATAGAATTTCACGGTAAAGGAAAAAATATCCCATGGAAATAAATTCCTCCGGATAAAAAAATAACAACATCTACTATGACATTTTTTCCTATGGACCAAATTTCACCCGGATATAATTTTGCTTTACACTTCTTCTCCTTTTTTACTGCATGGTGGCTTGAAAAGAATCATGAAAAATAAACAGTAGTTTGATTGATGGAAATGCAGAATGTGGACTTACATTAAAAAGTAAAACCTAAAATATCTTTCTTAAACGTCAATAAAATGAACCAAATCAAAAACATGCGGTTCAGACTACTTTCACTTTCTACTTTCGCTTTTGGAATTTATCAATGTCACCAACACGTTTAAAATAAGGCGTACTTTACTTTGCCTACGATTCAAGCTTATTTTTGATAAGTTTATCAAGAGATTACTTCCCTTGCAGTTATTGGAAAAGCCGATAAAAACATCCAAGTGCTTAGACAGCAAATGAGAAGTCCTAAATTTTATAAATGTATTTGAATTTAATTCTTATGTATATAGTTCACCATTTTATATAGTCTTGCAAACGACTATACTCGCACTAATTATTATTTGGCTTTTGACTTGTCTTAGTCCAAATAATTTAATATGACGTCTTGGAAGGCTATTTTAAATTTTTGCTTTGACTTCTTGGAAGATTTTTTTAATTTTTTGCTTTGACGCCTTCCTGCGATGTAAGGCGTCAAAGAAAAAAAAAATAATAGCCTTTCAAGATGTCATAATTATTTGGACTAAGACTTGTCTCAGAAAATTGTACAGATTATTGTTTACACAAAACTAGTCTTCAGTGTATTTATTAGCACAGGAGTTTGAAATCCTATCAATAAGGGGGTAAAAATATACCAAAGTCGACTATCACAGTAGAGCTTCTCGCTTCTCTCTTCGAGAGAGAAGCTCTACTGTGATAGTCGACTTTGGTATATTTTTACCCCCTTATTGATAGGATTTCAAACTCCTGTTCAGTGTATTTATTAGCACAGGAGTTTGAAATCCTATCAATAAGGGGGTAAAAATATACCAAAGTCGACTATCACAGTAGAGCTTCTCGCTTCTCTCTTCGAGAGAGAAGCTCTACTGTGATAGTCGACTTTGATATCCTATCAATAAGGGGGTAAAAATATACCAAAGTCGACTATCACAGTAGAGCTTCTCGCTTCTCTCTTCGAGAGAGAAGCTCTACTGTGATAGTCGACTTTGGTATATTTTTACCCCCTTATTGATAGGATTTCAAACTCCTGTGTCATTAGTTGCTTTGGTGATTTTAATTTCATTACATTCACTTATTCAAATTGATGTCTTGAACCAAATATTATTGCTATTTGGAAATTTTTTCCATTTCATCAGAGAATCTACGCTGGTTGAACTTTTGTCTTGAAATCATCAAACAATCACTTTTCCATTGTAGCGTAAAATAAATTTGGGAACCTTTACTTTGCTATATCCAGTTATGGCACATGGATGGTGCAAGGGCTGTATAGCCAGTCATGGTCGTATAAAACTTCCATCATTTGTGGCAAACAAATAGCGATACAGTGTACGGAATCTTTGGCCGTTAACCTGAAAAATTATCACTGGCTGTCATTCTTGTTTGCTCCTTTTCACATATGCACCCCCTACATTTGTATCCTGGATCCATTCCCTCTTGTTTATAAAGGTTTTGTATTGAATAAGTTTTTAATCATGCTTTTTATATAAATAATAGACCGTTGGTTTTCCATTACTAATTTTTAGGGCACTTTATAGCTTGCTGTTAGGTGTCAGCCAAGGCTCCATGTCAACGGCCGTACCTTGACCTATAATGGTTTACTTTTATAAATTGTTATTTGGATGGAGAGTTGCCTCATTTGCACTCATACCACATCTTCCTATATATTTTAATAGTTAGTGTATTGGCTATTGCTATAAAGAATAAACTAGATAAGTTTTTTTTATTGTTTTGAAATAAAGTGACATTTTAATAATGTTTACAGGTTTTTCTTTTGTGAACCATTTAAAATTTGACGAAATGGATAATGAATATTGTCATGATGATCAAAGACTAAGTTATTTGTTTATAAAACTTGTAAAAAAGAGACATAAGATTCAAAACCACTATCAAACTCATCACAAGTCAATAAATAATTATCTTTTAATAATTTAATTTCAAATCTTCATTGTTTAACTCCTACATGTACAAAGCTATTCATTTACTCGTATTTTACTTTAAACCAAACCAATAACAATAGTTCAAAATTACCATTTGCCAATTGCAATTACAAATGTAATAGTAATCTAAAATAATTAACAATTAATCATCCCTCTTAAAACTTTGGCTTCCTGGACCATAATAACACACTTCCATGTGTCCCAACACATCTTTGGTGTTTGTTTGAGATTTCTATGGTTTGTTGAATACGAGTTATATATTCTCCATTAACAATGGTGTAGCTAGATCTGAAATTATGGGTTCTGCTCGACCGTCCGACAGTTCCATAGTCCGACGGTTCAATGGTCCAAGGGTTTAATAGTCCGACAGTTCTATAGTCCAATGGTCCAATAGTCCGACATATTGTTTTACACGGGGCCCTTTTGTTTTTTTAGCTCACCTGACCTAAAAGATCATGTGAGCTTTTGCCATCATTTGGCGTCCGTCGTCCATCTGTCAACATTTTACTTAAAGATCTTCTCTCTGAAACCACTGAGCCAATTTGAACCAAACTTGGCAGCAATGGTCCTTATGTGGTCCTCTTTCACAATTGTGTCCGATACCCCGATCTGTAGTACTGTAGCACAAGATGGCCGCCATAGCTGAACATAGTTAAACATAAGGGTCCTATGGAAAGTTCACATTAAAATCATCTTGTCTGAAACCGTTCAGCCAATTTCAACCAAACTTTGCAGCAATGGTCCTTGTATGGTCCCCTTAGAAGTTATGTTCAGCGTCCCCAAACTCCAACCAAGATGGCCGCCACAGCCGAACTTAGTTAAACATAGGACCCTATGGGATCGTCACTTAAAGATCTTTTTGTCTGAAACCACTGAGTTAATTGGGACCAAACTTAAGTAAAACGGTCCTTGGGTTGTCCCCTTCTGAAAACTATGTCCGACATAACCGATCACCATCCAAGATGTCCGCCACAGCTGAACTTAGCTAAACATAGGATCCTA
This sequence comes from Mytilus galloprovincialis, assembly GCA_037788925.1. Taxonomy (NCBI): domain Eukaryota; kingdom Metazoa; phylum Mollusca; class Bivalvia; order Mytilida; family Mytilidae; genus Mytilus; species Mytilus galloprovincialis. The sequence goes on from CM075330.1 coordinate 102,699,136, forward strand.
TGGAGAATTCACATCTTCAAGATCTTCGTGTCTGGAACCAGTGGGCCAATTGGGACGAAACTTTGGTTGAATGTTCCTTAGGTGGTTCCCTTCCAAAAATATTTCCAACATCTTCAACCTGCGAACAAGATAGCCGCCACAATCAAACTTACTTTAACATAGGTACCTATGAGAAATTCACTTACATATTTTATTCTCTGAAACAACTTAGCAAAATGGAACCATACTATGCATCAATGGTCCTTGGGTGGTCCTGTTTCAGAAATAAGTCCAATGATCCAGACCACCGACCAAGATGGCTGCCACAGTGAACTTAGTCATATTGGACCCTTTAGGAAATAACTTAAAGATTTTGTCGTCTGAAACCAAAAAGCCAATTTTAACTGTGGCTTACAAATGATGTCTTGAACATCTAAGAAACAACCATCTTAAAAATGAAATAGTGCAGCATTTGTAAGCCAGGGAGCAACACAAGTCAGTCAAATGAGTACTGTTAATACGTGAAAACAGTCATGTGTGACCAGAATTGACTTATGGAGGCCTAAAAAAAATCAAGTGACTGGAAGTCATGTTCAGTTTTTCCTCCAGATTGTAGATAGGATCATTTTACTTTTAAATCAGTTCATGATACTTTCATTATATATACGCAATACTCAAATCCAGTAAATGACTTCGGACTCACTTACATATGAAATGGAAATACCACTAAACTGTCAGACTATTGAACTGTCGGATCCTCGGACCATTGAACTGTTGGACCATCGAACTGTCGGACTATCGAATCGTCGGATTATCACTACGGCCCCGAAATTATATGGATGCCAAACCATGGCCACTTGATGAAGGAAAACATTAGAGTGAACATGATTTTGGGTGATCAGACCTGGGTTCCATGCATATAATATATAATATTATTTATCATGAATATCATTTTATTATGTAAATGAGCAAATAGATATAGATAGAAAAAGCTACATGTATATAACCATTTTATTTTGATATTATGAAACAAAATCATATACATGTACTTCATGATTGAAAAACTTAAGATACATGCATGTAAGACTCTATTTCTAAAGACTTAAAAAAGATTCTTGTGTATAACTTTGTAGTCACTCTTAAAACAAAATAGCAGCATGGGAGAGATCTTTTTAAAGAAAAGGTTCATCCTACAATGTAGGTCAACAATGTGTAAAATCTACTATATATTGTAAGGTGTACAAGGTATATTGTAGATGTAGTAGCTATATAGTGTATAGTACTGGTCAGTGGTGTTGCTGTTCTTTGTTTTAAACACTATTTAAACTTAGACTTTTTTAAGATTCATACATGCATTACCACTATTATATATTCATTCAGCTTTTAAAAACCTGTATTAGAACTGCAGTTTTCAAATTGAATTTAAAATGATTTATTTGATAAATTTCCTAATGTTAAATGTCATTTCAGGTGGTACATGTACGGAAGATTTTACTGACTGGTTAGTGGTAATGTGGTGGTGATATTGATGTCATGTAATTACTCTGATACTCCCTAGAACTTTTCATATAATTATAAATATATATAAATAATTTAGTTGTGCTGGAATAAGTAAAATGGAGGAGACCGGCAATATAAAAAAAGAGTCTAGTGATATCAAAACAGAAGATGTTAATATAAAAACTGGAACTAGTGATATAAAATCAGAGGCTGGGAATATAAAAACAGAAGATATCAATATAAAAACTGAAGCCAGTGATATAGAAACAGAAGATATCAATATAAAAACTGAAGCTAGTGATATAGAAACAGAGGTTAGTGATATCAAAAAGGAGGCTAGTGATATAAAAACTGAATTATGTGACAAAGGTGATATTGACAATTCTGTGGATGATGACATAGAACAACTAACATCTGAAAACAATGATGGGGAATATGATGAGATAAATGAAAATAACACAGATAAAAATATAAATGAAAAAATTTCTTATAGTCAACTTGGCCAAGACTTATCACAAAATGTAACTGAAGGTCAGAAGCCAAGGTTAAGTGAAAGTTCTAGTGACGGAATGATGTCAAACAGTCCATCGGTAAGGTCAAGGTTGACTTCAGCTGAAGATACTGATTCTACTATCAAGCCAGGTAACCAAAAGGATTCTGATAGTTCTGACAGCAAGAGCATAGAAACCCTGGACTATACAAGTAGTGAAGATAAAAGTATAGAAACAATAGATAGTGAAGATGACAAACAGAAAGGGGATAATTCAGATATCACAAATCGTCCAGAAAGTTTGATACTTACTGGTAACAGACCAGCAAATCATGAAAAGAGGCGGAGTCGTAGTGATGATCATAAGAAGATTGACACCACCAGAACTATGAGTAGCAGCACGGCAGTTGATATTCCATTAAGGAGAGACTCTGAATTTGAGAACATTGAAGAAACCATGTTGTCAAAAAGTATGCCTCATGGTACAGTGACAAGGAAGGGTGATATGATAGAGTTTGTTGCTGATGATTTGCAAGAAATGATCAAAAGAAGTAGTCCTCTCACTCAGACAGGTATAATTCAACTTATTCAGACTCGAAATTATGGTTCTCTAGCCAACTTAAACAAATACTAAATAATCTTCCATAAAATTTTGTTTGATAGGGATCACTAAAGATTATTAAAGTAATACAAACAATCTGAGGATTTTATAAATGCTAGACAATGTCACATACCAGCAGGAACATTTAATTAATTTACACTTATATGGGATAGGCATTCAATAATGGCAGAGGTCTGGGTGCAAAGTTTTCAATTTAAAGTTGTTGATGATGTTATTGGTGATTTCATTCCATTAAGGGGATAAAAATCAAATAAAACCCTTCAGTCAATATAAATAAAGATTATGAAAATTTAAGTTTGATACTGTAGTTGCAATGAATAAAAGCAAAAAATTCAAATGATATAACTAGAACGTACTGAGAACCAACAGAAATGAAACCTTTCATGTATTTCATTCCAAAAAATGAAGAAATTTGACTTTTTGTTACAAATTAATGCATGGTGTATGAATGTTTCTGTATTTTTCTGCTTTTTTATCAGCATCAAGTGCAACAAGCAGCAGACGTTCCAGTCTAAAAAGTTATTCAAGTGTATCCAGTTCCACATCTTCTGCCATAGGGACAGCATCAGGAGTGTCTCGATCACCAAGTAGTCTGTTCCAACAGAGTCCTGATGATATCCCACCTATTGACCCTCAAGCAATTCATGACCTTGAAATGCATGCACTGAAGGTTGCAGACAACCTTGACCTTTTAATGGGAAACTTGAAAACAAACTTGCACAAGGTATTAATTATAATTCGTGCTTAATGAAAATAAGAAGTATTAAAATATTTTGTTGTGATTTTCACAAAATATATTGTTTAAAAAAAGTAAAATCACAAAAACACTGAACTCCGAGGAAATTTCAAAACGGAAAGTCCCTAATTAAATGGCAAAATCAAATGCTCAAACACATTAAACGAATGGATAACTACCATAACTGTCATATTCCTGACTTAGTACAGCCATTTATCAAGTTATATAAATCAGATGTTAAATACAAGTTATCTCCCATAAGACATATTCTGTTATGCAGTAAATAATTGAAGTCACATTTTTGTTGTATTTTTTATCTGGTTGCCATGTTAAATTAGTTTTTATGCACTACCTACGATAGTAGAGGGGCATTATGTTTACAGGTCTGTGCGTCCTTTCGTCCCTCTTCAGGTTAAAGTTTTTGGTCAAGGTAGTTTTTGATGAATTTGAAGTCCAATCAACTTTAAACTTAGTACACATGTTCCCCATGTTATGATCTTTCTAATTTTAATGCCAAATTAAAGTTTTGACCCCAATTTTACGGTCCAGAGAGAAAACTAAAGTAAAAGAATTTCACGAAACCATCTTTGTAGAGAGAAGATTTGCAGTTAATGAAATTAGGGTGGTTATATAACAATCTCACATGGATTATTGAAAACAAAATTAAGATATTTCTGTTTGCTTAAGCTGGACCATGGCTTGTAGTGAAATATTGAAAAAGAGTTGCAATCAAAGTCAAATTTTATGTTGACTATGTAAGACTTGTGTTTTGATTTTTCATAAATTTACAAAGCCAAATGCAACCCAAAGCTTGCGTTTTCTTTGGAATATTGAAACTATTAGTAATCAAGTTCTGTGCTGTGCATGTTTATATTGGTTGGTCCAGTATTGATATCCTTGTATTTCATATTGTAGATGTCAGCAATAACAGTGGGATGTTTGAGTGCATATAAAACATCTGTTGATACAACCTGTGATTCAGTTGATGGTAGTATTAAGGTATGTATAATATTCAATACATATAACCAGTCTAGCTTCATGGCAAACTTCTGATAAGGTATTAAGTTAGTTTTATTACTTTAAATTTGACCTAGCAATAAATAAGGCCACCATTTACCTACCTTTTAATTAAACAGTGTAATGATGATAAGAGTTTTAACAACTTTGACTGGCTATATTTGCTCTATTATTCCTCATTTCTATTTTCTATCACCGCAGGAAATCACAAAATGTAAAATTTTGATAAAAATAAAAGAATTTTGATCTTCAGTGTGTAATCATGATTGTTGCATGACAGAAGTAAGATCAGATGTGGCTAAATATCAAATCAAAGGTCACAGAATTACATTAAGGAATAAGGTTTAAAAACAACTTGGTTCTTTACAAAGGGAAATATATCCAATATTGATTAGAAATAAAGTCTATACTCTATGTTGCCAGTTTCATCTAGTATACAAAACATGCCAAGTTTACTGTTATGCTGAAGTGCTGGTTAAAAAGGACAAATTGCAACTCAACACATGGGAAAGTTAGCATATAAAAAAAGGTAGTCAATAGAAATATATATGAAGCACATGAATGATAGTATACATTTTGGTTTTTAGCTTACCGGCCTAAAGGGCCAAGTGAGCTTTTCCCATCACTTTGCGTCCGGCGTCGTCCTGTGTTCGTCGTCGTCCTGCGTCATTAACTTTTACAAAAATCTTCTCTGAAACTACTGGGCCAAATTAAACCAAACTTGGCCACAATCATCATTGGGGTATCTAGTTTGAAAAATTTGTACGGTGACCTGGCCAACTAACCAAGATGGCCGCCACGTCATAAAATAGAACATAGGGGTAAAATGCAGTTTTTGGCTTATAACTCAAAAACCAAAGCATTTAGAGCAAATCTGACAGGTGTAAAATTGTTAATCAGGTCAAGATCTATCTGGTCTGAAATTTACAGACCAATCGGACAACCCTTTGTTGGGTTGCTGCCCCTGAATTGGTAATTTTAAGGACATTTTGCTGTTTTTGGTTATTATCTTGAATATTATTATAGATAGAGATAAACTGTAAACAGCGATATTGTACAGCAAAGTAAGACCTTAAAAGAAGTCAACATGACTAAAATGGTCAATTGACCCCCTAAGGAGTTATTGCCCTTTATATAGTCATTTTTTAACAATTTTCACAAAATTTGTAAAATTTTACTAACATTTTCCACTGTAACTACTGGGCCAAGTCAATTATAGATAGAGATAATTGTAAGCAGCAAGAATGTTCAGTAAAGTAAAATCTACAAACACATCACCATCACCAAACCACAATTTTGTGTTGAATCCATCTGTGTCCTTTGTTTAATATTCACATAGACCAAGGTGAGCGACACAGGCTCTTTAGAGCCTCTAGTTTTTTTTTCTCAATAACCAACTTTGATTTTTTGCTGAATGGGAGTAGGGGCTCAATAATCTTTTAAAAAAATCATTTGAATGTAATTTTTTTTTTCAGTCCATGTATGCTTTAATGGCAAAATGTGAGGAATTGAGTAACAGTATGAAGCCAGTAAACAAACTAGCAGAGCAAATGTATCCTTACCATTGATATAGTCGCTATATGTTAGAAATTTTAAAAATAGTTCCTAAGACACATATTAGTTTCAGACATGAACAATTTTGTCATGTATAGTGAGTCTTAAGAACCTCATATATAAATAAGAAGATGTGGTATGATTGCCAATGAGACACCTCTCCACAAGAGACCAAATGACACAGAAATTAACAGCTATAGGTCTCTGTACAACCTTCAAAAATGAGCATAGCCAATACCACATTATAAGCTATCACGCTTTGGGCCTTGCTCATTTTTGAAGGCCTTACGGTAAGGTGTTTATTTCTGTGTCATTTGCTCTCTTGTGGAGAGGTGTCTCATTGGCCATCATACCACATCTTCTTTTTTACATTTACATGGAAAATTATGGTTTTATATCTCCCCTTTCTATGTTTAGTTTATGAACAGATAGTGTTTTTATTAGATTTTTATTACTTTATCATAGGTCAGGGGACGATTTTTTGGCTGAGTAGGACAAAGTCCAAACAAGCTTTAATATGATATGTGATGTTCGACTGTGTATCTTTATTGAGTAACTGACTCCTACATGTTTTACCCACATCCTTCAAATTTCATAGAAAGATTGCAGACATGTTGAAATTGTGCAAATGATATAGTGGATTAATGTAAAAACAATTTACCATTTTCAAAGTTGGTAATATAATAATTTCTGAGTGAAATGTTGGTAATTAGTTTGTGAAATTAAATTCTCTTACAGTTTTTAACCTAGATCATTTCTTTTGCAAAATTTTATAAAGATTGTACTAATCTTTGTTTTTAAACCTGATCTTTGAGACTTCACAGAAAGTTTGCAAATCATTTTAGTTGTGCACTTTATTGGATTGTTTTAACAGGTCACACAAGTATTTATTTTCTATGATTCCTTAACATTTTCACAGCAAGGAAATCAAAAGACTGTTGGACAGATTTGAAATGCAGATAGCAGACAAACCATGAACTGAGTTAGTTGTGGATATTTTTATTAATATTTGCCATATTGTTGCCAGATAATTATTATCTCCATGGATGAAATATTAATAATTTCATCAATGTGGCATCAATGTTGATACCTCTACTACAATTGCACCCTCTTAACTTCAACCAAAGTTTACATATTTTTCATTGTTCTTGTAGAGGTTAACCTTAATTTGATTTACTTTTTCATTTTTACTTATTTGATAGCAATGAGGCACTAATTTAGTTGGGCGTTCATTTAAGTTTATCTGTTTTTTGACAGCATAACGTACACTGCATTTGAAAACTTTCATAGAAATTATATTTGTAAGCTGTATTCAAGAAAACTGTCATATGTGGTATGATTGCAAATTGGACTACAAATGTACTATTCACTATTGGACTACAAATGTACTATTCACTAGTCACTATTTATAGTTAAAAAGTTGTCAATTTGAAAGTTGAGTTTTGGTTTTGGGTTCAAATATTGACAAAATAACAGATTAAGGTTGAATATTATCTAGTTGAAGCAGTCCACTCTTGGTCACATCTTATTAAATCAGATAAAGGCAGATTTGTACCTTTTGGCATGTCTGTTGCTATGTTGCATCTAAATTTATTGAAAATTAGCACTTGCATAATTATAAATTGGAACAAAAGAAAATGGAAATAAGAGTGAAATATGGAAAGTTTCTATCAACTTAAAATCATAATTCTGTTGTCAACATACAATTTTATTTTCAACGGGTTAGTGCAATAGATCAGAAAATTATTACTGTTAGTTTGTTGTGATTTGTAACTGTTAATTGTTAACAAATTATAAATTGTTGTAAAATGTGTCTGTTGATTGTTAATAAAAATATAGATTACATTCCAAGTAATTCTCTCATTGTTAATTTCTTATCTCAGTAACAAGTGCTTCTTTGACATGATAGGTTATCAAACTAAGTGAAATAATCTTATCATTACAAAAATGTTAATCCTTATTTTTGTCGAGCCTGCGACTTTTGTAGCAGAAAACTCGACATAGGGATAGTGATGCGGCGGCGGTGGCGTTACCTAACTTCTTAAAAGCTTTATATTTTAGAAGGTGGAAGACCTTGATGCTTTCTTTGTATTATGGATGCCTCATGTTACGAAGTTTCCTTCAGTCACATGTCCAATGTCCTTGACCTCATTTTCATGGTTCAGTGACTACCGGTACTTAAAAAAAAGTTAAGATTTTTTGTAATGTTAAATTCTCTCTTATTATAAGTAATAGGATAACTATATTTGGTATTTGCGTACCTTGCAAGGTCCTCATGCCCGTCAGACAGTTTTCACTTGACCTCGACCTCATTTCATGGATCAGTGAACAAGGTTAAGTTTTGGTGGTAAAGTCCATATCTCAGATACTATAAGCAATAGGTCTAGTACGTAGTATATTCGGTGTAATTAAGGACTGTAAGGTGTAAGATGTCCAACTGGCAGGTGTCATCTGACCTTGACCTCATTTTCATGGTTCAGTGGTTATAGTTAAGTTTTCGTGTTTTGGTCTGTTTTTCTTATACTGTATGCAATAGGTGAACTATATTTGGTGTATGGAATAATTGTAAGGTGTACATGTCTATCTGGCAGGTGTCGCATGACCTTGACCTCATTTTCATGGTTCAGTGGTCAAAGTTAAGTTTTTGTGTTTTGGTCTGTTTTTCATTTACTGTATGCAATAGGTCAACTATATTTGGTGTATGGAATGATTGTAAGGTGTACACGTCTACCTGGCATGTGTCATTTGACCTTGACCTCATTTTTACGGTTCATTGCACAGTGTTAATTTTTGTGTTTTGGTCTGTTTTTCTTAAACTATAAGCAATAGATCAACTATATTTGTTGTATGGAAGAATTGTTAGCTGTACATGCCTGCCTGGCGTGATTAATCTGACCTTGACCTGATTTTCATGGTTCATTTGTCAATGTTTAGTTTTCTTCGTTAATGTGACAGTTGTAATAAAGCTTTATATTTTGGACTATCAACATATCAATGAATAGTAAAGAAGGCGAGACATTACAGCGTGTGCACTATTGTTTATCAGGGTTCAACATCGCTATATATAAAAGAGGGAGGGTGGGCTAGCCATAATAGTAAAAACGGTACAGGACAGAACCAAGTCAGGAATATTGCAATGGTTATCAAATAGTTCGTTTCTATGTATGTTGGTGTTTGTTTTTGTTGCAGTTCAGTGTGTAGTTGTTCTGTTTTTTTCCTCGGTTTTGGTTAGTAACCCTTATTTATTTTTGCTTAATTGATTTATGAATATTGAATAGTTTAAATTGAGAATGGAAATGGGGAATGTGTCAAAGAGACAACAACCCGACCATAGAACAGACAACAGCAGAAGGTCGCCAACCAGTTGTATAATACTGTTTATTTTAAGGTTGAAAATCATGCTAGGGACAAAAGTGTATTGACTGATTGTCATATACAGATGTATGTGTATGTACATATATTTTTATGTATTTCACAAATAAACCAGGTGCTCCGCAGGGCGCAGCTTTATACGACCGCAGAGGTTGAACCCTGAACAGTTGGGGCAAGTATGGACAAAGCATTCAAGCTTGATTCAGCTCTGAATTTGGATTGTGATCAAATTTTTGACATTATATGGGTTTTTTACACAAAAAAAATGTCAAGATCTTACAAATCAATTAAAGATTTCTTCTTCAAACTTATTTAAATTTAAAATTAAATAGTTGACACAGCATAGGTTTCTGAAACAGAATGAATGTGGTCTAATGAACTTAAAAACATTTTGTTTTGCCTTTGAGCAATTCACTATGCTGTTGAATATTAATCCTCTCAAAAAAATGTTTGAAGAAATTTTCTTTTTATTTATGAAATCTGAAATGAGAAAAATTGAACCCCCCCTCCCCACCCCCAATTTTTTTTTCACATCCCCCTTTCCCTTATTCCAAAACTGATCTCAATTCAAATTTCTAATGGAGTTTGCAACAATAACTACTCATTTAAATGTAAAAAAAGTGCTTGTTATCACTGAATGGTAAAGATTGTTTTAATTTATCAGTTGGTAGTAAAAGTGAATATACATTGTATAATGTATAAAACAATGATTTAAGTTGATTCAACTACTATTCTGGACAAAGAAAGATAACTCCAATTGAAAATTTCTTGCTATTGCACAATATTGTGCAATTAGATATTTCTTGCTATTGCGCAATACTGTGCAATTGAAAATACTTGCTATTGCACAATACTGTGCAATTGAAGATTTCTTGCTATTGCGCAATACTGTGCAATTGAAAATTTCTTGCTATTGCACAATACTGTGCAATTGAAGATTTCTTGCTATTGCTGAATACTGTGCAATTGAAAATTCAATACTTAATATAATAATTTTGGATCCTGATTTGGACCAACTTGAAACTAGGCCCATAATCAAAAATCTAAGTACATGTTTAGATTCAGCATATCAAAAAAGCCCAAGAATTCAATTTTTGTTAAAATCAAACTTAGTATAATTTTGGACCCTTTGGACTTAATGTAGACCAATTTGAAAACGGGACCAAAAATTAATTATCTACAGACACAGTTAGATTTGGCATATCAAAGAACCCCAAATATTCAATTTTTGATGAAATCAAACAAAGTTTAATTTTGGACCACGATTTGGACCAACTTGAAAACTGGGCCAATAATCAAAATCTAAGTACATTTTTAGATTCAGCATATCAAAGAACCCAAAGAATTCATTTTTTGTTAAAATCAAACTAAGTTTAATTTTGGACCCTTTGGACCTTAATGTAGACCAATTTGAAAACGGGACCAAAAATTAAGAATCTACATACACAGTTAAATTGGCATATCAAAGAACCCCAATTATTCAATTTTTGATGAAATCAAACAAAGTTCAATTTTAGACCCTTTGGGCCCCTTTTTCCTAAACTGTTGGGACCAAAACTCCCAAAATCAATCCAACCTTCCTTTTATGGTCATAAACCTTGTGTTTAAATTTCATAGATTTCTATTTACTTATACTAAAGTTATGGTGTGAAAACCAAGAATAATGCTTACTTGGGCCCCTTTTTGGCCCCTAATTCCTAAACTGTTCAAACCTCACCTCCCAAAATCAATCCCAACCTTCCTTTTGTGGTCATAAACCTTGTGTTTAAATTTCATTGATTTCTATCTGTGTCCAAAACCTATGCTGTGTCAACTATTTAATCACAATCCAAATTTAGAGCTGAATCCAGCTTGAATGTTGTGTCCATACTTGCCCCAACCGTTCAGGGTTCATCCTCTGCGGTCGTATAAAGCTGCGCCCTGCGGAGCATCTAGTTGGCCCTTAATTCCTAAACAGTTGGAACCAAAACACCCAAAATCAATCCCAACCTTCCTTTTGTGGTCATTAACTTTGTGTCAAAATATCATTGATTTCTATCTTCTTAAACTAAAGTTATAGTGCGAAAACCAAGAAAATGCTTATTTGGGCCCTTTTTGGCCCCTAATTCCTAAAATGTTGGGACCAAAACTCCCAAAATCAATTCCAACCTTCCTTTTGTGGTCATAAACCTTGTGTTAAAATTTCATAGATTTCTATTCACTTTTACTAAAGTTATAGTGCGAAAACTAAAAGTTCGGACGACGACGATGACGCCAACGTGATACCAATATACGACCAAAAAATTTTCAATTTTTGCAGTCGTATAAAAATACAAGAATAGATCTGATTTAATATTAACATGTCTAGTGGAACATGGACATGGGAGACATGGCCATATATGATATACGGTAATAAGGACAAACATTTTACACAACAAATATTATATAAAGTTGATTAGAAACCTTTATCGTCCTTCCCTAAGCCTATATCACCCTGTATCACCCTGTTCTGTTGCTCCATAATTTTTGTATCAAGACTTCAAAATGAGACATTATCAGCAACGTCACAATTAGAGAGGAGATGTTATCAGTGACGTCACAATGCCAGAGGTATAGGTTATCAGGTTTTCTACACATTGATATCGTTAAATATCAGCCGCGAGCCACAATGTGAACCTTTTTGGCGAGTGGGTGTAGCGAACGAGCTAAAAGTTTCACATTGTGTCGAGCGGCTGATATTTTACGATATATATACGAAGAAAACCCGATTATCTTTTTATCGTTCTATTACTGGTCTTTTCCCTCTTCATAGTTTTACAGTTTTACACTTGACGATAGCAAACCTTGATACAAATCTATCAAGGACCATAACTACTGAAGGGTAAATTTGAAAATACTCCAAATCAAAATTGACCTCTATTTTGAACAGTAACATACATACCAAAATTTGTAAAACATTAGTGGAATGTATATTAAAAGATGTGGTATGAGTGCCAATGAGACAACTATCCATCCAAGTCGCAATGTTTCATAAGTTATTGCATGGAAACAACATTAATTGTAATTTTCCAATAAATCAAGGACAATTACTCCTGAAGGGTTTCAATGAGAGAATCTAGATTAAGTTTTAAGCATTTAATGGTAGCCAAATTCACAGCTTAGTAATTTACCATTATTAGATTCTTTGAAATCTAAACCACCACTACAAACACAGGCATAGCAAGTGAGTAAGGGAATAGGCACACCATTCCGTAGAAGTTATCAAGTAATAATTCAAGAAGACCAAATCCTGAAAATTTAACCTGACCACTGATCCAAGATCATACGATATATGTCAGATGAATAAGCAAGGATATTTGCAACTCTTCATGATGCCCTTGTTGGTCCCACAGGAAAATTAATACCTAATTGTTGTCAAGTTGTATTGCAGGTGTGTTAAAATGACAGATGTAAATGCTGGAAACACAAAAAATTTTTAAATCCTGTAAGCTTTAAAAATACAGTTCCTAAATAGCTTTTTTTCTGAAATCTTTAATGTGATGAACTAATTATTGCACATCAATGTCTTGCAATAAGGAATAATTTTCACTGTCCTTTCCTAGTATAAAAATATTCTCAATCGTCCAGATACAAGTTGAGAGACCGTTGAGAGACCTTTCGCTCAACATATATGCTTGATTACTGTAGAATTCATGAACACAGTCTGCTAAAGTTTATCGTCTATTTCATTCATCCTCTGTTTCAGCCAAAAATTTCCTTTTCTTTGCTGTATTCATATAAGGTCTGTACACCCATTCTACATCAGCAGAATCCTTAGTATCAATAGTACCTAATATAATCTGGTATACTGTAAAAACAAAATGTCAATTTAATATAAGTGTTTGACAGAACAGGTCTTTATAAAACTACAGCTAAACTTTTAATTGTATGGATTAGTAGATCAACAGTCTGCACCAAAATATTTTTCATCTACTAGAGAAACAAAATATCAAAACTTGTCCCTATATGGCTACAAATGTATATAAAATTTTGATAATTTTCACTAGCCTGAATCAATATTTATTAGTCTGGGGCATCAGAATAGTGGCTGACAGTGCAGCCTGGATCAATGTGGAACTAAAAGGAATAAGGTTCCTTGCATTTATAAACCAAAATGTTTTAGAATCTACAGAATAATATTCTTCGGGTGTACATAAGACATTATTCTGTTGGATATTATTATTTTTTATTTGTATCTTACAGATCTGTGTTATGACTTCAAACATCTTTTGCATTTAAATAACAATATGTCAAAATAACATTGTTTAGAGATCTAGATTTAGACAGGTGCCAATGGGGAACCAGATGCTCCGCAAGGTGCAGCTTTATACGACCGCAGAGGTTGAACCCTGAACGGTTGGGGCAAGTATGGACACAACATTCAAGCTGGATTCAGCTCTAAATTTGGATTGTGATTAAATAGTTGACACAGCATAGGTTTCTGACACAGAATGAATGTGGTCTAATGAACCAGGGATGGGGTAATTGAAAATGTAATGGTCATTAAGTGTAATGCATTACAATTTTCCATGTAATTGAATATAATGTGTAATTGAGCATTTTTTTAATTACATGTAATGGTAATTTAATTAATTACATTGAAAAAAGCATGTAATGCTCAATTACTTTTGAATTACATTTCAATTACATGTACTTTATTGGTGTTAAAGATAAGGATTTGTGTTTAATAATATAAATTGTAAAATTATATTTATTTTTCAAATATTGATATCACATACTTTTTTAATATATAAAGTCTGTAATTCATTCTGAAGTTTTTATATTATTTATTTGACCTACATACATGACAGAATTATTTTGAATAGACTAAAATTATAATTTAAAAAAAAGTGAGGATCAAATATTTGTGTTGTTCAGTTTTTAAGAAAGATCTTTTAACTAAATAGATTGATAAGTAATTAATCACCTTCAAAAACAAAAACAAAAAAATGTGTCACTTTGAAAAATCATTCCTAGATACTTCATTTAGAATTTAAAATCGCTGCACACAATCATTTTGTCAAATTAGTATACACAAAAGGATTATAGAAATAAAAATTAACAGCTATGAAAACAAACAGCAACTAATCAGATTAAAATGTCCAGGGGCAATGCCACTATTACATGTATTTCATCTAATTGGTAAAATATTGCTAATATTTAGACATTTATATATACATTGTTTGTACTAAAAATTAGTTTCAATATTGTGACAAGCACACTTTTCAATATTTTTAAAGTAAAAAAAATTTTTTTTATTTATTTATAATTTCTTTATTGAATTATGTTTAATTTAAATGACTTCACTTGAGATGTCAAAATACACCTTGATGTATTGACAAGTTAATAGGAACAAATTCCCTCTCCTATCAATGTGATGATCTTCTGATCAAGCAATATCTGCCAGATATGTTCCTGTCGGAAGACTATTTAGAATTGCTGTCAAAGTGTACAGACAAGAGTGATTCAGACTAAATGACAAAACATTAAAATAATAACTAATGATTATCAATTGCAACGCTTAAACTATGCTTACATGAATATTTTACACATGTATGTATAATATTGTTAAAAAATATGATGAAATGTAATGTGTAATTTAATTAATTACTTTAGTAAAGTAATTGTAATTTAAATAATTACATTTCAAAAACTGTGTAATGTGTAATTAGTGTAATTGATCATTTTTGCAATGTAATGTGTAATTTAATTAATTACATTCCTATGTAATTGACCCCAAGTCTGTAATGAACTTAAAATACTTTTTTTTCCTTTGAGCAATTCACTATGCTGTTGAATATTAATCCTCTCAAAAAAATGTTTGAAGAAATTTTCTTTTTATTTATGAAATCTGAAATGAGAAAAATTTAACCCCCCCCCTTTTTTTTTCACATTCCCCTTTCCCTTTTTCCAAAACTGATCTCAATTCAAATTTCTAATGGAGTTTGCAACAATAACTACTCATTTAAATACATCATAAAATATTAAAATGTAACAAAAGGTGCTTGTTATCACTGAATGGTAAAGATTGTTTTAATTTATCAGTTGGTAGTAAAAGTGAATATACATTGTATATTGTATAAAACAATGATTTAAGTTGATTCAACTACTATTCTGGACAAAGAAAGATAACTCCAATCAATTGAAAATTTCTTGCTATTGCACAATATTGTGCAATTAGATATTTCTTACTATTGCGCAATACTGTGCAATTGAAAATATTTGCTATTGCACAATACTGTGCAATTGAAGATTTCTTGCTATTGCGCAATACTGTGCAATTGAAAAATTCTTGCTATTGCACAATACTGTGCAATTGAAGATTTCTTGCTATTGCTGAATACTGTGCAATTGAAAATTTCTTGCTATTGCACAATACTTAATATAATAATTTTGGATCCTGATTTGAACCAACTTGAAAACTGGGCCCATAATCAAAAATCTAAGTACAAGTTTAGATTCAGCATATCAAAAAAGCTCAAGAATTCAATTTTTGTTAAAATCAAACTTAGTTTAATTTTGGACCCTTTGGACTTTAATGTAGACCAATTTGAAAATGGGACTAAAAATTAAGAATCTACATACACAGTAAGATTTGGCATATCAAAGAACCCCAATTATTCAATTTTTGATGAAATCAAACAAAGTTTAATTTGGACCCGATTTGGACCAACTTGAAAACTGGGCCAAAAATCAAAAATCTAAGTACATTTTTAGATTCAGCATATCAAAGAACCCCAAGGATTCAATTTTTGTCAAAATCAAACTAAGTTTAATTTTGGACCCTTTGGACCCTAATGTAGACCAATTTGAAAACGGGACCAAAAATTAAGAATCTACATACACAGTTAGATTCGGCATATCAAAGAACCCCAATTATTCAATTTTTGATGAAATCAAACTAAGTTCAATTTGGACCCTTTGGGCCCCTTATTCCTAAACTGTTGGGACTAAAACTCCCAAAATCAAACCCAATCTTCCTTTAGTGGTCATAAACCTTGTGTTTAAATTTCATAGATTTCTATTTACTTAAACTAAAGTTATGGTGCGAAAACCAAGAATAATGCTTACTTGGGCCCCTTTTTGGCCCCTAATTCCTAAACTGTTCAGACCTCAACTTTCAAAATCAATATCAACCTTCCTTTAGTGGTCATAAACCTTGTGTCTAAATTTCATAGATTTCTATTTACTTAAACTAAAGTTATGGTGCGAAAACCAAGAATAATGCTTACTTGGGCCCCTTTTTGGCCCCTAATTCCTAAACTGTTCAGACCTCAACTCCCAAAATCAATTCCAACCTTCCTTTTTTGGTCATAAACCTTGTGTTTAAATTTCATTGATTTCTATTTACTTAAACTAAAGTTATTGTGCGAAAACCAAGAATAATGCTTATTTGGGCCCTTTTTTGGCCCCTAATTCCTAAACTGTTAGAACCAAAACTCCCAAAATCAATCCCAACCTTCCTTTTCTGGTCATAAACCTTGCGTCAAAATTTCATAGATTTCTATTTACTTAAACTTAAGTTATTGTGCGAAAACCAAGAAAATGCTTATTTGGGCCCTTTTTGGCCCCTAATTCCTAAAATGTTGGGATCAAAACTCCCAAAATCAATTCCAACCTTCCTTTTGTGGTCATAACCTTATGTTACGACGCCAACGTGATAGCAATATACGACGAAAAATTAAAATTTTTGCGGTCGTATAAAAACTTTTTTACAGCAAGGGTTGGCTCTTCAAATAGTTAAACAAAAATGCAAGAAGAATTTCTTTTTAAAATTTTACAGGTGTTGATTGTTATAGAAAGATTATAAAAGTCTGAATTGTGTGGGAAATAATCCCTTCTAGCCCACCCCCATACATGTTTTACTATAACTGTCCTGAATAATATGTAAAAAGCTTTTTTGTTCTTATGTTGTACTGTTATACCAGGTTAGGGGGAGGGTTGGGATCCCGCTAACATGTTTAACGTCCACATTATTTATGTATGTGCCTGTCCCAAGTCAGGAGCCTGTTATTCAGTGGTTGTCGTTTGTTTATGTGTTACATATTTGTTTTCGTTCATTTTTTTTACATAAATAAGGCGGTTAGTTTTCTCGTTTGAACTGTTTTACATTGTCTTATCGGGGCCTTTTATAGCTGACTATGCGGTATGGGCTTTGCTCATTGTTGAAGGCCGTACGGTGACCTTTAGTTGTTAATGTCTGTGTCATTTTGGTCTTTTGTGGATAGTTGTCTCATTGGCAATCATACCATATATTCTTTTTTATATTTTTATATATCTATGTTAATTCGCAATAGAGCATGAAAAAAGAATGAAAAGGGCCATTTACTTAATAAAATTTTTAGTCCACTGGCACAGTTGACAGTACCCAGCCATTATCTTAAATGTCACCAGTGATTATGAAACACATAAATTTGACTTTTACATTAATCAAATATTTTCCTAAAGTTTATGCATTACTTACACTGCATTTCAAACCTTGGACCAACTTCACTTAATTCAATGTCTTTCCCCTCTTCACTTTTCTTGTAAACATGATGCCTAAAAACATAACAGGTATCAAAACTTAATTAATCAAAATGTTCCGGTTCAATCTGATCAAGATGTTTTAATTGACATCGTTTCATATATATCACCTTTTTTCACTTAAAATTTTCTTATAACCTAAAGTTCAACTTTTAAACACAAAAAATCAGCTTGCATTTAAGTTTTTAAAAGTAGTATTTACTATTTACAAAACATTTCTAGAATTTTTGATTGCTGGACTTTTACTACTCTGATATGCTACTTACATACATCAGGTACTAACAAATCTAATGGTAGTGGAGAGAGAAATCAGTTAAAACAAATTTGAAGACCCATGTAGATTCATGTACAAACTGTTTTTTGCACTATAATAATGTAAATTATGCTACATTTCAAAATTTATCTTCACAAGAATTCCAGCAAAATATTTTTGTTTCATTGCAGTTGAAAGACAATGTGTTTTGAATATTTGTATATTTTAATAGTCCTTTTGATGGATAAATCACTTCTCTTGTTATTAAAACATGTATTTCAGAGATTTCCTTAATCACAATAGTGTAACTTATAAAGGAAATAAATCTACTTAATTTTATATATTTACCTATATGATATAAAGTCATCTTCGTTAACAAATGTCATCACTCTTTTGCTCTCTTCCTTTGGTACTGGGAATAAATACTTTAAAATATTCATCACCTGAAATATTCATAAACATTGATTAATATGAGAAATGTATTGTCTAATATGGGGGTTCCCTGCTCGTCACACTTGAATTGTAGTTTGTAAAAGCATTCACATAACTTCTACAATTTCAGAAGAAGAAAAAATAATTGCATGTAAACATCAGCATGATTTTTCACAATCAATACTTGAATATTTCCATTTTTAATGAATGAATTTTCATTAAAAGATAGAATTCTTTTTATATTAACATCATTTCCATTCCAACATAGTGTAGATAATCTTACAAATAATGCAACTTTCATTGATAAATAGCTATCTTTTATATTTCATTATTCAAGGGAGATAATCTCATTTATGACTGGTTAAAACATTTTTAACCTTTGTGTTTTTTTCCCTGTACAAGACGCAAATCAGGAATGTATGTCAGAATTCGCAAAAACATTTTTTGACCCTTCATTCATGGGATCGACAAAGCAAGATTATTTGTCAGTCCTACACAATTTTAGCCAGTCCTAAATCAAAGCGCTGTAAGCACTGTAGGCAGTTAACCAAAAATCAAGGCAAACATAATATGAAAACTGTGGCAATATTAATGTTTTTTTTAAAGATTTAAAAGAACAAACATTAAACATTCATATATAATTGTACATTTATGTTCATATAATGATTTAAATTAAATCATTAAGGCAAATAATTCATATTTTATCAAAGTTTTCAATAGCAACGTATATATCAAGTATATTTTTTTTATGGTCATGAGTCTTGAGTCAGCAGTGGTACAAATTCGCAATGATTGTAGTTATTCTAGTTGATCGTAATTGTTCGTATTAGTTGACTGTTAGTAGTTCAAGTTGACTTTAGTACGAGCTTGTTAAAGTATGAATGGACTTGCTTCCCTGGAAAGAAAACTGAGTTTGTGTTCTACAGTACAAAAGTTATGAGACACAAATCAGACAGATGTTTACTACTACAGGGATCAATGCAATGGTGAGGTCTGACTGACCTTTCCATAGTACATGTAAATTACTCCCACCTTCACCCCAAGTCCACGATGTCGAAGTTTGGAATAAAATGACAGGTGTTAGGTCTAGCAAAGTGATATGAATATGTGACGCCTATGAGATTGACCTTGTATGTCATTCAATCTTTTTGAAATGACAAACAGGAATGAATATGGTTTAGGAGTTGGTATCTCAATCTTTCACAGGTTCTCAAAACACACACAAGAGGGTGTGGGGTGACCCTAGGGACTACCCCTATTTTTCATTTGATTTTTTATATTGTCCCATACATGAATATATATGGTTTAGGGGTCTGGATCTTGACCGTTATCAAGTTTTCAAACAGGAGGGGGTGGGGACCCCAGTGACTTCCCCTATATTTCATTTGTTCCAAGTTATCAAACAGGATTGGGTAGGGTGACCCTTAGGACTCTCCCTATATTGCATTTGATTAGTTCTTTTGTCCCATACATGAAAATATATGGTTTAATTTAAAGGTGGGGATCTCGACTGTTTCCAAGTTCTCAAACAACAGGAGGGTTGGGTGACCGCAGGGACACCCCCTATAATTTATTTGATTTGTTATTTAGTCCTATACATCAGTATATATGGTTAAGGGGTGAGGATCTCGACTGTTTCCAAGTTCTCAAACAGGAGGGTGCAGTGACCCTAGGGACTCCCCCTATAATTCATTTGATTTGTTATATTGTCCAATACATGAATATATATATGTTTATGGGTGGGGATCTCATCTGTTTTCAAATTCTTAAACAGGAAGGGGTAGAGTGGCCCCACGAACTCCACCTATATTTCATAAGATTTGTTATATTGTCCCATACATGAATATATATGGTTTAGGGGTGGGGATCTCGACCGTTTCCAAGTTCTCAAACAGGAGGGGTGGGATGACCCACAGGGACTCCCCCTATATTTCATTTGATTTTTATTATATTGTGCCATACATGAATATATATGGTTTAGGGGTGGGGATCTCGACTGTTTCAAAGTTCCCAAACAGGAGGGGTGGGGTGATCCCAGGGACTCCCCCTGTATTTCATTTGATTGGTTATATTGTCCCATACATAAATAAATCTGGTTGAGGGGTGGGGATCTGGACTGTTTCCAAGTTCTAAAGCAGGAGGTGGTGGGTGACCCTAGGGACTTCGTCTATATTTCATTTTATTAGTTATATAGTTCCATACATGAATGTATATGGTTGAGAGGTGGGGATCTCATCCGTTTCAAAGTTATCAAACAGGAGGGGGTAGAGTTCCCCAAAGGACTCCACATACATATCATATGATTTGCTTACATTCAGATATCATATAATCTAGTTGCACTATATGTGTAAATTAAGAAACTTCCAGCTATTTTAACTGACCCATCAAAATTGAGAAAAAAAAATACCCATTGAAATTGCAGTAATATGTTTACACTTTAAAAGCATCTAATTTGCTTTACCAACATTTATTACTGATAAAGAAAATTTAAACTGTCACCAGGACCATATATATTGTTAGATAAACTGTTCCCAGCTGTCACAAAGGCTCACATTGTATTGGATTTTCACATTAAAATTTGTCAAAAAGTAATTTTGATTTTCAGTACAAAATATTTTCTGTTTTTTTCATTCTTTTACATATATATCTTTTGGTTTTCAATTCAAGTGTTTATATTTACTAGAACATACCCGCGAAATCGCGGGCATATATAGCTTGTGAACTGTTGTAGGATGATTTTTTGTTAAAAGATATTATGTATGGAGAATTACATAAAAGGTATCTCCCTTTTCCCAAAGTCCGATATCTGTTTCCTTTCTGTTAAATTCAATTATATTCGTGTTTCTGGCCTACGACCACAATTATTCTTCTCCTTTGCTACATTGCTTCTTTTGGTAAAAGTCAAATCAAATTAAAAATTAGCACCGTTTCAAACATGAAATAAATGTAACTGCTTATATATAGACCATTATTAGTCTAAAAAAATATGCTGCTATGACAATCCATCAGTGCTTTTTTGGAGAGCCTTATTAACATGCCAATGGTAGGATTTGAATCATGTATAAATGACTAATACCGACTAAGGCTAATTTGAGGGGTTGTCGATCGGAGGGGTCCTGATCCCGAAATCCCGTTCCTAAAACCATGAAATCCTGAGATGCAAAATTTAAAGAAATTCATATCCCGAAATCGAAAAATATATTCCCGGATCCCGTAAGGATCAATCCCCTAATCCCGAGCTTAAAAAACACCCGATCCCGACGCCCCGAAAAAGGTCCTGCATCCCTCTAATCTCTACCTTACTTTCATTTTTGCCAAATCACTATTTTCCCTTTTAACAATAATTTTATTTTGCCCCAATTATGGGCACTATGTTTTCGAGTCTGTGCATCCGTGCGTTCGGTCGTCCGTCCGTCCGTCTCGTCGTCTGTCCCACTTCAGCTAAAAGTTTTCGATCGAGGTAGTTTTAGATGAAGTTGATTATGTTTTACTTATTTTAATATATATGCAAGTGGTATGACCCCTTAAATAGTAAACATTTTAAAGAAAACAGTAAACAGACTCAGGGACTTTCTATACTAACATAAAAATGGTCTGACAGAATACAGAGAGTCTCTATATATTAAAGAAGTATAATCGTAGTTTACATGTAGATAAACCCGAAAAATATTTGTCCTCTCTAAGGAGGTATAATAGTTGTGATTTTTGCGATCTAAACACCATGATATGGAGAACGCTCTACGATTGGATGTACTTGTGTCACATGTTTTACTTATTTTAATATAAATGAAACTGGTATGACCCCTTAAATAGTAAACATTAAAAAAAAAAAAAAAAAAAAAAAAAACAGAAGACAGAATACAGAGTCTCTATATATTAAAGTAGTATAATCGTAGTTTACATGTAGATAAATGCAAAAAATAATTGTCCTCTCTAAGGAGGTATAATAGTTGTGGTTCTTGCGATATAAACACCACGATATGGAGAACGCTCTGATTGGCTTATCTATTTTTCATTTTTGTTATCTATCATACGATTGGTTGTATTTGTGCATGTTTCAACCCGGAAGTCTTATCTATGACTAAAAGTCAGTCTGATGACGGAATCATATCCGGACTCTTTTTTTGTCGTTTTTCTCCAAAAATAACTCAATCTGAATAATCATAAGAATGGATGACAAATGCGACTATGCATGTTACCTATAGGACACAGAGGCATGATGATTGATTTATTGTGGAATGAAGAGAAGCGACACACAAAATGAGGTCTTCTCGTTTAATAGTATAGATTTACCATGCAAAGATGTATTTTGTCATCTGTCTGATTTTTTTTAAAAGTTCAAAGATCGCCAAAACCCGGAATTACCCATATCCGCTTCCGGAATCGGGTCCGATATTGTAATTTTCTTCTCATGTCAGCCATTTTCTTTTCAAAGTTGTTTTTGTCAGATACGATTTTACTCGAATTTACACATTATTTGTCGGCGATTTTCTGTATAAAGCTAGCGGTTGAACAAAATGAACATCGCTGTCATGAATAATAATGCTAAAAACAAGTTTTGAGATCGTTTATTAGGAGACTTTGGTAAATAGGTTTGTAAAGTTATTTTTTTTATTTCCTCTCAAGTCGGGCATGTCGAGTGTAGCTAGTAGCCAAGTCGTAAGTCCGACTGTAAAAGTGGAAGGTCGCAGACCTCGGACAACCGCTAATTTGAACCCTTGCCTCCAAATTGAAAAGATTCGTCTTATAATTTAAAATTGCCGCCAACAGCATGAACAGTGGAACTTATTTGGAGACTACTGACGTAGTTGACTACGTATTGACGACAAACAATATTCCTACGACTTTTGCCATTTGGGAAATCTAAACTACTTGTCTTTAGAGATTTTTGGCGATTAAACATTTCATACATTTGTTGTTTGACAGCTTAGCCAAAATCTCAGGGGATAATAAACTACATAAAGATTCCTAATGTGCCCTACTTCCTATGCGCAACTTCAAAACTTTTGGATAAATCGACGATCATTTAAGGTTTTTCTGATCATATTTTTTGTAATCAAGAATTAAAAGTTTGAAAAAACTGTCCAATTAGTTATAAATAACATAACATCCAGCTAGATAATAACAATGGCACATATTTCAGCATTTATTGGATAGAGCACAAAGCTAGGGTGCTCGCATAAGGCAGCTTAACTGCCTAAAAATCTGTAAATTTTATCCTGAATTAAAAATAATACCATATTTCATCGAAAAATAATTTTATTATTATCAGTTTTATTTTTCACAGCCACGGACAAATTAACAATAAAGGACCAGTTCTGTTCTTCTGATTGTTCTTTTTTAAAGTCATCTTCACTATCCTTTCATTATCTGAATCGCTTTCTCAGTATTTGTTATCTCCATTGAAGGGATCAATTTCTCATTGTTTGCCTCATCCAATTTAGCAGACCACATGTAGGTTGCCACTTTGGTTTCAGGTTGTTTATAATAGAAAACCAGTACCGGAAATAAGCAGCAGGTACATCTGATCTGATAAACACGTTCTGGAATTGGTTGCGGTACAACTAATAACAGATAAAAAAGGCACTGCAACAGCCGTTTTTACATCGGTCATTGGGACTAGCATTAGCTTTCAAAATACTGGTCCAAGCCTCATTTTGAACAACAGGACCGACCATTTTCGCAAACTCTGGTATGTGTGTCACTGGTCGACTTTTTTTTGATTTAGTACTTACAATTAGATTTTTGCTAATCCATATTTATTGTGTTACAACTGGTCATCTTAAGAGGCCATGTTTCACAGTTGTAGAATGGATGAAAAAGCAATATAGTGAGCTTTAAATATGACTTTTATTTTTAAATAACTTAATAACTTTTGCATAAATATTAAACAGATTATTGTCTTACCCTTCTTCCAAGTCTTGTGGTGAGTTTATTAAATATGAGATGTGGATAAGCCTCTGACATAGTCCCTACGTCTGGTATGTCATGTCTCATTATAACATTGGATAATGTAAAGTATGCTGTGGGTCCATATGGCAGATGACATACTACTAAACCATCTAAATAAAAAACATAAAATAAAATGAATAATTGTTATTTGCAAAATTCCATGATATCAATTTTATGCATATTCTGGACACATATGGTTAAGATTACAGTGAATATAGTTCATTACAATATGTGATTTGTATCTATTATTCAAGTAAGTCATTCCAATATGAATTTAATACCATTTCAAAATTCAGCAAGTCTTTGAAGAATAGATGAACCAAAACTTTTCTGGGGAAGCAACAAAGGACCCTGACAATTACGTACCTAATTCTCATTGCAACACCATTGTCAACCAACAATGGGTTGTTAAACCAGTCTAAAAATTTCATTACAGATAGATCATGATTCATTTTACACTTCACCTCCATTTCAATTTTGCTCTAGCTGCTGTAGTTTTTGAGGTATAAGCCAAAAACTGCTTTTGTTCCCTATGTTCTATTTCTAGCTATGGCGGCCATGTTTGTCGATGAATCAAAACATCAAATACAATAATACACTAAATACCCTAAGGAAAATTCACTTAAAGTTTAAAGATATTTGGCACAGTAGTTTCAGGAAAAATTCTTGAAATAGGTTACAACCAGGTGCTCCGCAGGGCGCAGCTTTATACGACCGCAGAGGTCGAACCCTGAACAGTTGGGGCAAGTATGGACAAAACATTCAAGCATGATACAGCTCTGAATTTGGATTGTGATCAAATTTTTGACATTACATGGTTTTTTTTTACACAAAACAAATGCCAAGATTTTACAAATCAATTAAAGATTTCTTCTTCAAACTTTTTAAATCTAAAATTAAATAGTTGACACAGCATAGGTTTCTGACACAGAATGAATGTGGTCTAATGAACTTAAAAGGTTTTTTTTGCCTTTGAGCAAATCACTATGCTGTTGAATATTAATCCTCTCAAAAAAATGTTTGAAGAAATTTTCTTTTTATTTATGAAATCTGAAATGAGAAAAATTTAACCCCCCCCCCCCCCCTTTTTTTTCACATCCCCGTTTCCCTTTTTCAAAACTGATATCAATTCAAATTTCTAATGGAGTTTGCAACAATAACTACTCATTTAAATACATCATAAAATATTAAGATGTAAAAAAACTGCTTGTTATCACTGAATGGTAAAGATTATTTAAATTTATCAGTTGGTAGTAAAAAGTGTATATACATTGTATATTGTATATAACAAAGATTTAAGTTGATTCTGGACAAAAAAAGATAACTCCAATTAAAAAAAATTCTTGCTATTGCACAAATAGGATATTTCTTGCTTACTATTCTGGACAAAGAAAGATAACTCTAATTAAAAAAAATTTTGCTATTTCACAATATTGTGCAATTAGATATTTCTTGCCATTGCACAATACTGTGCAATTGAAAAGACTTGCTATTGCACAATACTTAATATAATAATTTTAGATCCTGATTTGGACCAACTTGAAAACTGGGCCCATAATCAAAAATCTAAGTACATGTTTAGATTCAGCATATCAAAGAGGCCCAAGAATTCAATTTTTGTTAAAATCAAACTTAGTTTAATTTTGGACCCTTTGGACTTTAATGTAGAATTTGAAATTTGAAAACAGGACCAAAAATGAAGAATCTACATACACAGTTAGATTTGGCATATCAAAGAACCCCAAGGATTCAATTTTTGATGAAATCAAACAAAGTTTAATTTTGGACCCTTTGGACCTTAATGTAGACCAATTTGAAAACTGGACCAAAAAAACTTCAATAATCAAGAATCTTAGTACATTTTTAGATTCAACATATCAAAGAACCCAACCGATTCATTTTTTGTCAAAATCAAACTAAGTTTAATTTTGGACCCTTTGGACCTTAATGTAGACCAATTTGAAAACGGGACCAAAAGTTGAGAATCTACATATACAGTTAGATTCGGCATATCAAAGAACCTCAATTATTCAATTTTGATGAAATCAAACAAAGTTTAATTTTGGACCCTTTGGGCCCCTTTTTCCTAAACTGTTGGGACCAAAACTCCCAAAATCAATACCAACCTTCCTTTTATGGTCATAAGCCTTGTGTTTAAATTTCATAGATTTGTATTTACTTATACTAACATTATAGTGCGAAAACCAAGAAAAATGCTTATTTGGGTCCCTTTTTGGCCCCTAATTCCTAATCTGTTGGGTCCTAAACTCCCAAAATAAATACCAACCTTCCTTTTGTGGTCATAAACATTGTGTTTAAATTTCATAGATTTCCATTTACTTAACCTAAAGTTATTGTGCAAAAACCAAGAAAAATGCTTATTTGGGCCCTTTATTGGCCCCTTATTCCTAAACTATTGAAACCAAAACTCCCAAAATCAATCCCAATCTTTCTTTTGTGGTCATAAACCTTGTGTCAAAATTTCATAGATTTCTATTAACTTAAACTAAAGTTATGGTGCGAAAACCAAGAAAATGCTTATTTGGGCCCTTTTTGGCCCCTTATTCCTAAAATGTTGGGACCAAAACTCCCAAAATCAATACCAACCTTCCTTTTATGGTCATAAACCTTGTGTTAAAATTTCATAGATTTCTATTCACTTTTACTAAAGTTAGAGTGCGAAAACTAAAAGTATTCGGACGCCGGACGACGACGACGACGACGACGACGACGACGCAGACGCCAACGTGATAGCAATATACGACGAAAATTTTTACAAAATTTGCGGTCGTATAACAACAGAAAAAGGAAGCAGACAGACGCCTAATGATGGTTTAAGCTCAAGTCGAATGGCCCTTGTAAACTTTAAAAATGCATATAACTCAATGAATTATCACTTTATCTGGAGCATATCAATCCGTAAAACCCCTTCGAGACAATATAGAATTACCTGGAACACCTCTATGTTCATGTAATATTACAAGATCTGTGACATCATTGGCTCGACAAGCTTCTATTATCTGTTTTATTTCATAGTTTCCTCTGTTAATTCTTTGACTGTTAGGGAAGATCAACTTCATCTCCTGTATAAATATATAAATTTAATAAAATTAAAAAACAAGAATGTGTCCATAGTACATGGATGCCACACTAACACTTATCATTTTCTATGTTCAGTGGACTGTGAAATTGGGGTCCAAACTAATTTTGCATTAAAATTAGGAAGATCCTAAATAAATACAATATTCATAATCAAAAGTTAAGTGGTGCCATAAAATACAACAAACCTTTGCAAACTGCTTGAGTTTAGAACTAGGATCTCTGGAAGTGGTGACCATGATTTTAGGATCTTCGACTCCAGCCCATTTATATTCATCATCAATGTGAGTGGTTAGACCTTATAAAATTAATACATAAGTTGATTCTTTAATAAAATCATACAAAGTTTTTTTTACTTATTTCTGAAAATAATGCTGATTATCTTTAATTGGTAAAAAAGTCATCTATCAGAAGTCTTTTATTTAAATACATACATTTTTTATTTAAAATAATCTTTAGCCAAATGACTTGGCAGTAGAGACATGTCCTATTAACTGCTTCTAATGAAAAAATGGGTTAACAGATGATGGGGATTTTAGACATTCTAACATCATTTAATAGCCACATTTTCAAAATAAGAATTTACTTTTGTCTTTCATTTATTTAAAAACAAAATGGTGTAAAAAATTAGATTTTCTGAAGTATGTAAATATAAAATGACAATACCATCAGCCCCTTTATCATCCCAGTCCAAGGTCTTCTGAAGGTCAACAGCATCATTCTGTAGATCAGTGGGTATCTGTTTGTTATCTGCAATATAAGTGTTAATTCTCTGCAAGATGGATGATGAATAAAGTAAAAGACACTCTGACCTCTTCTCTTTTGATAGGTAATATTCTAGAAAATTTGAGGCAGTCAATTTGTTTAAATGGTGACAAATTTATATTCAAGAAAACAATCACTGTGTATTACCTTTTAATGAGTGTAGATTTTTATTTAACAATTATATTTAATTGATTTTAAGATTTTATTCATTAATATTTCAGTCAAACTTAGAAATGAATGTAAATCTAAGGATAACAGAATATAAATCCCAGCAATTGCAATATTTTTTTTTAAATGAGACCGTCATCATCTGGCCTTGCTGTCATAAAACTTTTGAGCACGATTTTTGTACTCAAGACTCAAGAATCAACCAATCAAAATACTGGATTTTGTGTTTCGAGCACTTATTTTGTACTCGTAGTACTGAGTAAAGTTTTCTGCCCGAGAGCCCAGATGTTTTCTCTATACTCTTACCATCTAAAGCATTCTTTAATTTTTGCTTTTTCTCTAGAATTGTTCTCTCTCTATCCTCTATAGATTTTCTGTATATATACTCTCTTCTAAGTCTAGCTTGTCTTCTTAACTAAACATACATATAAAAATATATAAAAAAACAGGATTAAATTGAATTCTAAATTTACAAAAAATGTATATTGATGAGTGATTTATCTAATTAGTGTTTGGATCTACAATGTAACAATTTATTTTACATGTTTCAGTATATTAAAAACATCTAGTATAAAGCCCAGACCCACATCCCAAAATCAAAAATTGCCCTCCACTAACAAATTAGAAGTATAATTTATACCCTTAAATTGATATAATTAATTAATTTAAGAAAAGTTTAGAAAATCTTAAGAAAAAAGGGAAAGAAGCTCATAAAATGAGTCATTAAACAGTCACTGTAAGTCATGTGACTCATTGTAATATTAGTATATCTTGCTTTCTGGATTATTTTTCATGTTTAAATTTTCTGTCTATCTATCATAGTTTTACAGATGATAGGCAAAAGGCTTCAAACATATAAAGTTGAATGACAATATTTGCAAGTTGACTTAATTTGAATGACTTGGTTTGCTGATAATATTTTATGACACAGTTGATCATCTATCTAATTTTTATTGTATGTTAAGTTTATTTCTTTCTACATGTTCTATTTTATGTTATCAAGAACTTTGTCAAACAAAAAGGAACCAGATGCTCCACAGGGCACAGCTTTATACGACTGCAGAGGTTGAACCCTGAAAGGTTGGAGCAAGTATGGACACAACATTCAAGCTGGATTCAGCTCTAAATTTGGATTGTGATTAAATAGTTGACACAGCATAGGTTTCTGACACAGAATGAATGTGGTCTAATGAACTTAAAAAAAATTTTTTTGCCTTTGAACAATTCACTATGCTGTTGAATATTAATCCTCTCAAAAAATGTTTGAAGAAATTTTCTTTTTATTTATGAAATCTGAAATGAGAAAAATTTAACCCCCCCCCTTTTTTTTTCACATTCCCCTTTCCCTTTTTCCAAAACTGATCTCAATTAAAATTTCTAATGGAGTTTGCAACAATAACTACTCATTTTTAAAAATACATATTAAAATGTAAAAAAAGTGCTTGTTATCACTGAATGGTAAAGATTGTTTTAATTTATCAGTTGGTAGTAAAAGTGAATATACATTGTATATTGTATAAAACAATGATTTAAGTTGATTCAACTACTATTCTGGACAAAGAA
Organism: Mytilus galloprovincialis; assembly: GCA_037788925.1. NCBI lineage: Eukaryota > Metazoa > Mollusca > Bivalvia > Mytilida > Mytilidae > Mytilus > Mytilus galloprovincialis. The sequence goes on from CM075330.1 coordinate 102,729,182, forward strand.
AGATAACTCCAATTGAAAATTTCTTGCTATTGCACAATATGGTGCAATTAGATATTTCTTGCTATTGCGCAATACTGTGCAGTTGAAATATTTGCTATTGCACAATACTGTGCAATTGAAGATTTCTTGCTATTGCGCAATACTGTGTAATTGAAAATTTCTTGCTATTGCACAATATTTTGCAATTAAAGATTTCTTGCTATTGCTGAATACTGTGCAATTGAAAATTTCTTGCTATTGCACAATACTTAATATAATAATTTTGGATCCTAATTTGGACCAACTTGAAAACTAGGCCCATAATCAAAAATCTAAGTACATGTTTAGATTCAGCATATCAAAGAAGCCCAAGAATTCAATTTTGTTAAAATCAAACTTAGTTTAATTTTGGACACTTTGGACTTTAATGTAGACCAATTTGAAAACGGGACCAAAAATTAAGAACCTACTTACACAGTTAGATTTGGCATATCAAAGAACCCCAATTATTCAATTTTTGATGAAATCAAACAAAGTTTAATTTTGGACCCCGATTTGGACCAACTTGAAAACCGGGCCAATAATCAAAAATTTAAGTACATTTTTAGATTCAGCATATCAAATAACCCCAAGGATTCAATTTTTGTTAAAATCAAACTAAGTTTAATTTCGGACCCTTTGGACCTTAATGTAGACCAATTTGAAAACGGGACCAAAAATTAAGAATCTACATACACAGTTAGATTCGGCATATCAAAGAACCCCAATTATTCAATTTTTGATGAAATCAAACAAAGTTTAATTTTGGACCCTTTGGGCCCCTTATTCCTAAACTGTTGGGACCAAAACTTCCAAAATCGATCCCAACCTTCCTTTTATGGTCATAAACCTTGTGTTTAAATTTCATAGATTTCTATTTACTTATACTAAAGTTATGGTGCGAAAACCAAGAAAAATGTTTATTTGGGCCCCTTTTTGGCCCCTTAATTCCTAAACTGCTCAGACCTCAACTCCAAAAATCAATCCCAACCTTCCTTTTGTGGTCATAAACCTTGTGTTTAAATTTCATTGATTTCTATTTACTTATACTAAAGTTATTGTGCGAAAACCAAGAATAATGCTTATTTGGGCCCTTTTTTGGCCCCTAATTCCTAAACTGTTGAAACCAAAACTCCCAAAATCAATCCCAACCTTTCTTTTGTGGTCATAAACCTTGTGTCAAAATTTCATAGATTTCTATTTACTTAAACTAAAGTTATAGTGCGAAAACCAAGAAAATGCTTATTTGGGCCCTTTTTGGCCCCTAATTCCTAAAATGTTGGGACCAAAACTTCCAAAATCAATCCCAACCTTCCTTTTGTGGTCATAAACCTTGTGTTAAAATTTCATAGATTTCTATTCACTTTTACTTAAGTTAGAGTGCAAAAACTAAAAGTATTCGGACGACGACGACGACAACGCACACGACGACGCCAACGTGATACCAATATACGACCAAATAATTTTCAATTTTTGCGGTGGTATAAAAATAAAATACTTTAAGGGCAATAACTCCCAAAAGTATTTTGATAAGTTTGATCAATATGAAAGTGAGTAGATTATGACATTCTGAGGATTTTTTCCTTACATTTGTACATGTACATGTATATATCAGAGTCCACTCTTAAACAAACCTTTCTCTATTTATGTATGATATACATGTACAGAAGTCAAATGTATATACATTTATCATTCATTCCAAAGTTAAAGTCTTTAATACCAATGTCACCTGTTTTCGACAATATGCATTGTTCATTTTAAAACAGTATAATAGTATTTCAAGGTTGTGATTATATTTTAGGCATTTAAAGTATCAAGGGGAATCAGGGGAGAATATTGTTTGCAAATACTGAAAAAAAAACCATTAATTAAATTAAAGAACCTTTGTGAGCACACTCACATACCCCACATTGTCACTGGACAAACAAAACACACCAGATTCCTAAGTTCAAAGACTCATCACTCTACAAATGTCAACTGATTTTTATTACCCCTTTTGCATTATATACCATTCTGTGATGAAATGAATGCAACAATAATAAATTTGAAGCGACAGATTACAAGTTTGATACTCCTGCATCACTCTAACACTTAGTTTGAATGACATTTTATTGATATTATCAGAAATTATTAGTATAATAGTGAGTGCTATTATAACACATGTCAGTTTCCATATCATGTTTTTTTTTTTAAATAACTATGACTTGACAATGAAATCACCTCAAGTCCCGACAATATACATCTTCCTGGTTGAGGCAAACTTAAGTTACAAACAAGCTTACAGACAGACAGACAGACTAGGGTAAAACTTAATGTCCCTTCTGCAACACTGCCAACAGAAAATATGCAGAGAAAAATGCACCAATGAGAAAACAGGCCGTTAGTTCTCGTTGAATTGTCTTACATTCATGTCATTTCGGGACCTTTTATAGCTGACTATGCGGTATGGGCTTTGCTCATTGTTGAAAGCCGTATAGTGACCTGTAGTTGTTAATTTCTGTGTTATTTTGGTCTCTTGTGGAGAGGTGTCTCATTGGCAATCATACCCTATCTTTTTTATATATATTGGGATAATTCGTGCCAACAGGACTGAAGATTTGAGGATTGATAAGTCAATGGTCCACCTGTTCACTAGAATCTCTGAACCAGTAAGCGAAAATTGGGGTATGAGGAGGTTGGAATATTTTGGTATTATCTCTTACTATTTATAGTATAATTTACTAGTATCAGAGTATTACTTGTATAAACATAATTTAGCCTTTTCTACTTTGCTTAGGGCATAGGCTCTGTCACAGGGTACAAATATCAATATCTATATTAAGGCATCGTGTTTGATATCTTGGTTTATCCCTTACCATTTTGACTTTCTCGTTTTTCTACATTTCTATTTTAAGATAAATACGAATACAGCAGGGGAATAGATAGCAATACAAAACACGTGTTGACGTAACGGAAGTAAACAGAACAATGGTAAAACCAAATTATGCTATTATGATTCCGACCATATACACATTTTTACATTACTAATTTTTCAAAACATGCACTTATTTATCCCTTAGTAAAGTATAAATATATTTTGATCCTTATTGATATATTCAACTGTTTGATATTGTTATAGTAAAAATGAAAGTAAATGATGTTCGATACCGAAGAATCTTCTTTTAGGTCCACCATATTTATCAAAGCACTTCCGGAAATATTTTTCTGAACGTTTGAAATGTGAAACAGTGAAAAATGGTAATTTTAACTATTGATACGTACTTCAACGCTTTCGCAGCATAATTTCAACTCGAATGTTTCATATTTTTACCTAAAGTTATGTTTAACTTAGATAATGAAACTGTTATGGCGTGAAATTGAAAAAGTCCCCCCTTTTTCCTTTTCTGTCTCTGAACTTAAATCTTCTAGTCATTTCGGAACCTAGTTAAATCGGCACCCGTTATAGTAAGTTTGGCTCTTCGTTAATTTGGCACCCAAAGTAGTTATTACGTCACAGATGAAGTTATTTCGACACCAAAAATAAACAGGTTACGTGTAAATGATATAAGATCATATAATTTTAAGTTCATAAGATTTAAAGTGATTACTAATCAAAACAATATTACTAGCGTCAGGGACATACTGGTACCAGCTAGAGTATACACCTTAATAATATTTGTCCGCCATTTATGTACATTTACTCGGGATCACAACATTGGCGCTGCGAGCAGGGTCAATGTTGTGATCCCGAGTAATATTGACACTTACCCAAGAAGCTGATTGGCTCTTTGGTTGTTTCTGCAAGGCAGATTGTCTCTTTGGTTTTCTGTATGCTGTTTTCTATTATGGTTACCGGAAAGAGGGAGAAGAGAGGCATTATGGGATCGTGCACTTCCGGCAGGGTCTGGCTTAATACCAAAGAATACTACACTCCCCCCAGTTTTATATGTTTAGTTATAGCCAACGATATACCAAATGAACCTTAACATTGTAAGTTTTGCAGAAAAAACAAACATACATGTGAACCTCCCGACGGGAGTACAATAATCCCGTTTTCAGGGGTCTCCTCCCGTCCTCCCGTATAGGAGAAAAAACTCCCGTGTATGAAATATTTCATGAATGAAAATTTTCAGCGGCCATATTTGATAATTTCTTACTACCGTACAGGTGTAATTGACACCTGTGTTAAATTTTACCTGTAAATCCAAGAAAAAGTATAATTATATGGCTTAACTTGACAGCTTGGGTGTCAAACATACTGGTAATCAACGATGTTTACCTCTGGCTAACTGCCGTTGTGTTATAAAAATTTTGTGTATTTGGTTACTTCCCTTTGATTTATCCTGTTTTAAGTTATTTTGCTTTTAAAAATGTAAATTGTAAAAAGACTATAAATGAATAATATTTTAATCAAATTATCATAAAAGGATGGTAATTAAATGAATTTAAATGTTTTTGGACAAATAAAAAAAATATAAATTTATAAATTAATTTAGCAATCTAGGGCTTAAATTAAAATATTGTTTGTTTGCAGTTTACCGACCGACCCTTGAAAATCCTCCCGACTGTGAAAATTTTATTGCTTTAAATTTGAAGAAATTTTTTTTAATACTTTTATTGACGCGATCCGGAACTTTGGGTCGTTTCCGGAAATGATTTAAAGTCTGGGTCAATTACGCATTTCAAATTCGGTTTTTCTTAGCTTCCCGTCAAGCGTTCATGTGACCATTTAATGATAAAGCACATGGAAATTGTTTACAGGTATCCATGAAGTCACGGAGGAGTACTTTACGCTGTCGTCTCGTGTCAATTTTAAGACAAATAACAAACAAAAAAGTTTATTAGTAAACTGTTTATACACATTCAGGCACATGTAATGATGTGTGATGATATCATTGACGATGATGCAGCGGATATTCATAACTGACACGATAACCATTCTGTCTCAAACAAATCGGGTACAGAATCTGTGGAGCCTGACTTTATAGAACCAATTTCAGTGGTTAAACTATTCGACAGCAGCTTGAAGTATGGCATATTTTCTACAAATCGTTGTGAAGACGACAAAGATGAAACCACTCCTCCGTGACTTAAATCTTCATGGATATCTGTAAACACGCCTGTACGGAGGAAGGGCTCATTTGAAATGTTAATGGATATAGATCATGCCAAATCAATAAGAAGCAACCCTAACTACACAAAGAAGTAGAGAAAATGAATGGTTAGCTTGAAAAATAAATATACTCTCTCTATATTAAATCTATCTTCGATTGCAATGAGTATGCTCCTTTAGGATAAGGGGGGCTGCCCCACTCATTGCAATTATTCTCTTTCTTACAATATTAAATATACCCAAACTGTGTGGCCTGTGTGAATTCAATTAAAACATGTCCTTAGGAGCTATGCTGCCATTTTTTTTTTATGCATTAAAAACATTTCAGTACAGACCATTTACTTTTAATGGGGTGCTATGGATTTCACACCAAACTTTAGATTTCTTTGGTTTTCATTAAAGCCTGGCAAAAATATAACCTTATCACATATAATTAAATATTGTTAGAAATATGAAAACAGTCGAATGTCTTAATACTTTTTTTTCAAGTTGCCTTTTTTTCAATTGAGGAAGATTCAATGGTTATTTTTTTTTATTAAAAATACACTCTTTAATACATTGTCTTATAAATCTTTAATATCTACATTTTTCTGATGAAAATACTCTACTCATGAAAACATTCTAGTCAAGAAGCATACATGTCTGAATATATTTCTTTAAAACAGTTCTAGTCATAATGACATTCCTTGTTTATAAGTGTTCCAGTATTTAATAATTATACCATATTTTATGTCATAAATTGGATAATGACACTATGTTAAAGTTTCAGAGTCAGTTTTGGTTAAAACGTTTTTTATCTGTTCATTTGATGTTGTTTATGCCTGTTCATTTGATGTTGGTTTTCAGCATGTCCAGTGTTTGTTGTTTTAAAATGTTTTTTTTCTTCACAAGAAACTTGGTTTAGTGTAACTGCTTGTTTAAACTGTATTTTGGCTGATAAAATAAAATATTTTTCCTACCTACCGACCCTTCAGTCTGAAGGTACAGTCGGAAAACTGCAAACAAACATATTTTTAAGGTTGGCCTAGACTTTTTTTCAAGGATCAAATTGAAGTTTATATGGTAAGTCCCTCTACAAATTTTTTCCAGCGACCGTGCAAGGGCTGTATAGCCAGTCAAGGTCGTTAAAAACTTCCATTTGTTTTTTCCGGCCGTGCAGGGGCTGTATAGTCAGTCAAGGTTGTTAAAACTTCAGACTGAATAAAAATCATAGTTAGGTTAACTCCTAGTTAAACATTGAGATTGATAATTGTTTGATTTTATTGATTTAGCTAAAGATAGCAAAACAATTTACACTGTTTGAGTCTTTTAAGTTTTCTACAAATATGACTTTCATAATGCTTAAAAACCATGCAATACTATTGTTAGTGTTATTTTTCTTTTTAATTTATCATGTTGCAAATATACATGTATAGCATATTTCTTTCTTATTTGTCTATACAGTTACCAATGATAAGGAGATGGAGACATGAATACAAATCTATACAGATAAGATCAATAAATATAATGATTTATTTGCAAGCAGTGAATACTCAATTATCAAAAACATTATCAAAAACAAAACAAAACAAGAAACAGATTCTTCTTAATATTTTATTTTCATTCAAATAGAAAGGCAATAAGGGTATGTACTATAAACATATTACAATTTGATGGAAATTTGAAGAAAAACACCATTTCTACATCATACGGTTACATTTACGACAACATTTATGTCGATAAAAAACCTCCTGACCTGAGTCTTAATCTCCTGACCAAAATTTCCAAATCTCCTGATCTGAGTTTCATAGTCCATCACATGTATGAACAAAAGTATTAAAAACAAAAACCGATAAACTGTACATGAACTATTCTGAAATGAAAATTTCTTGTTGAAAAATTATTTCTTTAAAACTATTTGCACTTTTAAAAACCTAAATTGTAACTAAACTTTATAATACTCTCTAAACATGCTTAATCTAATTCTTATCTTCTATTATAAAGGCAAGAAACAGTGAGAAGGCCATGTGAGTATCAAAATTTTTATTATGTCTCCAAGACTCCAACATTATTTGTTAGGATACAATTCATACATTTAATAGAAAAAAAGTACATGGGGTATCCATCTATGACACAAAATAAGTATGACTAACAGCAAAACAACTCACAAATAGCAAAGGAACAACACTTTTATTGCTGTTCTTAGTCTGAAAGTCAAAGTGAGGCCTTCAACAAGGCATAAAAAAACACTCTCACCTAGGCCAAATAAAAATATATGTGTGGTTCCAGTAACCGGACCGACCCTAGTTAAAACCCCAACCCTAGAACTTTTTTTTTCATATCTTAAAAAATAAATTTTCAAGTGATCAAATTTTGAGGACTGTGAATTAAAGTAATTAAATTCATAGATTGTCATCTGAATTTCCATCACAAGTATCTGACTGTTATGGCTAAAATGCAAGAATTCATAACAGAATGCAACAAAATTAACTAAAAACGTATCATGACTGTTTATTTTACAACCAAACACATGTAAAAATGGCGGACTTCTGGTTGGGGCGTGTATAATACAGGAAACAATTTCGGTAAACACACAATTTTTTTCTGGATTTTGACATTCAAAAAAAAATTGCCAACCGACCGACCCTATTTTTTAAAGTATGTAACTGGAACCACATATATATTTTTATTTGGCCTTACTGTATTTTTAAGACAGCCTCTAGCACCAGCTTGAGCAGCGTTCTTTGCAAAAATAATTTTGATAGACTTGGTAAAATTTAATGTCTGTCCAAAAAACTTGTTTTGTGTAAATTTTCTACATTTTAGTTTGTTTAATCTGAATCAATTAAAACTGTACCTGTGTTTATTTGTATCTATCAAAAATAATTTACACTATATCAATTTAAGAAATATACATTGCAAGAAATGGTTGAAGTTGGAATCAACATGAGAAACTAAAATGATTTTAGCTGGCATAAATTGCATTATGAGTTGGTAAAAAACATACAGATATTTCTATTCCTATGTACTTGTACATATGCAATTTTTTATGCATGTTAAACAGGAGGTTCAACTATTAAAGTCAAAAAATGTTGTATAACTTTGGAAGAAAAAAAAATGTTGACGCTGATTTTAACAAACTTTTTTCACTTCATGTTATTTTTTTATTGTTTCAGGACCACCTTGGCCAGGTGGCGGGCTGCTCATTTAGAAGGAGGCCTGAAAGAACAGGTATGATAAAGCTGTATATTCTGTTGGGTTTCTTTGATTACATAAATAATTTTAAGGCCTAAATCAAAATAATAGTGCATTCTACTTTATCTACATGTAACTACTTGTACTTTAAAAAAATTCAGGGTAACTATATACCCAAAATACTCAGAACTAGTCAATAAAACAGTTTGTTAAATAGATATTTTGACTAGTGAAGGATTATTTTAAAAGTTAAAAAAATTGTCTATTACTCTCATTCACACTTTTATCATGTACTGAGTATATTTGGTATCAGTATCAGTCAAGTGGTGTGTACATCTTGTATACATACTGATTTTACTAAACATTATTTCATTGAGAAATTAAAGGACTTGCACAATGAAAAAAACATAAATTATTAGATAGGAAATAAGAAATGGAAGATAATTCATTCTTAATTGTAAATTCAAACATGTATTAATCATATGAATGTTTTTATGCCCACGCTGTAGGGGAGGGTGCTTTTAGTTTTACCCTTGTCAGACTGTTCGTCTATACATCCCATAGTTGGTCTCTGTTCTCTAACTTTAGTTTGCCTCAACCAAATGTTTTTTGAAACTTATAAATAATGCTTTTTACCACAAAACACAGATCAGATTTGAACTTTGGTGGCATCACTTTAACCATTTTAGAGTTATGCCCCTTTACAAATGGAAAAATTGCTTAATTTTTGGTTTCCTTTTTCTAACTTAAGTTTGCCTTGACCAAATTGTATGAAACTTATACACAATACGCATTTTTACAAAACTCTGATCAAGTACAAATTTTGGTAGTGTCACTTTTACTGTTCTTCATGTATGTCCCTTTATAACTTTATATGATATGCAAGTGGGGGCATCATCTGATTCCATGGACACATTCCACATTTATTTTTAATAGAATTGAAAGCATTAATTCTGTAACCATTTTTTTTTCAGGAGAGACGTCCATATTTAGCCACAGAATGTGATGAACTTCATAAGTGTGAAAAATGGAGAAGACAAATCATTGGAGAGGTGTCCAGGAAGGTAGCACAGATACAAAATGGTTAGATATCTACAGTCTGTGCCAAAAACTTTTTCATATAGTCATCTGGAAACTAAATATCAAAGAATGTCCCATATTTTGTATATATGACTATATGAAATTTTGAAAATTTTCACTAGTCCGAATCAATATTTACCATTCTGCGGCATCAGACTTAGTAGTAGCAAATGGTGCGGACTTGTACCAACATAAATTTTTAAATAGATTACTTATTATATCAAATTTAAAAATTGTTTCCAGTTATAGTCTATACAAAATCTATTTTTATTGAAATTCAATGAGAACTGTCAGCTAGAACTACATTAATTCTATTAGAACCAAAGTGGCATCAATCTGACAAATTGTTTATGACAGAAGAATTAGCAAAAGACATGATAGATGGCTTTCCTTTCATATGCTGCAGTTATTAAAAAAAATATTAATGAACGAAGAATTGAGAATTGACAACCTTATAACTTTAAAATCCAAATCAACATGTTGAGCCAGGAGTTATTGCTTACTATTGAAATCCCTACTTTAAGTTTTCCATTTACAGGAAGTAGACCAACGGATGTAAAAACTCATCACACGGTATAGATCATTACTAGATAAATCAAGCAGAAATATGTACAATGACAATATCTTACTTAGTATTTTCTCATCTTAAAGATTGTCTGGTATTTTAGATATGGGATCATTGCATGATATAGATATTATAAAGTACTAGAATAGTTTGTGAAATAATTTCTTATTGATTTTGATTTTGCAGCTGGTTTGGGAGAATTCAAACTACGTGATTTAAATGATGAAATCAACAAATTATTACGAGAGAAAGGTCACTGGGAAGATAGAATCAAGGAACTGGGAGGTGCAGATTACAAGGTCAGTGTTGTTTTTATTTGTGGAAAATATATATTTTCTCATAGCTCTTTAAAAAGTCTTGAAAGCCAACTAAAGCATGCCTCCGGGTGTAGGATTTTGTTGCTGTATTGAAAACCCATTAGTTGCCTTTGACTGTTTTTGGGATACGATTACTTTCAAGCAATCTGTAGACTTTTACCATTGACTCAGGGCCATACCCTCATGTCAACTGTTTTATTCTAAACATTAAGGAACATCTCAGATTCTTAAGATTGTTTTGCTTTAAATGGTAAGAACAAACAAAAAGATTGAATTTAAACAACTCTCATATAATGTTCTTCTCGTAATCTTCATGTTTGATATTTCCCTTGACTTTTATTCGTGTTTTTAACAACACGGAAAATCAGAATTAAGCAGTATTTATATTTAGTGTTTTTTTTAATTTAGAAACACGTCAGAGGGATTTCCCAGTTTTGATAACATGCAAGAGTTCTCTGAATTTCGATCCATAAATCTAGTTCTGTCATATAAGAACTGAAGTGGAGTTTTCTTATTATACCCCACGCAACGGGTTGCAGAGGGTATAATGTTTTTGACCCGTCCGTCCGTCAGTCCGTCCGTCAGTCCTGTTTCTTGTCATCGCAACTCCTCTCAAACCACACAACAGAATTTCACGAAACCTTTTCAGATAATAAGGACATACTATGTAGTTGTGCATGTCGACGGGAAATTGCGATTCAATTTTTTTTCTAGGAGTTACGCCCCTTTGAACTTATTTACTTTAATGTACTACTGCAACAGTTTGTCATCGCAACTCCTCTCAAACCACACAACAGAATTTCACGAAACCTTTTCAGATAATAAGGACATACTATGTAGTTGTGCATATCGACGGGAAATTGCGATTCAATTTTTTTTCTAGGAGTTACACCCCTTTGAACTTATTTACTTTAATGTACTACTGCAACAGTTTGTCATCGCAACTGCTTTGAAACCACACAACAGAATTTCATGAAACTTTGTAGATAATAAGGACATACTACGTAGATGTGCATATCGACAGGATATTATGATTCAATTTTTTTTCCAGGAGTTACACCCCTTTGAACTTATTTGCTTTAATGTACTACTGCAACAGTTTGTCATTACAATTTCTCTGAAACCATACAATAGAATTTCATGAAACTTTGTAGATAATAAGGACATGCTATGTAGATGTGCATATTGACAGGAAATTACGATTTTTTTTTTTCTTTCTAGGAGTTATGCTCCTTTGAACTTATTTGCTTCAATGTACTTCTGCAACAGTTTGTCATCGCAACTCCTCTGAAACCACACAACAGAATTTCATGAAACTTTGTAGATAATAAGGACATACTATGTAGATGTGCATATTGACAGAAAATTATGATTCAATTTTTTTTTCTTATACAATTTTCTTTTCTTACACTTATTTCATTTCTCCAATGACAATGTGGGGACGGTGGGGTATGTGAGCGCGCTCACTAAGGTTCTTTAATATGTCACTGTTATGAAACTGATATTTGATATTGTACTTCCATAAAGAAATGGAGGTTGTTTAATTAATATTTAATATACGTCCTTGCTACAAATCACAAGTCGAAGATTTGTTAAGGTTATTATGCGCATGCGTATAGTTTTCTTGACATCAAGGGGTATCAGATTGAATGGTTGCTCTGAATTTCCCACTCCATTGATTAATTTGAAACTCACGAGATCCTTTCTATGTCTGTCTGCTATTGAGGGTTATTGTTGTTGCATTATAATTTTAAACCATATGCATCATTTAAATTAAAATAAATATAGTCCACAACGTTAAGGTTTAACTAGAACACCCCTTCAGCCGAAATGGAGTCTTATGGTGTTTATATATCTCAACTTGTACGATTCGCTCATCTATGTAACAACGTATTAGATTTTAGCGAGAGAAATTTATGTATTACTGAAAAATTATTACACCAGGGTTTTTGATATCACAAACTAGTCAAAATATTTACTAAATTTTATCATCAGTATAAGGAAATAATTCGTAAATAAACCTCAACATGCAGACATCTTATATGTTCAAGTATTTCACATCCAATCTTTTATGGTAATATTCTTGACAAAGCACAAAAATGTCAGTATTCACTTCAAAAGCTTACAAAACCTTTAAACAGACTTATTAAGAAGGGATATAGTTACGATACTGTTGTCAGGTCATTAAAGATTGCATATTTTGGCTTTAATATTGATTCACTTATAGGGTCTTTGCATCGGAACTAAACACATTTATTTTAAAAAACAGTTGTTGGCACAGGTTATGTTCTTCTCATATATATGATAGTATGACACTAAACCCCTAACAGGAGGGATTGTGCCGGATTTTCATATGATGAAGACATAATCTTTCTATCAGTTTTATTGAGGTCTGGAGCTGGCATGTCAATTAACTGCTAGTAGTCTGTGGTTATTTATGTATTATTGTCATTTTATTAATTTTCTTTTGTTACATCTTCTGACATCATACTCGGACTTCTCTTGAACTGAATTTTAATGTGCGTATTGTTATGCGTCTAGTTTTCTACATTGGCTAGAGGTACATGTATAGGGGGAGGTTTGAGATCTCATAAACATGTTTTAACCCTGCCGCAATTTTGCGCCTGTGCCCAGTCAGGAGCCTCTGGCCTTTGTTAGTCTTGTATGATTTTTAGCTCACCTGGCCTAGAGGGCCAAGTGAGCTTTTCCCATCACTTTGCGTCCGTCGTCGTTAACTTTTACAAAAATCTTCTCCTCTGAAACTACTTTGCCAAATTAAACCAAACTTGGCCACAATCATCATTGGGGTATTTAGTTTAAAAAATGTGTGGCGTGACCCGGCCAACCAACCAAGATGGCCGCCACAGCTAAAAATAGAACATAGGGGTAAAATTCAGTTTTTGGCTTATAACTCAAAAACCAAAGCATTTAGAGCAAATCTGACAGAAGTAAAATTAATTATCAGGTCAAGATCTATCTGCCCATAAATTTTCAGATGAATCGGACAATCTGTTGTTGGGTTGCTGCCCCTGAATTGGTAATTTTAAGGAAATTTTGCTGTTTTTGGTTATTATCTTGAATATTATTATAGATAAAGATAAACTGTAAAAAGCAATAAATGTCGGCAAAGTAAGATCTACAAATAAGTCAACATGACCGAAATGGTCAGTTGACCCCTTTAGGAGTTATTGCCCTTTATAGTCAATTTTTAACCATTTTTTGTAAATCTTACGTTATCTTTTACAAAAATCTTCTCCTCTGAAACTACTGGGCCAAGTTCATTATAGATAGAGATGATTGTAAACAGCAAGAATGTTCAGTAAAATAAGATGTACAAACACATCACCATCACCAAAACACAATTTTGTCATGAATCCATCTGCGTCCTTTGTTTAATTTTCACATAAACCAAGGTGAGCGACACAGGCTCTTTAGAGCCTCTAGTTAATTTTAGTTTCTTTTGTATAATTTCGGAGTTTATTATGATGTCTATTATCACTGTACTAATACGTGTATACATATTTTTTAAGGGTCCAGCTGAAGGACACCAACGGCCGGGGGTTTCTCGCTACATTGAAGACCCATTGGCGGCCTTGGCGGTTGTCTGCTCTATGGTCGGGTTGTTGTCGCTTTGACACATTCCCCATTTCCTTTCTCAATTTTATCTTCCATATTATCGCTTCGAGTTGTCTCCCTTATACTTTCCTCAATTCTGAATCAAAATACGACGATACGTTGAGAAAAATTAACTCGTTCTGTTTGAAGACATTGTATTATATTAAAAGCGATCCCAATTTAAACAGAGGATTGTGTACAGATTGGAGTCATGACCACTGATCCAAAGGAAACTAAATATTTAAAGAGTTAGAAATGGTGTTCCTCCTAAATTTCACGAAGAAAAATAGGTGATAAGGTACAAAGTGAAATACCTTCTCTCACTCTCAGCAGGAACATATATGTTCGATATACTGTTCCCATCTCTCAGTGACTACTGTGGAAAGTAAACTTGGAATTGATAGTACAAAAATAAAACACAAAAAGTACATTGTTCATACACTTGTATCGAGGATTGGCTATTTTTAAAGTTGAATAATTATTCAGATTGCATAGATTACATTTTACTGAGCATTTTACACTTACAGTTATAATACTTATACATGTATTAATGAAAACAATGGCAATCGTATCCCTCAGAGCAATCATGCTCTTTGATTTACTCTTTGGTCGGGTTGTTGTCTCTTTGACACATTCCCAGTTTCATTTCTCAATTTTATTAACCGGATTTTTGTGACAAAAATGTCGGTTATTGATTTGGGGATGTACGGCGGGCGGGCGGGCAGCCGGGCGGGCGGGCTGTCGGGCGGGCGGGCGGGCGGCAATCAAATGTTGTCCGTGCATTAACTCATGAACCGTTTAACCAAAGCTTTTAAAATTTTAATATATTATTACTGACAACTATACGAAGGTCAAGTTCAATAATGGCGATTTTGACAGTGAAAATGGAGTTTCCAGTCGTGTCCGTGCATTTACGCATGAACTGTTCTACCAAAGCTTCCCAAATTTTAAAATGTTGTTACTGATGACAGAATGGAGGTCAAGTTCAATAATAACGATTTTGACTTTTACCGTTCAGGAGTTATGGTTCTTGAAAGATTGAAAAATGGAGTTTCCAGTCGTGTCCGTGCATTTATGCATGAACTGTTCTACCAAAGCTTCCGAAATTTTAATATGCTGTTACTGATGACAAAATGGAGGTCAAGTTCAATAATGACGATTTTGACTTATACCGTTCAGGAGTTATGGTTCTTGAAAGATTGAAAAATGGTGTTTCCCGTCGTGTCCGTGCATTTTCTCATGAACCATTCAACCAAAGCTTTGAAATTTTAATATGTTGTTACTGATGACAAAATAGAGGTCAAGTTCAATAATGACGATTTTGACATTTACCGTTCAGGAGTTATGGTTCTTGAAAGATCGTAAAATGGCGTTTCCATTCATTTGATATTGACGATTTTCACTTTCACCATTCATCAGTAATGGTTCTTGTGATATTGCCAGGACACAAATAAATGTTAATAAATCCGGTTTGCTGTCGTTGTGACAGCCTCTTGTTGAACATTTCATTTATGACCGATGCTATATTTATGACAATAAGTTACATTGAAAAGGAAATATAAGTTGGATGTACATGAGACAACATTCTCCATTGGACATGACCATACTGTAAGGGTTACAATACTTTGTGAGATGGGTCTTGGGGTTTTTTTTTCTTCTAGATTGACATAAAAAAAAAATATTTTCCCTCACAATCATGTAATCTCTGAACAAAAATCAATATCAGGGACATAAAGTTACTCATAAATAAAGCTAGTTACATGTGAAAAATGTTTATTATACACTGAACTGTCACAATTTGGTTTTGTTTGAAGGGAACATCTCATGTTATCTAGTTTCATATTAATTTGTTGTGGAAAGCTAATAACTCAATTAAAAACAAAATCTATAAGCATGTAAATTGAATAGGTATCAATAAAAGAAATGATTTTGTCATTTACGTTTTACTGTTGTAAGCATCAAAGTTTTATATGACTTAAACTTATAATTCTCATTTCTTATATATTTTGAAACAGAATGTTGGACCAAAAATCTTAGATACAGATGGTAAAGAAGTACCTGGAAATAAAGGATACAAGTAAGTTGGTAGATACTTATTCATTTAAGTATATATGGGGTATACACTAATATATAATAGACTGCAACTTACTAACACAAAAATATGTTTCACAATAGATGTTTTTAGAATGAAAGTTAGTGATTTAATGGCATCCCTATAATTACAAGAGTAGCAAATTAACAGTCAGTTGTACCACTTTTGATTGTAATGAGAATGGTCTTATGTTGCACTGTTATACCACTGTCCAGGTAAGGGGGAGGGTTGGGATCCCGCTAACATGTTTAACCCTGCCACATTATGTATGTATGTCAGGAGCCTCTAATTCAGTGATTGTTGATTGTTTATGTGTTATATATTCGTTTTTTGTTCATTTTTTTACATAAATAAGGCCGTTAGTTTTCTCGTTTGAATTGTTTTACATTGTCATTTCAGGGCCTTTTATAGCTGACTATGCGGTATGGGCTTTGCTCATTGTTGAAGGTTGTACGGTGACCTATAGTTGTTAATTTCTGTGTCATTTTGGTCTCTTGTGGACAGTTGTTTCATTAGCAATCATACCACATCTTCTTTTTTATAGTCAATACTTTATACCACTGTTTTATATCTGAACAAGATGAAAATACTACAGGTGCAAACTGGGGACAATTTCCATGTTACTGTTGTCATTGAAACAGGGGCTTAGAACATGTATTAATCATTAAACCTAAGTTGATACAGAATAACTAAAGTAAAACTATACTATAGAATCACCTGATTCATTTATATGCCATTTGAGAGGGATTTTACTGGTAACACCTCCATCCTGATATAATCTATGGTCAAGTGACATTACCAAAATGTTAGTATTTCATAGAGACAATGTGTTTTTGACCAAACTTGCTGAGGTAATCAAATATCTGGTGTATGAAATATGATTTTCACAGATTGCTGCATAGATTTAATCAGTTCTAAGTATACAATGGGTACAGTATGCATTTCTTTATAATAAGTAAGATATAAATGTAGAATTCATTGATGTCATTAGCTGTGCAAACAAATAACTTCTTTTTACATTGTAGATATTTTGGTGCAGCAAAAGATTTACCAGGAGTTCGAGACTTGTTTGAACAAGAGCGTAAGAAATTTTGATAACTTAGTTGATTTTAAAAGATCACTTATAAATTCAGCATGCATGTTTAAAAGAATTTGACAACTGTGATAAAGAATTATTCTTGTTTTCTGCACTTGTGGAATACCGTTGTATCTTGAGAATATATCATCATTTTTTGTTGATTTGATATCTATTGAGTTAAGAATTAATATTTATGTATGGCATGCTTAAATATTGTAATAGTAATGTGCTGTCTAAGCTGTCAATTTTTATTCAAAAGGTAGAAAAGATGCTTGTCTAATTTAAAACTGTAATAAACGCAAACTTATTTCTGAAGATGTATAATTTAAAAATGTATTCTGTTTGTATTATGAACTATGTTGTAATTAATATTGTGTATAAAATGCTCCTGTTACGCAGTCTTCTGCGGCTGAGTTTTCTTTAATAAACTTTGAAACTTTGTAAAGTTTACCATGAGTTATTCAAGAGTGTAATACTTAGGTTAGTTAGAGTGGTGGGCATATATTCGCCATGGACACAAATTCGCCGTTTTGCATTTTTTTCTGTAAAATGTGTGTGCCTTTATCCAGTACTTGCCTAAATAGATGATAAAGTTTTTTTGTAATGTTTGAACCGTTGCTAATCCTCTTTACCCCATTTCCAAGGGTTTTCGCACTTATAAAGAAATACGCAGGTGTTTTAAAACAATTTCTTGCTATTATGCAAGATTTATATGGCAATTATGCGCAGTCTTACAGTAAATATTAGTGAGAAAAATCGTATAGGAATGATCTTTTAAGCTTATTTATGTAATTACAAACATTTGTTTTTATAATATACCAGGATAATGAGGATGGTCATATCATACATTGCGGCGAAAATGTGTCCACCATGGTACATGAAAAAGTTGATTTCCTCTTGAGTTTGTGTCCATCTTTAGAACAATTAACCAATGTTTTGAAGATAATTCCTTTATCAAACATTTTTTTCATATAGTAAAATTTCTGAAACCTACATAAAAATTCCAAATATTTGAATGCAGGTCTGATGTAAGTGAGAATGAACGAATTATGTGGCGAATATGGGTCACTCGCTCTATATATAAAGAATAGTGAAGATGCCAAATTTCTCATGTTGTATTACATAACAAAAAATTTCTGTTCTTTGAATCTGTAGCTCCTAAAATGGCAAGAAAGACAAGAGCAGAAATGATGAAGAATATTGATGCTGATTACTATGGTTACAGAGATGAAGACGATGGAATTATTATTCCACAGGAAATAGAATTGGAGAAAAAAGGTTAGATAAGATTCACAATGATAGAATATACCATCTACCAAACTAAATAGATGGTAGTCATACTATATTGAAAATTATTGTACTGAATATATAGTACTGTTAAAGTACTTTAATTTATGGGTATCAATTTTCATAGATTAAGCAAAAGTTACATGTTCTTGGGTTCTTGAATTCATGGATTTTAGTTTTCTGGAAATATAAATAGTCATCATTCTATTTTTTTTTCACCTGACTTACTTTCATCTTTCAAAACTAGTTTTTCCTGAGAATAAAATGTTAAATATCATACAACTTGTTTAAAACTAAAATCCTATCTAAAGTTGTACACACTACACTGGTGCTACGCCACTGCATAAAATACTTCATATTATGGTTGTATTTGTTTGTTTCTCTATTTTATAAGCTACAAACGATCGTTTCATGTCTTGCTATGAAATGAAATTTGTGGATAAAGCCTTCCATTTCAGGAAATGATCTCCTGCAGGATGAACAAAGCTAATGGATGAGTTTTAAAAGGAGTCGCTTTTACTTCACTGATAAATACAAAAAATAGCATGATGTTAGACATACAAAAGATTATTTTTAAATTATTGCTTTACAAAATACATTCATACATTATGTTAAAGTGTATTAAGGAAAACACTTCAGTTGGAGGAAATATAAAAGAATATTGTTTAGATAATTATTAAAGATATCACAAAAAAATGTTGACATGCATATATTTTGTACTCTGTTCTATAGTTGTGTCTCATTGGTAATTATCAGTGTTTATTATTGTCATCTTTCTTTAAGTTGCTGGAAACATTTATTATACTGGATAACTTCATATCAAAGGTTTGGGTTTCTGTTTCAGTCATTGTTGAAAAGGTATCAGAATGGAAGGAGAAACAAGCAGCCATTGCTAAAGGGGAGGTAACTCCTGAAGAAGATGTAGAAATGGAAGAGGAGTCTTTATATAAACCAGATACAGAGGTACATAGATCAATGGACAACATGAGATATTAATACATAAAATTTCAGGAAAGCTCCTAAAAAATAATCCTATTAAAAATTTCTGAATTTATAGTACATGTATGACTAAATTGTGACATATAATCATCATTTGTTGTTAAATTCATACTTTGCATAAGATCTTTGAGAATTTGTTGATTTTTCATAAAAAGTCGTTTAGAAACAGAGTAGACTTTATATTAAATGTTTGTAAAAAAGCTCTTCAAACAAGTTTTATGTAATCCATGGTTTAAT
The DNA here is from genome assembly GCA_037788925.1 of Mytilus galloprovincialis. Lineage (NCBI taxonomy): Eukaryota > Metazoa > Mollusca > Bivalvia > Mytilida > Mytilidae > Mytilus > Mytilus galloprovincialis. Next base: position 102,748,736 of record CM075330.1, read on the forward strand.
AAATGATTGGACATTTGAATAACATCTTTTGATTTTGATCATTTAGATTATTGATGAAGAAGAAATGAAATCAGAAGAAAAAGCAGACAAAGAAGAACACTTTATAGCACACGTTCCTGTGCCATCACAAAAACAGGTAAATAAGGCAGACATTTTCATTTGCATGTTTTGGCAAATTACTTTATGGCACTTTTTTTAGTTTGCTGTCAATGAGGCAGTCTTTACCAATTGTTTCAGGAATGTCTGAAATGAATTTTAAAATTTCTAAAACTTGAAACATTGAAGATTTGTTATTCTGTTATCTATTTACCTTTCATTAGTATCAGCCTGTTAGCATTTTAATACTTGAAAACTGAATAATATGTGTGCTCCAAATTTTGATATTTTAAGAGCTTAATTTTGAACATACAATAATTTTTAAAAATCTTGCATAACAAACAAGGATAGTTTAATGTAACACTTATTGATTTACATGGACAGTACCGGTACTTCACAATGTTAAACTGACATCTTTCCTGACATCTTAGAAGCAGATGACGGTGAACATTGAACCTAAATATCACTTTGAAAATGACAAAAATCTCTCCAAAAAAGCTCAACCATTAATGCCTTCCATCACATATTTCATTTTGTATAAGGATATATAATAATCGTCATTAAAATATATGATGCTTAGAAAAATCAGAAGATTTAATTTTGAAGGGGATTTAGAACATTTTTTACATTGATAACATATAGATTCTACCACTGCATCAAGTGTAATACGATATTTATTCACTCGAGACAGTTAAATTTTCAAATTTAAAATGCAAGGCTCGCCAAGCGTTTTAAATATTTAAAATTTAACTGTCGAGAGTGGATAAATATCGTATTACATGAGATTTGGTGGTAGAATCTGTTTCTCTAATGATTTTCAAACAATATGCAGGCAATCGTATTCCTTCTTTTTGAATGATCTGCAAAAAGATGTGTACTTTCTATGCGACGTCATCAGGCATGGTCACCTTTTTTCATGCCGTCACAATAGGAAATTCAGAGGAAAGCAAGAAAATTCGATGTCATAATCAGATTTTAACCAATGAAGGACTGAGATCAAAGGAATCACATGTTGATTAAATTTTTTATACAATGGGTGCAGAAAGGGATAATTGACGAAGAATTAGAGAAAATGAATTACATAAATTTTTCCCAGTGAAATAAAAACCGATAATTTCACATGTGAAATAAAAGTGGTTATTTGTGGTCATGCACCAGTAGAATATGCAAAGATGTTGATAACGTCGGATCAAAAAATTGTGAATGCATAGAAAAGGATATAGTTCCTTATATTTTCTACTTTAATTGCATAAAAAAAGCCATTTGCCAATATAATAAAAAGAATAACTCATCAAAGAATTTAATTATCAAAAATATTCAACTGGTGACTGAACAACACTGATAATTAAATCATGTGCTACATACATTCCTGAATAAATGTGTTGTTTTGTCTCTCGTTAAATTTTTCTTCTTTATTAAGTTAGTCTATAATTTAAACTAAGTTAATATTGAATTAACATAACCTTTTATTAATTTCAGATTGAAGAAGCTTTAGTTACGAGAAAGAAAATGGAACTTTTACAAAAATATGCTAGTGACAATTTACAGGACGAGGAACAAGAATCAAAACAGTTGTTAGGGGTGTGACAAGTGTCATGGTTACGATACATCAGAAAGTTGTTAGGGGTGTGACAAGTGTCATAGTTACAATACATCAGAAATATAGGTCGAAATATTAAAAATGACAAACCCAGTTCTTCTCATACTGAATGCAATTCTTGTACAGCTTTGTAAATGTTGATTTGAATATTTTTTACCAGTCTGCAAATATCTTCAGTTTCACACATTCAGGTACAGATGTGACTGGTGATGATTTTGCTCAAAGTGCTATGTGGGAAGAATTTTGTAGATTGTATCTATGAATTTTGTTAAACTCTGCCATAAATGATCAGAGAATTATACCTATCATTATCATTCACCATTTTGTGACACATTGCAATCACTGAATCATTCTGTAAATATCTTATTAAATCATGGGGAAATACATCACCTTCTGTTACCATGGTGAATAAATATCATGCAAGAAGTAATATTTTGTAAATAAAATGATATACAATAAATATAAAATGATTCGTTTTGTTCAAAAGGCCTTTATACTGAATAGATATGAATATATATTTCTTAAAATTTTATGATTTAAGGATGTACACCTCTGAGGAACCAAATATTTCTAGAATTAAACTTTTTTCTTAACCTGATTTTTGGGTTCATGTGAATGTAAAAAAATAATTGGTGAAGAAAAAATCATATGGTGGTGTACTTCTTTTTTTTCTACAACCTTTGAAAGTACCCAGTTTTGATAATTTTTCCATTTTTCATCAGTTTTTACTCATTTTTGGGCTATTATCATGAAAAAATTCACAGTTTCACAATACTTTCAATAAAGATGAAGTTGACCAATCTGAATAAATTTAACTTAAAAAAAACTATAGGTTATATAAGAAAGTTTTACCATATTTTGATGCTTTTTCGTGCCATATTTACCATGCTGTCAATTTCATAAATTTGTGATTATTCTCTGTTTTTAGAACAAAATGCATATTATTTCAAGCTTTTCGTTAAAAATGATTGAAAAAATACATATCTAAGAAATGTGAAAAAACTGACATGGTATGTACATGTTTCTGGTAAAATCATTTTTTGTACCCCTCACCTATTTTCTCAAAATTTTGGCTTAAAAATAAAGGCAACAGTAGTATACCGCTGTTCAAAACTCATAAATCTATGGACAAAAAACAAAATCGTGGTAACAAACTAAAACTGAGGGAAATGCATTAAATATTAGAGGAGAACAACGACACAACATTAAAATGTAACACACACAGCAACGGACTTAGCATTAGACAAAATCCGATGAGAATAACCAATATAACATCAAATCAAATACATGAATTTGAGATAGAAAAGTAATGTGACACGTCTTATAGTAATGTGAATTCACACTCAAATATAGGAGAAAACAAACGACACAACAGAAGCACAACATAAAAATGTTACACACACTGAAACGAACTATGATATAACAATGGCCATTTTCCTGACTTGGTACAGAACATTTTTAAAGAAAAAAATGGTGGGTTGAACCTGGTTTTGTGGCATGCCAAACCTCGCACTTTGATGGCATTGTTAAATATAACATTAAAATGACAACATAATAATACAGGACTACAATACAAATAAATAGGAGAACATATTAGGCGAAGGAACACATGAATAATAGATAACAAAAGGCATCAGGTTTAAAATTCAATACGTCAAAAACGCACCTCGTCCACACAAGACTCACCAGTGACGCCCAGATATAAAAGTTTGAAAGTCAAAAAAAGGGGTACAAAGTTGTACAGCTCTGAGGATCAAAAGTTGAAAAAGGTTGTGCCAAATACGGCTAGGGTTTTCTGCTTGTGACGAGAACATCCTTATTATATAGAACAATTTATGCTATTGCAAACAGTAAATTTTATCAAATGAATATCAAAGATTTACATGATAAGACTGACGTCTTAACTAATTACAGAAAACAAAACCCGAATACATAATACATTGAAGACCAACACAGAAAATAGACACACCTGACTCAGTCCAGGCCTGGACAAAAGACTGTCTTGATTGGTAATAAGATTTGAAAAATATAATACTCAAAAACTAATTATTGTAAATACACAATTTTTTGTTTGACTATGATATTAATTAAATTCATTTCTATTTTCCACTTGCATCACATGTGTTGGAAATAATTCCAGAACAAGATTTCAACAAGACTGAAACGTAAGAAGAATACATCCTTAATAAGAATGTTTATTTGAAACTTTATTTCAGATGAATGAAAAGTTTTAGAGACCTATTAAGAGAAACTTAAATATTAAGATTACTGAAAGCCAGAAGCTATCTTCACCAAAAATGTTTATAACAAATAAATACTAAAATGATAAATGATAATGATTGATTCAAATCTGAGAAAAATGTACAAAAATGACAATATATCTTGCTGCATTGGGCAAAACCAATTTAAAAATATGTTATTTGCACAAAACACATTTTGATATGGTTGATTTGTGCTGGTGCTGTTGTATCTAGGTAGCTAATTATAGTCTCGTTACAAAGCTAAATTTATACCTCATTTAAACATAACTTCATTTGAAAGTGGCATCCTGAATCCCAATCTGCACTCTTTGCAGAACTGACCATTTGATTTACTGATTATTTGCTCTCTTCCTGAATAAACATGTAAAATTTGCCACTAGGCATTAAGCAAACAATCAGTCTTTTGAAATATTCAGGAAAGATTCATCATCTTTAATTTGTTATAAATGATATTAGTACATGCAGATGTGTGGTTTACAACAAAAATAACATCTAGAAACCAGTAAATGTTTGACATGCATAGATAGACAAGTACATTTGTAAAAGAACAAGTATAACATAGTGAAAGTGCTGCAGAACTTACTATTCTTTTAATTACATTTGCTTGGTTTTTAGTTACCTGCCTATAGTGCTTACATTGCTTTGATTTAAGTTATATGCAAAATCCAGTAGAGCTGAAGTTTCTACTTGTCATATGTCCATTGTCTTTGACCACTTTTTTTTATGGTTCAGTGACAACTTGAACAGGACAACTTGAACAAAGTTTAAGATTTTTGTCGAACCTGCAACTTTTGGCACAAAAGATAGACATAGTGATCCTACATTCTCAGTGTCAGTAGTGGCAGCTTTCACAAATATTTACTCTGTTGGTAAAGTTTTTTAAATTTCAATAACTTCTTAAACTATCCTGGATTGGTACCAAACTTAAACAGAAGCTTGTTTATGATCAAAAGCTAGTTTCTTGAAGGAAATTTTGTAAAAATTTATTTCCTGTTTTTTAGTATATTACTTATAAATGGACTTAATTTTTCTTCCAGTTAACATTACATACAGTCTGCAGTCTAAGTTTTTGTCGAGCCTGCAACTTTTGTTGCAGAAAGCTTGACATAGGGATAGTGATCCGGCGGCTGCGGTGTTAGCTAACTTCTTAAAAGCTTTATATTTTAGAAGGTGGAAGACTTGGATGCTTCATACTTTGTATATAGATGCCTCATGTTACGAAGTTTCCGTCAGTCACATGTCCAATGTCCTTGACCTCATTTTCATGGTTCAGTGACCACTTGAAAAAAAAGTTCAAATTTTTTGTAATGTTGAATTCTCTCTTATTATAACTAATAGGATAACTATATTTCATATGTGCGTACCTTGCAAGGTTCTTATGTCTGTCAGACAGTTTTCACTTGACCTCGACCTCATTTCATGGATCAGTGAACAAGGTTAAGTTTTGGTGGTCAAGTCCATATCTCAGATACTATAAGCAATAGGGCTAGTATATTCGGTGTATGGAAGGACTGTAAGGTGTACATGTCCAACTGGCAGGTGTCATCTGACCTTGACCTCATTTTCATGGTTCAGTGGTTATAGTTAAATTTTTGTGTTTTGGTCTGTTTTTCTCATATTATATGCAATAGGTCTACTATATTTGTTGTATGGAATGATTGTAAGGTGTACATGTCTAGCGGGCAGATGTCATGTGACCTTGACCTCATTTTCATGGTTCAGTGGTCAATGTTAAGTTTTTGAGTTTTGGTCTTTTTATCTAATACTATATGCTATAGGTCAACTATATTTGGTGTATGGAAATATTTTATGATCTTTATGTCAGTCGCGCAGGTTTTATTTGACCGTGACCTCATTTTCACGGTTCATTGCACTGTGTTAAGTTTTTGTGTTTTGGTTTATTTTTCTTAAACTATAAGTAATAGGTCAACTATATATGTTGTATAGAAGCATTGTTAGCTGTACATGTCTGCCTGGCATGGTTCATCTGACCTTGACCTCATTTTCAAGGTTCATTGGTCTTTGTTTAGTTATCTTGGTTAATGTTAAGTTTATGTGACAGTTGTTATAAAGCTTAACTTTATACTTAGGACTATCAACATAATACCAATGATTAGTATAGAAGGCGAGACATTTCAGCGTGTGCACTCTTGTTTAAAACATATATAAGATTCATAAACAATTCAGGAATTTTACAAAGTATCTAGAGAAACAAATTTGAATAATTTTTTCTCCATTTTTGTTGAGCATGCAACTAACAGCAAAAGTAGACATCCTAACTGATTTTTTGTAATGAAAATTTCTTTCTTCTTATATGAGTAACAATTTAAATATATTTAATTTGCTTACCTTGCATGGTCTTCATGCCTCAGACAGTTTTCATCTGACCTCGACCTCATTTCATAGATCAGTGAACAAGGTTAAGTTTTTCTGGTAAAGTCCATATATCAGATACTATAAGCAATAGGTCTACTATATTTGGTGTATGGAATAATTGTAAGGTGTACATGTCCAACTGACATGACCTTATTTTTATGATTCAGAGGTCAAAGTTAAATATTTGTCTTTTTGTCTTTTATCTAATACTATATGCAAAAGGTCAACTATATTTGGTGCATGGAAATATTTTAAGATGTACATGCTGGTTTCACAGGTTTTATTTGACCTGAACTTCATTTTCATGGTTTATTCCTCTTAAGTTTTTGTGTTTTTCTTATACTATAAGCAATATGTTAACTATGTTTGGTGTATGGAAGGATTGTAAGGTGTATGTCTGTCTGCCAGGTATCATTTTCCTGGTTCGTTGGTCAATGTTAAGTTTGGCTTTTAGATACTTTAAGCAAAAGTTCAACTATATTTAATACATAGATTTAGTGTAAGGTGTACAAGTCTGTCCTGCATGGTTCATCTGACCTTAACCTCATTTTCATGGTCTATTGGTCGATGTTTAGTTTTTCCTGGTTAAGTCTGTTTCTTAGAAACTATTAGCAATATGTCAACTATATTTGGTGTATTGAATGAATGTAAGGTGTACATGGATTTCCCATTTGGTTTATCTGACCTCATTTTCTTGGATCATATTAAGTTTATGTAAAACATGTACTTGTATTTAAAAAAAGCTTTATATTTAGGACTATCAACATAAAATCAATGGTCAGTAAAGAAAGCAAGACATTTCAGCGTGTGCACTCTTATACCTGTAGAGAGGCTTTGGTGGGTGAGTGCTTTAAGGTCAAGGAACAATAAATGGGCTATGTCACAGAATTTGCGAAAATTTTGCATACAAATTGACGATTTTAAGACAAATTTAGAAGGTTTTTTATGTCCTTTCTATACAAATATTTATCCATTATATATATTAATGCAAGAAATCAATCTGTAATATTTCAGATGTTAAAAGAGATAAATTCATATTTTTTTTTGATTTTCAGTGGTAGTTCAACAAGCCAAGGTTGTATGCAAAAATTTACTGTTCCTAGTCCTTAATTAGTCAAATTACTAGCTCATCAACACTGAGGTTGTGAGTAACAAAGCTCGTGACAGGTGAGCTCAACTCGAATCTTAATTGACTTGGATTGCCAGCTTTCCTACCAATAGTTGATGGTTCTCTCTGGGCTCTAGCTTCCTCCACCAATAAAAAGTGACTGCCACGAAATAGCAAAAAACTTTGAATGGAGCATTGCACACCAATCAATCAATGTAAACCTGCATACAATGTAAGTTTTAATGATTGTGGCTCATAAGCTGTATCATGCTTTCATTATTTCTCCTTATGTTACATTTCTAATGCAATATTAGATATTTAGGTTGTGCAATGGAGTGTGACACATTGACAAAAATAAATTGTTTTTTATTTATTTTATTTACAAAAAATAGTATGTACATATATGCATTTTGATTGTCTTTCTAATGTTGCTATTGCTTTTTTATATTCATGTATATTCAATTTGCTGTTTTATACTGGATATTTCATAATTTCATTATATATATTCTCGCCACTGTACAATTTCAATGAACCTTGAACCATGTTTCAGCCCTCTTTTGCCATTGCTGCTGACTAGGAACATTGAACATTTACAGCGCAAGCCAAGTTTAACAAATGATTCACCTGAGTATATCAAAGTTAAACAAATGATTCACCTGAGTATATCAAAGTTAAACAAATGATTCACCTGAGTATATCAAAGTTAAACAAATGATTCACCTGAGTATATCAAAGTTAAACAAATGATTCACCTGAGTATTTCAAACTATAACATACATGCTCTAAAGACAGTCTTTTGAAAATATGAATTGTGAATGTATCATGAAATCAGATTTTATTTTATAATTTTTCAAAATTTTTCCTGAAATATCTCTAACAACTGGAGGTATCCACTAAAGATCTTCTTTTGAAAATATGAAGCTCTTTTTTATCAAACAATCAGAAACTTATTGCTTTTTAAGATTTTGGTGGATTGTTATTTTCATCCTTTTTTCGGCCATATCGTTTACGTCTGGCGGTTGATGTTTTTGGTTTTGGTGAATTGGGTGGCATAGGAATAAATTGGGTGGATGGCATAGGAATATATTGTGTCTTTATATTGGTTCCAGAGAGGACTTTTATAATTTGCCAATTTGAAGAAAGAGTTTCTGTTGGTTGACATTGGTTACCGTTCGTTATGCAATCTGGAATAAGTTTTTTAGCAAATGTTTTCATTGTTGATTTCAGTGTACCACCATTTTCTCCAGCATCTTGAAAGTCATTTATTGTACTTCCAGAGCTCGAGCTTTGTGTGTCATCTACAGTATCGCTTAAACAATCAATGACTGCAATATGCTGATCATGCAGTTTCTTGAATACTTCTATCACTTTGCTGTCACTCATATTTTCGATGACAGGAAACAGATCTTTTTCTTGCACCTGATAAAACCCTATCAGTTCGTTATCATCCAGCTTGTGGAAAATGTCTTCAGTGGGATATTTATCATTCACTGCAATATCTATCATAGTATGTTTTTGGTCTTGTTCTAAGTTGCTGACCGATTTTTCTCTTTCTTTCTGCTCTCTGATATTCCTGTTTTGTTTTCTTGTGGTATCATTCGAAGCTGTTGTAACATCAATCTGCTGTTGAGCTGATTTATACATTTTATTAGAAGCTGTTGTCTCAACAGTCTGCTGTTGAGCTGATTTAGACATTTTATTAGGATCTGTTGTCTCATCAGTCTGCTGTTGTGTTGATTTAGACATTTTATTAGAATCTGTTGTCTCATCAGTCTGCTCTTGTGCTGATTTAGACATTTTATTAGGATCTGTTGTCTCATCAGTCTGCTGTTGTGCTGATTTAGACATTTTATTAGAATCTGTTGTCTCATCAGTCTGCTCTTGTGCAGATTTAGACATTTTATTAGAATCTGTTGTTTTATTAGTCTGCTCTTGTGCTGATTTAGACATTTTATTAGAATCTGTTGTTTCATCAGTCTGCTCTTGTGCAGATTTAGACATTTTATTGGAATCTGTTGTCTCATCAGTCTGCTCTTGTGCTGATTTAGACATTTTATTAGAATCTGTTGTCTCATCAGTATGCTCTTGTGCAGATTTAGACATTTTATTTGAATCTGTTGTCTCAATAGTCTGCTCTTGTGCTGATTTAGACATTTTATTGGAATCTGTTGTTTTATCAGTCTGCTCTTGTGCTGATTTAGACATTTTATTAGAATCTGTTGTCTCATCAGTCTGCTCTTGTGCTGATTTAGACATTTTATTAGGATCTGTTGTCTCATCAGTCTGCTGTTGAGCTGATTTAGACATTTTATTAGAATCTGTTGTCTCATCAGTCTGCTCTTGTGCTGATTTAGACATTTTATTAGAATCTGTTGTCTCATCAGTCTGCACTTGTGCTGATTTAGACATTTTATTAGAATCTGTTGTCTCATCAGTCTGCTGTTGTGCTGATTTAGACATTTTATTGGAATCTTTTGTCTCATCAGTCTGCTCTTGTGCTGATTTAGACATTTTATTGGAATCTTTTGTCTCATCAGTCTGCTCTTGTGCTGATTTAGACATTTTATTAGGATCTGTTGTCTCATCAGTCTGCTCTTGTGCTGATTTAGACATTTTATTAGAATCTTTTGTCTCATCAGTCTGCTCTTGTGCAGATTTAGACATTTTATTAGAATCTGTTGTCTCATCAGTCTGCTGTTGAGCTGATTTAGACATTTTATTAGAATCTGTTGTCTCATCAGTCTGCTCTTGTGCTGATTTAGACATTTTATTAGAATCTGTTGTCTCATCAGTCTGCACTTGTGCTGATTTAGACATTTTATTAGAATCTGTTGTCTCATCAGTCTGCTGTTGTGCTAATTTAGACATTTTATTGGAATCTTTTGTCTCATCAGTCTGCTCTTGTGCTGATTTAGACATTTTATTGGAATCTTTTGTCTCATCAGTCTGCTCTTGTGCTGATTTAGACATTTTATTGGAAGCTTTTGTCTCATCAGCATGCCGTTGGGCTGATAAAGGCATTGATTTCACGACTTCACTTTCATCTTTCTTTTCATTCCTCATCTTTTTTAAAATTAATATCTTTTTTAAATTTTGTGGCCAAGTATTAATTTGATCGGGTGGTGGGTAACTGTCTGGTCTTTCCATTTCTGTTTGCTTTTTGACGTTTCTTTTTTGTGTTCTTGTGGTACAATATTTTTCAGTAACGATTTTGCTTACTTTGTCACTTTTGCTTTTTGGTATATAACAATTTTTAACAGATGACTTAAGCAGCCTGGAAAATCTGTACTTTCTCTCAGAGATGTGGCGATCTTTACTAGATGCCTTCTGCAGCCTAAAAGTTGGAAACTTATTTTCCCATTTTACCCTTTTCAAAGCTAATTCTGAGTTCATATCTAAAGTTCCATCATTTGCTGTTGTCTCAGTAGTTTTCTGTGGAGCTGATATAGACGTTGATTGCGTTGGAATAACTTTACTTTTCGCTTTCTTTTCATTCCTGATTTTATTAAGAATATATGTCTCTTTCATATTTTGTGGCAATGTATGAATTTGATCTTGTTCTGAATATCTGTCTAGGTTTTCTCTGTCTGTTTGCTTTCCTACATTCCTGTTTTGTTTTCTTGTGGTGCAGTATCTTTCATAGACCATTTTGCTTACTTTATCATATTTGCTTTTAGGAATATAACATGTTTTACCAGATGAAAGATGCAGCCTGGAAAATCGGTACTTTCTATTACTGGCGTAGTCCTTTTTACGAGATGTCTTTTGCAGCCTAAAAGTTCTATACTGACTTTTCCATTTTGGTCTTTTAGAACCTAATTCTGGTCTCATATCTAAAATTTCATTGGAATCTGTTGTCTCAGTTGGTTGTTTTGGTGCTGGTTTAGACATTGATTCTGTTGACGTAACTTTACTTTTATCTTTATTTGCATCCCTGATCTTGTTTACAATTAACGTCTTTTTTATGTTTTGTGGCAAGTTTTGTAATGGTGGAAGCAGTTTTGGAGTACCAGAGCGATAAGCGAAGGGGTGTTCTTGCATGCATGTTTGTACTTTGTCAGGTAACACTGCTGGTAGTTTAAGAGTAGTGTCAGAGGGTTCTTTCGTGTATATTATCTTCTTGTTTGGGAACAATGGTTGGCGTTTTAGAGTCTCTGAGTATGAATCTTCCACGTATGTAATCTTTTTGTTTGGTCGCAGTAGTGGTAGTTTTACTGGAGTAGAGGGAGACTTTTCCTCGTATTTTATTTTCTTGTTAGTTGACAATTGTGGCAGTTTTACTAGAACAGGAATTTTCGATCTCTTAGCATGCTGCTGGAACTCGTTCCTTTGTGTCTCCTTTCTAGAACAATTTTCAGTTTCTTTGCTTTCTATAGATAGTTCCAACATATTACACTCAATTTCAAATTCATGTTTTAGAAAACTTAGTTCTGATTCGGACCTACGACATGTGCAGCAAGAGTCAACACACTCACCAGTAATGCACTTGTCGGATTCTAGTTCATTTTCATGAATTGTTGTCATTACGTTTGTTCTTCCAGTCCTCCCACTATATAACGTGGTGTCATCAATAATGACAGTGTTGGCTTCGATCATTTGTCTTTTATACTTGTTTAAGCTACCATTTGGTGAAATCAGAAGGTCCTCATTAAACAGTTGGTAATGTTCGCGTTTGACGTCAAGAATGAATTGTAGAAAAGGATTTAGAATTCTTGAGCGGTTGCTCTTTTCAATTGTTTTGTAAACATTTTTCAGGGTTTTCTGTTTATCAAGGAAAAACTGTTTCTGTTTCCTTAAGTAATGCAGCCTATCTTTCGTGGAGATTTGTAGATTGTGCATGCATCGCTTCATGACATGTCTGTCAGCCTCTTTAAAATCGATCCATCGCTCTATTTCTTGTCTGAGCCTATTCTCGGACAGTTTGCTTGGTTGCATGTTTTGTAGTCTTTTGGAGGTCGTTTGGATTGCTTCCTCTTTTTCTTGAATTAAGCACTTCCAGTTGGCAAGCAATCTGAAACAATGTTTTATTTTTGTTCTTAATGCAATTAATAGCGACTCACTGCATTTACTAGTGACTCACTGCATAAAATAGCATTTTTTAAACATGATAGTACATTCCCTCATTTTTTCACATAAATCAGTTGTATATAGAACTGGACTCGTATCACAACATCAGCAAGAAGTGGTTACATTTACTAACCCATTAAAAAAATAAAGTATGTTCATTCCTAATTTATGATTCTAAAGTGGTGACAATACGAACACGAATGCCAAACCATATATAATTTTTAGAGGATAACTTTATACGTTGCTATGTGTAACCGAATAACTTCCAGCCGAATTACAATGAAGTATACCATTATTATCATGCACTTCTTATTTTCTTATTTTTCTTTTAAGTTATAAGCCATTTTATCTATATGTACTCGACGGCATTGTGTTTGTTGGCCTGATTTTTCGTCTGTTCTGTGCTGGAGGTATGTATCAGTGTCTCTTGTTTAAGTTTTTGTAAATTTCATATAGTTTGAAATTTCATATCCAGTTTGGGAGAGTTTATTATTTTGTCGAAGGTAAACGAGTGTTGTAAGAATGTGGTAACACAGTATATTTTGCTGTACTTTCTGGTTTGGGACTTCTTTTCTTTTTTTACAGAGAATTAAATTTGATATTGTCTCATATTCCATATTTGATATTGTCTCATATTCCATATTTGTATAAAGAAAAACTAAACAAAACTTACTCATTTCCTGTCCTGTCTACGTATTCCACTGTATCATACTCTATCTTGAATTTCTGTCTTCTTGATCCGACTACAAAATACACAAAGCTTTGTATTAGTTAATGATGGGGTATGTTGATCTACATTAGACAATCCACCTATTACAATCAGTCTGATCCATTGTCATCGTTTATTTCTGTTTAATTTTGTAATTTGAATAAATGAGTTGGAAATATATGTTAATGAGATGATGAAATAGCACCAAAGCGAATACTAGTAAAAAGAAGAAAGAAAAGACATGTGGAAGTCAATAAACAGTAAAAAATATATCTGTACAATGTCAAGCTCCGAGTTGAGAAATGTTGTTCACAAAAAATATATCCTATCTTAGAACTGTCATCAACATAATATATATTATACATCAACGTTACGGATGATCTTTTTATGAGTATTAACAAATATGTTAACCTCTTGTAAAGCCGCTCCGTCGATCATTCATTTCCTGATTTCAAAATCTATTTATCAAAGTCTCTAATAATTATGTACCATTCCCAGATAAATTGTTTTGACGAATTGTAATAACTGTTACCTTTATTGGGGAAGTCAGATTTAAACTGCTGCACCGAAATCAAAATACAAAAAAAGCACTGAAATAAAGTTCTTATCAAACTCTCCCTAATCTTTTATGAGGGGAGGGGGCAATACCTTTTTATGTTAACCTGTTATGGCCTTTTTCAAGGTGTTGTTCAAACTGAGATCAATTTAAACTGTTATCTGTTTTCAATCCACTTTGTTAACTGTTTTGCATTTTTTGTAAACTGTTTTTGCCAAAATCAAGGTGTTGTTAACATGTTAACGGACCCCCTATTGCCCCTCCTCATTTATCCAAACAAACCAAAAAAAAAGGAATTCAATTAAAACAGATAGTCCCCTGGGTGATCAAACAAACCGGAGAAGGAATAACGCACGATGAAGTGGCTCTTAAAACTTACTTCTTTCTGTCGTCATCTTGTGCACAGCCTGCTTTGTAGGTGCCATATTTTCGACTTTATCACTACAAAAGAGACAAAAAATAATATTTTGTTTTCATATTTTCTAAGCTAAAAAAAAGTAAGGAATCACATCTTGAATAAGACCGTATAAAAAAGGATGTTTTGTATAACGGAGGTATTATGTTTTAATTTAGGTCGACAGAGACTGTTAGCTAGACAAATATGGAGATTTGGTAGCTCTTTAACCCCCAAGAGCGTTGACCAATAATTCAAGATTTCTTTGCAGGACTGTGTTTCTAATCAGCCATTATATTTATTATCATATTTTGATAACATAACCGTTAAATAATGATGCCAATAAATTGTTTACTTTGGACCACAGTTTTAAATAATCGACAATTTACACCGTATTTTACTTTTTACGTTCAAATCCTTAAAAAAAACAAGAATGTGTCCATAGTACACGGATGCCCCACTCACACTATCATTTTCTATGTTTAGTGGACCATGAAATTGGGGTAAAAACTCTAATTTGACATTAAAATTAGAAAGATCATATCAAAGGGAACATGTATACTAAGTTTATTGGACTTCAACTTCATCCAAAACTACCTTGACCAAAAACTTTAACCTGAAGTGGGACGAACGGACGGACGGACGGACGAACAGACCGACGGACGCACCGACCAGAAAACATAATGCTATCGTAGGTGGGGCATAAACAATCTCATCATCATACTAAGATCCAGTTGGGTTTTTTTTTTACTGGAGGGGCATCCTCATGTTGCAATAATTTGATTCGTCTTCTAGCAAATTAGATAACTTTAATTCAACTACTCCCCCCTTTTTTTTCTTAGGCTGCATATGATTCTATTTATACAAATTATAATGGTAATAAAGTAATTTAAACAAAACATTTCGAACATTAAGTACAGTTTTATAGTTCTTTAATACACGTACATAATTAAAATTATCATAAATTAATGTTAAATATGCTTACCGATCCTTTTTCATTCTTTCTTCAATAATTTTTCGTATTCACTGATTGAAATAATTCAATAAATTTTTGCTTCTTATAAAATCACTGCTTACTTCGACAGATGAAACTGTGTAGTGAGGAATAGGAGGTGCCGTCACTTTGACAACGTTTCTTCTATTATGACGTTCCGCTACCTTTACAATACATGCAATGAAATCTTTTATATTGCAACGCACATATTTGGTTTTACATGTGTCAAGTTAGTATTCGCCAAATTTGTGTAGTGCTACAAATGTTTCTACTGTGGACAATTCACATATTAGTAATACGCAGAAGATACCAAAATCAGGCGCGGATTCAGACATTTAGAAAAGGGGGAATTCATCCCCTGGACCCCTATTCATCCGCCAATAAAAATTGACATTAACAAATCGTAAGTCGATTATAGCAAAAAGAAAAACGATTAAATAGACAAACAAAAGTAGCAAACATTACAAAGGAGGCTAAAGCAGCAGCCCGAATACCATAAAAGCTAAATTTATGCCGATGTGTAAACTGTTATTTTCAATGATTCCGAAATATTTTAAAGACAAACACTTGTTTTGATTTGATTTCTTTTACATCTACAGCGCCATTGATCAGATTGATAAGAATTATATAAGTTTTGACATTGAAGTACATAAACTAAATACAAAAACAATTCTTTCTTAAAAACAATTAATTCGTTCGTTCGTTCATTCGTTTTATGCATAATTTGATCTCTTCATCATTCTTGCACAATTTTCATTTGGTAGTATATTTACAGTATACGTTCATTGCTAATATGAAATATGCTCTTCTCGTATAATTAATGTTTGAACGATACTTAAGCCCTAACGGGAGGAATGGTGCTCGATTCTCATATGAAGAAGTCATAGTCTTTCGGTCAGTTTCATTGAGGTCTAGACGCTGGCATGTCAGTAACTGCTAGTAGTCCATTGTTTATTCGCATATTTTAACATCGGACTCGAACTTCATTGGAACTGATTTTTATGCCCCACCTACGATAGTAGAGGGGCATTATGTTTTCTGGTCTGTGCATCCGTTCGTCCGTCTGTTCGTTCGTCCGTTCGTTCGTCCGTTCGTCCGTCTGTCCCGCTTCAGGTTAAAGTTTTTGGTCAAGGTAGTTTTTGATGAAGTTGAAGTCCAATCAACTTGAAACTTAGTATACATGTGCCCTATGATATGATCTTTCTAATTTAAATGCCAAATTAGAGTTTTGACCCCAATTTTACGGTTCACTGAACATAGAAAATGATAGTGCAAATTTCAGGTTAAAGTTTTTGGTCAAGGTAGTTTTTGATGAAGTTGAAGTCCAATCAACTTGAAACTTAGTATACATGTGCCCTATGATATGATCTTTCTAATTTAAATGCCAAATTAGAGTTTTGACCCCAATTTTACGGTTCACTGAACATAGAAAATGATAGTGCAAATTTCAGGTTAAAGTTTTTGGTCAAGGTAGTTTTTGATAAAGTAGAAGTCCAATCAACTTGAAACTTAGTATACATGTTCCCTTTGATAAAATCATTCTAATTTTAATGCCAAATTAGAGAATTTATTCCAATTTCACAGTCCTTTAAACATAGAAAATGATAGTGCGAGTGGGGCATCCGTGTACTGTGGACACATTCTTGTTACTGTCTGTATTGCTGTGTGTTTCTTTATTCTACATTGGGTATGTATACAAATGGGTTGAGAAATCACAAAACATGTTTAACGGGCCGCCGCATTTTTTCCGCGCCTGTTCCAAGTCTAGGACCTCTACCCTTCGCTAGTCTTGTGTAGTTTTAGATTTTGGTTCATTTATGTTTCGGAGTTAAGTGTGGCGTCCTTTCGGTGAATGGTAAATTACTGTGGGGATTAGCAGAAGCCCGCACCCGGTTGCTTGATTTGCTCTCTGCGTTTAAGACCCTTTGGTGACCTTGTGCTATTTCTGCTCTTTAGTCGGCTTGTTGTCTCTTTGACCCCTTTCCCGCTTCCGTTCTCAATTCCATAAGAAGATGTATGCGAAATAGACAATCCTCCATAAAAGACAATCGATGTAGAAGTTAACAACTACAGGTCAACGAACGGCCTTAAACAATTTTTGCAAAAACCAAGATATTAAAGGCCAAAAAAAACGACACATGCAAAACAATTCAAACTAGAAAACAAACTAAAGCTAATAAAAGTTCTTTAAAGTGTGAATAATAGCGAACTTTGAATACTTTTCTAAGAACTGTTTGAACTCTTATGAAGTACTAAATTCATTATTTTGAATGACATCCACTAGCTACAAATCAAAACACTCACGCCATAAGTTTTATTATATTCAAATAATTTTGTGAATAGCAACCAAACATAATGTTTATATATAATGAAACAACAAATTTTTATAGTCATCGTTATTTGAGAAACGTACTTATTTAAAATAGTTTTCTATCAAAACTGCATATGCATATTGTTTGATGTTGTTGGTCTTTGTCAAATGTCCAATTTCATCTATTCTTTGAAGAAACATTCATCAAGTGATTTCATCGTTAATGCTCAGCTTCACTATTCACGATTATTTTTTTTTTATGGCTTAGGACTATGTACATTTTTTTGTTTCAATGCTCGATTATTTTTTTTATGGTTGAGGACTATGTACTTTTTTTGTTTCAATGCTAAATATAGAGAAATTTCAGTGGCGGATCCGGGGGGGGGGGGGGGGGGGGGGGGGTCCGGGGGTTGGAACCCCCTTTTTTTTTGGCCGATCAATGCATTTGAATGGGAGCATATAGTTGGAACCCCCCTCTACTCTGGGTTGGGACCCCCCCCCCCCCTTTTAAAATGGCTGGATCCGCCACTGAATTTCATAGGAATTTCACAGCCTTTCTTTTACCGTGTACTCTTATATTTGTCAATTATGTACTTAGTATACTGGGAATTACTGCAATCAGATCTATCAATGATTTTCCTTTAAATAAAGATGACAAAAAAATATTACTTAAAACAAGTACAAATATTGACCTATTCAAGTACACCTTCTATGGTGCGTTCGACTTTAGTGACACTGCACGAGGTAATATCACAGGCACTTGTATCAGAATGTAGATTGTACGGGTTTTTTGTTTCACTAATAATTGACGTTTCCCTTTGGTAAGTACAACACGTCTCTTTCACTCGGTAAACTATTATACTTTTTTTATGCTATTGCAATTTGAAAAGGGGTCATGCATGCACCTTAACTGACTTTTGATCATTCCATTAAGAAACTTTCGCGACATTGTCTATGACATCTTGTACTGATGTACAGGAGTTTGTTTGGTGGGTCAGATGAGATTTTACTGTCAATGTCGGTCGCTTTCACTGTGACTTGTTAAGTGGGTTCAGAGACATATAGGTCTCTGGTGGGCTTTACGGCTTTACTGTCGATGGCGCTACACAGGCAAGTGCTTGTACTATGATCAGTAATATGCCAGTTGTATTTTAAAAGAAAAAATGCGTCAACTAGCTATTGAGCATCATTTCATGTCGACCTTTTGGCTAAAATGGCTGAATTTTCACGTCAAAATTTACTCTGAGTACAGACATACCTGTGCATCTGGAAAAGATTTAAGGCATAGCATGCCCTAGATAAATAAATTTCAAATACTAGTATACCAATTTAAGTAGCCTTTTTACCTTCTCTAATAAAAAATAGTTCAATTTCTGTTGTTTTATTTCAACTCGGTATCCGCCATTGGCAGTAAAACCTTATTTGACCAATTGCACAAGATCGTAAAGACTTTTGAATAAGTTTTTTAATTGAGATATTATGAAACATGAATGTGTCCATAGTACACGGATGCCCTATCCGCACTATCATTTTCTATGTTCAGTGGACCGTTAAAAATTTGGTAAATACTCTAATTTGGCATTAAAATTAGAAAGATCATATCATAGGGAGCATGTGACCTAAGTTTCAAGTTGATTTAACTTCAACTTCATCATATTTGAACATATAATTGAAATTCAGATTTATTTGTTCGTATGTGTATTTAACAACTGCCAGTTCAACAATGCCATCAAATCAAGGATTTAGGGTTTCTTGTGATCTGTTAAACTTTTAGGATCTTCTTGTGCAAGCCGATTGTGACAAATGGTTGTAATTATAATTAGCACTTGATAGATGGACAAAAACATAATGCAAAAAATATATCAAAACAATATTTGAAAAAATAATTTAATTTTAATAATATATATGTCAACACAATAATTGATGTCTTCCATTGTTTTTAAGAGATCAATCAGTTCAGTATAGTCGACCATATTGTTCCTTCAGGTCACAAATTTATTATACCCTTGATCATAGTATATATACAAATAACAATAAATAATTCGTAGTCAAATATAAAGATTCTGCTTTGCAGAATCAAATAACTGCACTATACAAATAAAATTGGCATAGGTCCTTCTAAAAAGTACCAAAGTGATTTGCCAAAAAGCACTTAAAATACAAAAGTATGCTTTATTGATGATCATAGGTCACTGGTGAAAATGCTGTTGTTCCTTTTGGCTCTGGATTTCAGTTAGTGTACTGTCAACGGATTTCATTCCAAGTTTCCATAAATGTCTCTTGAGTTTATGTATTCTGAGACAATCTCGTACAAATATTCGTACTGCTCCTAGAATGAAATTAAAAAAAAAAAATTATATTTCAAATATTAAAGCTAGTAATAAATTTTAGTCAAAATAAAACAGACAGTAAATAATTACACACGAAATAACATTTACATAAATAAATTCAAAGGGTGAAAATCTTCTCATAGAAATAACTGCATCTTAGAAAAGGGGAAAACAAAAAATATTCAAAAATGTATTTTTTATTAGTACAGCAGGTGAATAAATGCAAGACTTACAGTTGAATTTATGAACTGTTCCCGTCTTGATTGTATTTTCTGAACGGCATGATAAACATCAACTTCCTGTTTTAACCGGAGATTGTCTAGGATAAGACTAATACCACAGTACAGTCCACTGCAATTGGCGCCATTCCTGAAATAGAGGTAATTCAATTAATTATTCAATATTTATTTCTATTTGATTTAAACATTATTACTTTCTGTTTCCTGCATAACAAGAATGTGTCCACAGTACACGGATGCCCCACTCGCACTATCATTTTCTATGTTTGAAGGACTGTGAAATTGGAATAAATTCTCTAATTTGGCATTAAAATTAGAATGATCTTATAAAGGGAACATGTATACTAAGTTTCAAGTTGATTGGACTTCTACTTTATCAAAAACTACCTTGACCAAAAACTTTAACCTGAAATTTGCACTATCATTTTCTATATTCAGTGAACCGTACAATTGGGGTCAAAACTCTAATTTGGCATTTAAATTAGAAAGATCATATCATAGGGCACATGTATACTAAGTTTCAAGTTGATTGGACTTCAACTTCATCAAAAACTACCTTGACCAAAAACTTTAACCTGAAGCCAAAAACTTTAACCTGAAATTTGCACTATCATTTTCTATGTTCAGTGAACCGTAAAATTGGGGTCAAAACTCTAATTTGGCATTTAAATTAGAAAGATCATATCATAGGGCACATGTATACTAAGTTTCAAGTTGATTGGACTTCAACTTCATCAAAAACTACCTTGACCAAAAACTTTAACCTGAAATTTGCACTATCATTTTCTATGTTCAGTGGACCGTGAAATTGGGGTAAAATCTCTAATTTGGCATTAAAATTAGAAAGATCATATCA
This sequence comes from Mytilus galloprovincialis, assembly GCA_037788925.1. Classification (NCBI taxonomy): domain Eukaryota; kingdom Metazoa; phylum Mollusca; class Bivalvia; order Mytilida; family Mytilidae; genus Mytilus; species Mytilus galloprovincialis. The sequence goes on from CM075330.1 coordinate 102,769,633, forward strand.
TAGGGAACATGTGTACCAAGTTTGAAGTCGATTGGACTTCAACTTCATCAAAAACTACCTCGACCAAAAACTTTAACCTGAAGCGGGACAGACGGACGGACGAACGAACAGACGGACGGACGAACAGACAGACGGACGGACGCACAGACCAGAAAACATAATGCCCCTCTACTATCGTAGGTGGGGCATAAAAACGAGAATAATCTCAAACAATGCAAAGTCGGATTTTAGCTACATTTTAAATTAGTAAATCAGTTGGTCTGCTTTTACGAGGGAAACAAGTCTTTTAAGTAAATTTAGTATACTAGGTATTGGTTGTGGCGGAATATTGTCTTCAGTATAGTAGAATGAGCAGACAAAAAAGTGTCTGGCATTTTTATTTTACATTCAAGCAAAACGGTATGGTTTCAAAATTCCGCTTCTATATCATACGCGTAAGTGCGTTTCATTAAATTCTAAAAGTTAATTTCGTACTTGAGTTATCTTTTTGTAGACATCAGTTCAACATTTCTCTGTTGGGTGATATGCTCCCTCTCTACAGTGATGCTTAATCACAAGTTTTTATTTTTTTTTCTCAATTTCAGCCGTGGAGTTGTTTAAGGTTTATGTTTACTCCCTGGTTTCTTCTGTCTTATTTCTTGAGAATGTGTTAGATTTGTAAGGTTCAAATGTATGTTTGCCAAATATTCTAATATAGTTTAATTTGACCGAAAAACTTACATGCACTGGACCACGACTGTGTCCGAGCCAATTTCATGTTTCCATCTCTCAACTGTATCTAGAAGGGATAGCAGCGAGTGTTTAGATATCGGTAGTTTCGATTTGACTGGCCACTTCGTAAAATGGAATGACCGCACAGTTCTTGGGTCACCATAATTCTGAAAGGAAAACATATAAAAATATTAAAAAGAAAAGTCCACTTAATTCCGAAATCTTAAAAACAAAATGTACTTCCAAGAACAGGGTTTAGAAACAATAACTATTAAGGATTTTATTATAGTTCAATGATATGCTCTCTATCTATTCTGGTTAACGGTGATGTCTAAGACATATCCGAAAGTTTGATCTCCAAGTTAAGATTATTAAAAACGATCTTTATAGCATGATTGAGAAATGTGAAGAACACGAACAAGCTTTAAAAACATTCACAAATTACATTTTTTTTTACTCTTTAGTTTTAACACCCAGTTATTCTTACTTTTGGAAAAAAACACTTATTCGATATGTTCCAAAATTCTAAAACATTTTGTTTTGTTTTTAGAATAGACAAAATTCAAGCAAATAACTTGATTAGTTGACCAATTAAAATATTGATGCAGAAGATGCAAATATCAAAATGCATTAAAACCATGTTGATATATCTTTTATTCAGTAGCAAAACAAAAGAACTTACTCTTTTTAACATTGAAAATGTTCTCTGGGTAAAACTGTCATGAATATCAGAAACCGATTCAGTTTTTATCTTCAAAGGTCCGTATGAAACCGATTCTCCCTCAGATGGCCACCACACACCAGTTTCCTTAAAAAAATAATCAAAATGATGATTTGAAATCCATAGCAAATAGAGGAATATCAGCTAGGTATCAGGAAAGGCTTAAAGGAAAAACAGTTACACTAATACACATCGTTCATAGATCAAATCCACTTAAAATAATGTCCCTTAGCTCTAGAAAAAACAATTTTAAGAGTATGGTCAAGCAAGTTTCAAGTAATGAAAATATTCTTTTAGTTAATCTCTACATACCCTGTGTTCACGAAATAATAAGATCTATATATCTTATATTCACAAAAATGTATATGTTCTAAGATTTTTAAGGTGGAATGAGTGCTATCCAAAATGAGAAAAAAAAATCTTGTATTTAAGCATGAACCAATTATCATGATGTTGGTGTGAATACCTTATGCTAAATTGCATTTGTATGAAGACATGACTTGACGAAAGGCATATGGGAGATCTAAGACACTTGCATGCATGTCTGATGGTTCTCTGGGTGCTAAAGATTTTTTATAGAAGAATTGAATATGACTTATTTATTTAATCCCACCATTTTTCTACATAGGAAAAGCCCGTACCAAAGCAGGAATATGACAGTTGTTGTCCATTCGTTTGATGTGTTTAAGCTTTTGATTTTTCCATTTGATTAGAGACTTTCCGTTTTGAATTTTTCCCCGAGTTCATTACTTCTGTGATTTTACTTTCCTTTTCTTGTAGTCCACATGTTTATGTATGTTATATACTTACTTCCTGTTCTTCATCCAAGAGATTTAAGGATACAATAGTTTTACATTCATGGTCAAATAATAATCTCCAAAAATCTACAACCGTGTTAACAAGTGGTGTCTGTGTAACTATATAATATCCACCCCTGGAATAGGACTGAAAATGAAATAAGAAAGAATCACTAATTATTAACATAGTTTTTTTCTGCTGGAAAAGGCAATACAAAAAAAAATGAATGGTATATTAAATTATATACATTATATAAGTCTATCTAAACATATCCCTTTAGTATCCTTTGTCAAACTACCCAAAAAGTATTAAAGTTTGATTTGTTTTATCCCTAAACTATGTGTTTTTTCTAAAATGTGTAGCGTACCTTTCATCTGAAATATGAATGTATCTTTATACCAGAATGCAACAAGCACAGATTGTCATCCACAACCTGATTATGAATATTGCATTTAATAACTTATATAGATTACATAATACTCACCGGTAAAATAACCCCATTTATATAGTCATTTGTGCCAGGTATATGAGTGCTCAGAAACGGTCGATACCTGTCAACTAAACAAAAAGACAAAATCTTTTAGCAAATGAAATAAATACAATTGCATCTGTTTGCATTTGTCTTCACTGTTAAACAACCTTAATTTTAACACAGATAACCAACACAGTTATTTTTAAAAGTATGTTGCAAGTAATAGCCAAAATCGGATACCACAGAAAAATATTACATATATTCCTTCATACATATAGCTCTGCAAAAGAGATATTTTGCTCTTGCAATGAACACATATTCTTCTGCGATGGAAGAGGAGTTTTTTGCTATTCAATAATGTCCTAATTGATACAAATGATGAGGATTATAAAATCAAAGTGAGTACAAGTCGAACTTATTTGGCAATGTCTAATAGGCAAACGTATCTGTTGAATAGTGTATGGCCTACAAAGTTTATGATTCGTATTAAACTAAATGAACTTTTTTGATAAATTTCACATCTCGCGACGATCGCTGCATAACCATTTGAAAAGTAAAATAAAAAAGTATCGAACTCCAAGGAATTTTAAAAAAGAAAGTTCCTAATTAAATGGCAGAATTAAAATCTTAAGCATATCTAACTAATGGATTACAACTGTCATATTCCTGACTTCGTACAGGCATTTTCTTATGTAGAAAATGGTGGATTAAACGGTACTAAACATAACCATTTTGGGCGCTTACCTGGCAACACGTCTAAGGCTCTGTTTTTCTGAATATTGTCCTGGCAGAGAGAAGCACTACATTCGGGATTAGAATGACTCGGTTTGATGTCCGTTAATTGCTGAAAATGATAGACATAAAGTAAAGTGCATGGATTAATTCCACCTCGATAAATTAAGGAGTTTTGCTAAATATAAAATAACCATACATTGTCTCGAAATATCAATGTTATTTGTACAAGGCTTAGAAACAGGTAGAAAGCGAGGCCGTGCCGATCATTTATACCTGTTTCGAGCCGAGTACAAATAACATTGATATTTCGAAACAATGTATGGTTATTCTGTATATCCTGCAATTCTTATAACTGTTCTAAATGAAGTAATACTAGCATAACACATTATTAAATGTGCGAGTCTTTCAAGCAAAACGTGTGTTGTCATGGTATAAAAGACATATTCTGGTATTTGCGATTGACGGAATAAAGAGTATTTATTATTTATTTGTAAAGGAACAGATGTTATACAGCGTTGTTCATCACTCTTGTTCATAGATCCAGAGTAACTTTAGTAATGATTTATAAATATATGTTTACAGTGTTCACTGCCGTCTCCAGGTAATATAAGCAAACATTGCAAAGTCCGTGTTTTGGTATGGGAAAATTCCAAAATCGCTTTTAATATATTTTAACAAGTTTTACATCGTTTTGCAGACTATTAATTTCAAAGTGACATAACAATGATAATAGTTTACCTTGAACTCGTCCTTCAAAAGATATTTGTTGTCATGTTTTATTTCTTCATACTTTTTAGTGAATTCTGTTCGATTAATTGACGTGTGTCTATAATTGAACGCTTCCAACAAAGCCACATGTAGAAGTCTGTATTGTTCCTGCAAAAAAAACACGAAGATTTCACAACCAGGCCTCGACAATAACGCTTGTCCGATTGTCCGGTACCAGAGGGAAAAAAGGTCGGACAAGTAAAAGCTATATCAAGCTTGTCCGTCAGGACAAGTTCAATTATTTTGCAGAAAATAAGTTTTAATTATCCAACTTTGATGAACATTTTTTCACAAAAATATTTTTTTTTATTTACCATAAAATTAACAAAATCATATTTGATCATAAGTAGAAAAAAAACAATAATTGCAATATAGTGACCTTTAGTTGTAAATTTCTGTGTCATTTGGTCTCTTGCTGAGAGTTGTCTCATTGGCAATCAGACCTTATCTTCTTTTTATTGATTGTATTTGAATACACTTTTTTCAACTTAATAAATATAGGATACAAATGTCAAATGAGTGTACAGGCCTATCAGATGGTGCCTCGTGTGCAGAGTCTGGTGAGACTAGCATTGATGAAAACTAGAACCTAAGTCCTGTGACATGACTAGATTCAGTTGTACTTGACTTATATTTTTGAAAAGTATTTCAAAAGAAAAACATCAAACTCTGTTCTATTGTTTCAGTTCGTTTTGTTCCTTTAACATGTTTAATCAACTCAAGATGTAAAAAGATTATTTTTAGTAAAAAAAAAATTGGACAAGTAACAATTTCATTCAGACAAGTAAGTTTTGGTATGTACTTGTCCTACTGGACAAGTTGAAAAAAAAAGTTATTGTAGAGGCCTGACAACTGAATTTGCATTATCAAGAAACTTAATTCAAACGAATTTCCCTCTACATGTTGTAATTATATCATCAAAAATAGGAAAGAGTATGGCAGGTCTGTCAAGGAAAAACATATTAAGCCTAAACGCAAGATAATTATAAAAAAGAAAGCTATTTTAATAATTTGTTGAAAAGATTCCTTATCGGTTTAATTTTAAAGCTACAAATACAGTAGATACTTACCACGTTTTGGACCATGGTCATTCTACATTCTCTCATTTTCCGGACAAAGTCTTGAATGTCCACATGTGTAGATTTCGTACCATATTTAAACAGAGCGTCCAAACCGATAAACGTTCCTGTTCTACCAACTCCAGCACTGAAATGTGCAATTAGTAGGAAACAAAATTAAAAGTTGTTTGATGAAATGATTTCTGTCACGTTTAATAATAACATCAACTATTTCAAAAGCTTAAAAAGATATTTACAATCCAGAGGAATGGAATCAATTGTTAAATGTTTGTTATTATTATTTTTTTTAATCTATTTATTTTTAATTCGAATTCAACCAGAAGGGAATTGTCAAAAACTATTTAATAAAACAGTAGAGCCATTTTAAGTATTCATAACATTACTTAAACGCAGAAATAGCCGTCAGAGTTGCAACTAATTTAACACACATATCAATAAATACTATTGAAACGTAATGAAACGCTTAATCATGAAGTTTTATAATTCTTTATACGTTATTGTTTTATCTGACTACGGAACTATGGAGGACAATCTATAAGAAAATTACCTGCAGTGTACAAGTAGTGGCCCCCTTTGAGGAGATTTTGTAGACATGACTTTTCTATGAAACTCCACAAGTTCCATTGTATCTGGTATACCGTGATCTGGCCATCCAGTGAAATGATACTGAATCACCTTCCGTGTCTCTGATGTCTGCAACATTAATAAATATATAATAATTCTAAGTACGGATATTGTCAATATCAATGAATTGAGACATAAAACATTACAAAGGAATATACGTTATGCTCTTGCATGTACACGCTATACAGAATTATTTAACTGGGCTGTTTTCCTAACAGAAAAAACAAAAACTGACACCTATGGACGGTCATTCTTCCCAAAGACCACCAGGGATTAGAATAACTTAAACAACTTGGGGATTCAGAGCTTCTGAAAGCAGGTTCTGAAAGGAAGAAAACAGCAAAGCCTGCATATAGTTTTAATTGTAAATTGGTGATTGTTTAAAATGTAAATAGCTGTGAAGAGACTTAGCTGTGATGCCCGACACTACAAAAAATTTCGTTGGACCATACACATTCCCTTACATAGAAGATGAAGATTAACTGAAAACTGCTTATGAGAAGGAACGACGGAAATTTTCAGATTTCCGGTAAATACCACGAACTGGTGGGACGATTCATGCGTCAATACCTAAACCTCACTAGAAATGTGTTTTCGCGATCTTACATCTTGAGATACCAAAACAGTCGTTTGTCATGTTATTTTACCGATTGTTTTTTTTTTCTGTGACAGTTTGACCAAGTATAAATTTGCATAGCCGATGATGCTACTTAGTAGGAGACCTTTACCAAGTTGACTAGATCTGTTTCGCTTCTTTCCGGATTCACTAAGTCTTTATTTGTTTCATTGATTTTTTGCTTTATTGATCGATACATGTGATTTGAATATCGATAAACTACTGTTCATCTGTTGACTTTATATAAAAAAAATTACCGAAGCCATAGAAACATCTAATTTTTATAGATTATGTTCTCTCATAAAATAAAATTAATAATCTGACGAGGCTGTTCATTGTCAGATTTGATAGGAAATCACACTCAATGGTTTGAATGGATTTAAGATTGTTCAAAGTTCGCGGTAAACGGCGCGCGTACACTGTCTTAGCTACAAAGAATTCAAAGGGTAAAGTTGAGATAATCCCTTTAGATTTTTTGCGGACATCCTCATGATTTTGGATGAACTACATTGAATATCTGTGTCCAAGATATCTAGACATGTTCCAGTTATCGCAGCCATAATCATGTCCTATTTTCCTTGATTGTGACATCTTGGATTGCGACTTGCAACCGCATGTATAAATAAAGGCAATAGTAGTATACTGCTGTTCAAAAGTCATAAATCGATTTAGAGAAAACAAATCAACACAGAGGGAAACACATCAACTATAAGAATGGAAACAACGGAAGAACAGAAACACTGAAGTGCAAACAAAAACTAACGCCAATGCAACATACATAGAAACAACTATTTGATAACATATTCATGACTTGAAACAGGACATTTTAAGAAAAACAATGGTGGGTTGAACCTGGTTTAATTGCTTGCAAAAATGGATAGCAAAATATCTCGCTTATATGACAATGTAAAAATACAAGCATTTGAGATAATCAAGCTGACGATGCAATTAGAGGAGCATGATTTCCTTACTATCCGGAGCATGTAAGATCACCACCGACTTAATAGGCTTCGTGTTGTTGTTGTTAAGTCTTAAGTTGTCTTCATAGTGTTGTATAGACTATTGCTTGTTTAATCGTTTTTGTCTATTTCTCGTTACTTGTGATTTTTGATTGCCTCCTTGGTATCTTGTTTTCACAGTATTGATTGTACTTACCTTAACATTACCGACAGTCATATGTCGTACAGTATATGTGCTCATTTCTTTGCATTCATCTAATGATATCAAGACCTCACAGTACCTCAATGGCTTAGTTTCAGGCCAGTATTTTTCACATTTAACCTGTAAAAGAGAATAATTAATATGTTTTTTTCTGAATTATTTTGAAAATCTGGCAAACACAAATCAATCATGATATTTGAATAGTGCACAACATATGAGATGCATTCCAAATGTATCCAACAATAAAAATATAGGAACTTCGGTATTAGCTCAATTATCTTATCTGTTGATACCACTCATAAAGTATTCATTATCTGTTAACAATTACAACCATATTTATACAACCTTACTGAGGTCTTTTTTTAATTATTAATATTATTATAATGCACATTTTTCATTATTTTGCTCATCGTTTCGATGGCATTTAGTATGAATGAATTATGTGGGCTGTATTTTAAAAAATACCTTTCCATCTTCATAAACATTTGCCAGCATAACTAAGAGTCCAACCTTTTCCTGCCAAATCATCCTCCAGAAATCACGAACAGTCAGACGATTTGGACCTGAATTAAGAACATCTTTTAGTTAATTCGTTTCCTCTTTAAAAATTAATCGATTTTGTTTTGTTTTCTGCTGCGTTGGTATTCGTACTCGAAATTACAGCTCTTTTTTTATATAGAATATGGATATAAAAACCAGCCTTTTTGGTTGGTTAAATTTTTCGGTTAAATTGCCTTTTCTCAGATTATAGTTATACTTGAATAAAATCATATCAAAGGTTTCTTTTAATGTATATAAAATTTAATGTGTATATGTGAAAACAAAGTTTTTACTTATATTCTACAAATAAATTAAATTATAAAAAATGGTATTTGCCTTCTTCAAATATATAAACAATGAAACAAATGAAATCAAACGTTGTTTTCTTTGTCTCATCATAAGAAGCATATATCACATATATAAACTCTATTAGAACACATAAATGAAAAGAATATTATACCTTGAGCTGCTATATATACTTTTCTCGATTCAACACTCTGAAATTGAAATTACAAATATTAAATTTTTCCTTCTTTTTCTTCTCGGATGTGTAATGCAAAGTCTTCAATTTAAATCTATGCAATCATAACTATCATGATATGAATACTCGTAGATATTGAAAGACAGTTCAGGTATTGTTAGTACTGATAAAGACAATATTCAAAGAATTTACTACACTGTTAAATTTCTTTCAGAATACTTCTACTCTAATGACAATATAAGGACAACAGAAACGATCAACATACGTAGTTCAGGTAAGAACAAATATTGCATTGTTTAGACAATTGAAATCAAGGTAAGAGGTGATATTTATGCTGCGTTCGATGCTAGTTATATACTAACAATTATTGCACATGTGAAAAAGTTTTGAAGCAAACTTATTTGTACGTTTTTTTTAATAATGAAAAATAGAATAACGAGAATGGATAACAACGTCCTACGTTAACACTGTATACAAAATTTCCAGGGTGCATTGAAATATGCATTGTCAGTATTTCTTGAGGGATATAACTTATTAAGACACCTTGTAAAAACTTACATCAATAAAGTTAGCATTAATGTAATCTGATTCAGCTTCCCCGTGCAATGGTTTTAAAACTACTCTGGAGTGGTCATCTGCAACAGACACAGTTGAGTTTATACGGAAACGATATTTGAAAGTGATGCAATGAAACATTAAAGAGAAAAGGAGTTCTAACTTTTATTGTAAAAGTACTTTTCCTATTGAATCTCGATATTATTTTAAAACATAGAAAATTATGTTAGGATGGCATACTTGCATGAACTATGAATTTATTGATGTTGACAATTCTTTTGTATGAATAACCTTAGCCGTATTTGGCACAACTTTTTGGGAATTTTGGATCCTCAATGCTCTTCAACTTTGTACTTGTTTGGCTTTATAAATGAGCGTCACTGATGAGTCTTATGTAGACAAAACGCGCGTCTGGCGTACTAAATTATAATCCTGGTACCTTTGATAACTGTTTACACCACTGAGTCGATGCCACTGCTGGTGGACGTTTCGTCCCCGAGGGTTTCACCAGCCCAGTAGTCAACACTTTGGTGTTGACATTAATATCAATAATGTGGTCATTTTAATAAATTTCATGTTTACAAAACTTTATATTTTTCGAAAAACTAACAAGGATTTTCTTATCTCAGGCATAGATTACCCTAGCCGTATTTGGCATAGCTTTTTTGGAATTTTGGATCCTCAATGCTCTTCAACTTTGTACTTGTTTGTCTTTATCAATATTTTGATATGAGCGTCACTGATGAGTCTTATGTAGACGAAACGCGCGTCTGGCGTACAAAATTATAATCATGGTACCTTTGATAACTATTATGATTATGGTTATGTTAAGTTCAAATATAAAAGGAATGAATATCAAAGGATAAAAACGTATGTTTTTACCAATGACTTAACTTACATGGAAACGTTGTCAGAAAACGGTTTTTAGCTTTGTTTTCTGCTTTTTGTCCTGCCTTGTGTGGAAAAACAGGAACATCATTACGTAAGTCCTGAAATTAATTAAAGATACATGAAACTATACTGACTTTACTAGCCTGCAAGAATAATGGAAATATTACTGCGGTAGTTTCCTTAGATTTGCTGTTAATAGCATGTAACAATCTTTGGAAACAATAAATTTTTCTACCTCTAGTATAGACGAATTTAACCTGTTTTGGCACTTTTTGCATTTTCGTTGTTTTCCATGCTCTTTAACCTGGTAATCGATCAAATAACTGTTTATCATGCGCCCCTGATAATCGCTGTGTTATCTCGTCTGGTGTAAAAGAGGGAGGAAAGATACCAAAGGGACAGTATAAGTATCAATATTGGTGTCTTTTGAACATACTTTGAAACCCAAAATAATTTCCAATGGATGTAGTTTACAAAACCAATTAGTAAACCATTGTGTTGCATGCCCAGTTTCCACATTGGGTTTTAGATTGCGTCCTTGATACATTCCTGTTATTTTCTATATCGAATTCAATCACATATTTGAGTGAATATGATAAGATTTGCAGAAAGCAAGATCTATTAAAAAAGAGTTCTATAAACTATTACAGCGTGGGAGAAAATTAAGAAGCTTTACCGTGATACAGATGAAAAAGATGATACTTATACAAATACAAAACTTTTAATTACTGTCTGACATCTTCAGTTTAAATTCTGAACCAATTTTATGCTTTAATATAAATTAAATTACCTCAAATTCATTTTTGTATCTGGACGAATCACATTCCAGTCTACGTAAATGTTCTTTCATACTAGAAACAGGGATGCCACGTGCCTCCCTTCCAACATTGTAATAATCATTGTCTATATCACCATTTGTCATTTCTAGTTGTACTTCTGGTTCGGTTTCTAATTCAAAATGAAAGGTTTACAATGTTAAAGCAGCGACTCGTTGATATGCATCTTATGAATCTAATTTACATCAATGGCATTAACGTACATTTTGTTTTAAATTTTAAACTCATCTTTTTGTAACAAAAAGGATTTCAGACGCCCTATTGCCATATATTTAATTTACGATGATGGATTTTCAAACTTTTAGTCATTAACGTACCATTAAAGGTTTTTATAGTATGTGCAACTAAATCAGTTTCAAAGACATTTTCCTTAAAATGGATTGATGACACAATATCAGGACGTTGATGGTGGCGTAATTCAAATAATACATTTTACAAGTAAAGTTATTAAAAGAGACTCAAAGGCAAAAGTATAAACCGACAACAAAATGACAAAAAAGGAGAAGACCAAAAGACAAACAACAGCACACAAAACACAACACAATAAACATGAAAATTTAGAAAAACAGTAATGTCCAGTCAACCAACAGTAGATTAAATTCATAGTAAAATAGAGCTTCTCTTGATTACTCTTCATCAGAACAACCTAAAAATTGGAAATCATTATTTATGACATATTACATATGTAGATTATGAACAAGATCGTTTTAATCTTAACATCACATTGTTGGATAAAAAAAAAAAATCCCTTACTTGTTATCGTTTTCACATTAAACAAAAATGTTATCTAATTTAGTATACCAGCAATGATGTTTCCTGCATTATTGTAAACGACATCCATTTGTTTGTCAGATTTTCTTGCTCTTTTTGCCATGTAATGTCTGTAAAATAAATTAACCATAATTTCATGTTGCTATTACAAATACTTGTTACACAGTCAATGATTTATAGTAGTAGTATTTTTTTTTATATTTTCAGCTGTTTTGATTTTTGATTAGCAAAATGCTTTGTCGTTCAATAGCAATGTAAAATGTGCCCATAGTGTATAGAGTATCATATCGTTTTATAAATTTACTGTTTACAAATTTTTGAATTTTTTGAAATACTAAGGCTTTTCTACCCCAGGCTTAGATTACCTTACCTGTATTTGGCAAAACTTTTAGGAATTTTGGTCCTCAATGCTCTTCAACTTCGTACTTTATTTGGCCTTTTTAACTTTTATGAATTCGAGCGTCACTGATGAGTCTTTTGTAGACGAAACACGCGTCTGGCATATATACTTAATTTAGTCCTGGTATCTATGATGAGTTTATTTATATATGTTTCGGGGTTTTGTTTCTAGTTTTAATCTATTTGTATGTAGTAAAATCCCCAATCATCGTAAATAAGTATAGTTATCTACCTTAATGAACAAGTTACAACTATCAATGCTATAACTACAACAACTCCAACCAAGCAACCAATGACGCCACCGGACATCACCACTTCTCTACTATTAACAGCTCTACCTGAAATGATTATAAATACGCACATTGGTTTAACAGCAAACACGATTTTTTGTAAAAGGGCTATTGACATACAAACTCAAGATGACAATTCAGGTAAAATACATATCAAAATCAACGTAACAGGAATCGGACAGTGGTAAACTCGTGTAGACAACACAAACTAAATTTAACTAAGGTAAAGAAAGTTATGTTTAAATGTCAAAAATAATGGAAGTATGTCAAACCAAGGAATTATATATTTAAATATACAATTCCTTCGTCATAGCATGAAAGATATAACTCATTATTTTGTTAAGCAATGTATATCTGTTTTTATTGAAAAACTTATATTCAATCAGTAAATTATTCTTGGTATCAGAGTAACACAAACAAACAAAAAACATCAATAAGTTGCTGAAGGGCTTTTGAAAAACTTTTTATCATGACCTTCATATATATCTCACAGTATCTTACATTGCAATCCATGGTAGCCATCTTGGCATCCAATGAGACATTTTCCGTTGACTGGATCACACGCTGTTTTATTATGACAATGGCCACACCTATCTTTACAGTCGTCACCATAGAATCCTTCTGAACAGGCTGAAAAACACGAATAATATTTGAAAAAAAAATTAGGTACGAGTATTATAATTGTTTTTGGTATCAAATTTTGAATGGTGTTTTTTTTTATATATATAAAAGACACTTACGTATGTTACAATGAGTTCCTCTCCAGCCGGGACTGCATTCTGTTGGACAGTGTCCCATTATTGAATCACATGATGCATGATCCGCACACTGTCCACAAATCTGTGTACAACCACTACCATAAAGTCCAGATGGACATTCTGTAAAACACATAAATCAATATATTAAATGTTGTCTTTAGTTGTTCCTTATTTAGCCCTTTTGTTATTTAGGTTCAACTATAATTAGTATTTGCGATGATGGTTTTCTTAATTATAGTTTTATGATACTGTGAAGCGGCACATTTACGCCTAATAAAAATAAAAAAAAGCGATAATATCATTATTTTCTAACTCAATTCATATTGATAAACATTATTCACATTATGTCAAATTGCATGACAGTTACTCAATATGCTCTGTATTAAATGTAATGAAAGGTATTGTATTGAAATAAATATTCATGAATACAATACGACGAATTATTTTTCTAAAAGACTCTTACTCCTGTCACATTTTGGATCCTGGAAGCCTGGTTTACATTCGTGTATACAGATGCCAGTCACGTGGTCACAATGTTCATTACTACATGTTCTACATTCTTTTGCACAATCATAACCCCAATATCCGTGCTTACACGCTGTGTGAAATATGAAAATAAAATACAACTCTTGAACAATCATAATAAAACAAAGAATATGATGTATCCATTCATGACACGAAATCAGTACATGCACAGAGAAAAACACGCAAAAAGCAAAGGCACATCGCTTTTATTGTTGCTCTTCTTCTTAAAGTCAAAATGAGGCCTTAGTAATAATGGAAAACCCTCTAACTTTCACTGCAAGATTAAGACGGTCTCTAGCACCGATTTGAGAGAAATTATTTGCTATGTCTATTATAAATTACATGACAGTTTTGAATAATTTTGGTCAATTGCATAGAAGTGTGTAGCTTCAATATTATAAAATTAAACAATACAAATGTCAATTGTAATGAAGCATTGGATAATTTACATTAATTCTAATTTTTTATTGGAAAATTACACGGTAATGATTTTTTTTTAATTCTAATATTGTTTAAAATATTACAGGAACTAGATTACTTCACGTAAAAGCAGCGACATTCAAACAAACAAATAACTAACCGGGTATACTCACGTGTAATACAATGTAAACCACTCCAACCTGGACCACATCCCCTTGTACATTCCCCGGTAATATGATTACAGGGATCAAAATTTCTACAATTTCCACATGCTATAGAACAATTTTCTCCAAATGTTCCAACTGGACATGCTACAAAAGTGATTTAGACTATAGTAACTGAAAACAATAACATTTACTTAATTAAATAATAGATCTGTGAATAACAAAATACAGGGTCACAAAAGCCTATTGATAAATGTTATAATGAAGCTAATTTAGTTAAAATATCTACAAGTTATCTAAACAACATGTAAACTAAAGTAACACTGATTCAACACCAATAATATATACAAACACTGGATTACGACAGGGTTGTTCATCTATGGCCTCTCTTTATTCCATAAAGTTTTGTCTTAGCAAAATATAATTTATGAAGTTTTGAGCACTTACGTCCTTGACATAGTGGCATAGCATAACCTGGCTCACAAAATCTACGACATTCTCCAGTATGTGAATTACACGTTTCCCCACCAGCACATCTTCCACACTGTAATTGACATGTTTTTCCGTAGCTGCCAGCTGGACACTCTATTATAAACAATTAATGTGTTATGATTAAACTAATACATTTAATGCATACACCTAATGTATACTTGTTTTAACAGGTGCATATATTGATTTACACAACTTGCATACTAGTACATGTACTTTAACGCTTAGTAGTATTTTTTTTAATAGCTTCAGTTATGCAACAAATTGAATGTTGATATCAGTTTTTTCCTTTCGATGTATTTGATTGTTTAAATTATAACGAATTATCATGATATCTTTGCGAATGAAATTTCATTTATCAATCAGATATAAAGTTTTCATATTAAGATACCTAATGTAAAACAAAAGAAACTTTAAACGGCCAAGTAAAACACAATGTAACTGTGTTAATATCCGTGCTAAATGATTTATGAAAAAATGGATATACATCACATACTATTACTACATCGATCACCAAAGAAACCTTTGGCACACCCAGTTGGACAAACTCCTGTTTTCTTGTCACAATCTGTTAAATTAGCACAGTTAAAGCAAGCATCTGAACAATTAAAGCCATAAGAATATTGTGGACATGCTGTAAATAAATAATTACATGTCATGGTGTTAATATACAATTACATGTTATGGTGTGAATATACAATTACATGTTATGGTGTGAATATACAATTACATGTTATGGTCTAAATATTCACAATTTTTTTAATTCTATTATCTAAATATGCAATTATATGTTATTACGTAGGTACACAATTATACGTTATGATATAAAACATGCAATTACATGTTATTTTGTAAAATGCAATAATATGTTATTATTTAAGAATTGAGTGCTTCTTTTTGTAACTTCATTGGGGTGTAAAAGCGTTGACCGAAGTACATTTTGTATGAAGCGCGGAAGCCCTTTATACTAAAAAGGTGCACACGGAAGCATTCAATACTTATAATTACATTTTTTAGCTATGATCATGAAAACACGAATTTTATAATTTTTTTTTATTTAATTCACCTGTGCACTTTATTGTGGATGTGTTATCATGAATGATAAGTTTTATTGAGTGATGCAATTGCTTAAGGAATAAACAGTGATGTGCAGTTAGCCAATCAGAATAAAGTATTATAATGAAACATACATCTAATGTAATTATATAAATATGATATTACATGTTATTTTGTAAATAATGCAATTACATGTTATGCAGTACAGTACATAATGCATATATTCAAGTAAAAAATGAAAAACCATTATTTTTACAAATTGCACATTTATTTGAAGTACATTATTTTAAAAAAATATTTAGCAACGTATTTTTTACCTCCATTATATACGTATTCAGTAATTATACAAACAAAGTATATATAATGAATAGATATTTTTTATATTGATTAACAGAGTTAGTTTGAATAAAAAAAAAGACAAGTTTATAATCATGCAAATAATTTTCAAGATCGTACAGATGTCATTCAAGTTTCTATATTAATGCATTATGTAATAATCGTTTAATTAACTTTTTTTCAAATGATTGACTTACGCGTTTTACATTTGGCTCCTTTCCAACCTGCATCGCATCCGTTTACGCATTTCCCTGTAATGACGTCACAGGCCTCCCCATTTATACATTGTCCACACCTTTTTTCACAATTTTCTCCGTGTGTTCCATTGGTACATGCTATGATATAGAAGCAGTATTTTAACATAAAATTTATATCCTACAGTCCTAATGGCAAATCAACATAAAATAAAAACATGAAATTTAAAAAAAAGATGTATATACTTTTGAGGTTATTGATGGTGATCATAGTAGTGGACTAGTCCAAATAATTATGACGTCTTGCAAGACTATTTTAAACAATTTCTGGAACGCCTTCAACTCAATAAATTTCAAACCTCAACAATGTTATAAGCAGTTTGTCTTTGTTTTGCAATCCCACTATAATTTATATGCAACAGTGGTTGTCAAAAATGAATGAAAATACAATTCCAACAAATCCATTTCTTTTTATATAATCAGCTTTGAGTCTGTCACCTTTACAGTAAAAGTTGTTCTTGTCCTATTACAAGCTTCTTAGAAAAGCTACACATTTTTTTTAAAACTTTTTTTTTAAAGAAAAGCTATATAACATGTCTTAAAACAAGCTTTTTAGAAGAGATATAATTGTTAAAATGAAATGTAACCCAATTGATTCTGAATTAAATCATATGGTCTTTTGCGTCCGCCAAAAAAATATTCAATGACAATGATGCTTACCCATATCGCATTCAGAGCCTTGCCATCCAGCCAAACACCGACCAGGACAGAGACCAGTTCTCTGATCACAAGTGCTTCCTTTACAGTGACAGAATTTGTCACAGTTTTCTCCAAACGTTCCATAAGAGCAAACTGCAATTTAGATTTCATAATATTAATGTATCTCTATAACACGAATATGAGAATAAATTAAAAAAGAAACGCTATACAAGAAGTGAAGTACAGAAAAATATATGTAACACTCCCAAACGTGTCCTGTCCCCCAAACGTGTCCGATTCCCCCAAACGTGTCTATTCTTCCGAAACGTGTCCGTAATATCCAATATTCCCTAAACGTGTCTGATTTTATAACCCCAAAACGTGTCCGATAATTGTTATTCGCCAAAACGTGTCCACTATTAAACGCCAGGACGTCTCACGTCTTTTAGCGCTAATACATGAATAAAATCAATAACGTTTACGGCAATTCTATAATGGGGGACACAGTTGATGAAGTGGTCATTTATTAGTATTAGTTGGTTCAATGCCGGTTGTTATTGCAAATTTAACCTGTAACATATAAATCAACTTTTGACTGAAATTGCTTATATTCCAGTTGCAAGTATTATGCTCGTTTAGAGCGCACATACATGTACAAACAATTCTAGTTCAGTTGAATTAATCGTTTACTATGTAACTATTCTGAACTAATAAACTCCGATGATGCTTTTTATATTGCAGCTAATTTCCTAATGCATAAAGAACAAAACTTTGGTTAGCTTGCTTGCTTGGTTTTTATATTGTACAATCCATAGGATAACACCCAATTAAATTCAAATATAATATATTAATGTTAAACAATGCCTATATGTATTGTTTAAAGATGGCAATCTTATTTACAAAGCTTGTATTAACAATTATACAAACAATGCAAGCAAGCCAAACAAAGTTTTACTTTGCAAGCATTTGGAAATCAGCTGTAATCCGCGAATACTGCACGGCGGGCTTTTAAAAGAATTGACTTCCTTTTTTTCAACAGTTCTAATATTTTAAAAGATATTCAAATCATAAACTGGTTATCAGGTATTTTGATAAATTTAAGGATTCCAGCATCACTACTAAAGTGAAGACATACAAACAAGAGTCATAAGTCCAGTGCCAAATATTTCATGCATTATTTGAACGATATCATATTAACAATAAATACTATACATAAGTTTTATTATCATACCGGGGATTTAGGACTGGGCCTAAATTTGTTTACGATTATTCGGGATTAACATAACTTAAAAATCTAAAGAGCCAGTAAAGACCGATTTTTATATAACTTCACTAAGAAACTATTTGATTCTCTCAAAAAATAGGAAAAAAAAACTCTTAAAATTATAAAGTGGTAGTAAGGTTTTATATTATGAACTTTTCGAGCATCACTTAAATACACGCAAACAAGAGACATTACGTCCAGAGGCAAATAGTTCATTATATTTGCCGGAACTCTTGGATTGTACCTTAATTATTCCGGGAATTTGGGATTAGGCCTAAATGTGTACAGTTATAAGAATTTACACTTTACGGTTATTAGGAATTTACACTAATCGTAACTCGGAATTAAATTATATTTTTTTTGGAGCGGAAAAGGACAGTTTTATTTTTACGGAATATCAGTATAACAATCTTTTATTTCCCTTTATATTATAGGAAAAGTTTGGGGAATTGGGCACGTTTGAAGGATTGGGCACGTTTGGGTGTTTATTAAAAAATGGACACGTTTAGGCGTTTGAATAATACAAATGACACGCTTTGACGCCCTTTTTACAACTAGACATGTTTTGCAGTTCAGTGACGTCGATGTGGACACGTTTGGGAGTATCGGACACGTTTGGGGGGAAGGACATGTTTCTGAGTGTTACATATATATATATATATGAAAAGGCATATATAAATTAGATTGCTTAAAAATATGAGGAAAAAAATATTTTTAAATAGAATGTTAGCGGTTAAAATGAGTACTGGTTATTTCTTTCACTTATCCATTTAGATGAATTAGAATTTGCAGTTTTAATTCACTAAGTTTAAATTAAATATCTTCGTCTGCCATAACTGCAACCTTCTAACTATAAAAGATATAAGAAGATGTGGTATGAGTGCCAATGAGACAATTTTCCATCCATGTCACAATTCGTAAACTGAGTAAACAATTATAGGTCAAAGTAATGTATATATATTTACCATAGACTTCTACTTCACACAACTCCAGATTAGCCCAGCACGAGTAAGACGTTTTTGGACAATTTGAGGAATCTACGACTGGCCGTTGGTTATAAACTGTCACAAATTGTCCCCTGTTTGTACAGTTCTTTAGTTCTAATATTGATGGAGGATTGAAGAATACGTCGCCCTAAAATCAACAGCAAAAATTTGTTTCAGTTTGATATATTATTTATTTTATATCTCATAATGTATATAATATATGTGTCTTGTAACATGGTCAAATTTGTTCTTCACTTTCATTTATCTGTTTTTCTTTGCTTGTTTTTTTTTCTTCGTTTTATAAGATTTCTTTACATTTGCATTACCATTATAAAAAACTGTTTGAAAAATCCTTCTCACAACTTCATGAATTACTTTCCGTTAATTGCTCTATATCGTTGCTACATTGATATCTCAGAAAAATTTCCCTTAAAAGGGCACTAGCTAAGAGATGTATAAAAAATCTAATAACTTTTATTATTTGCTCAATCAATAATGAAATGCAAATAATAATTAGCTCTTAGCAGCCAGTATGGTCTTATTTTGTCAAAATCAGCTATAAAACATTAATTTTGAATTATTCACTTGCAAGTGAATGATTCGACCTCATTGAATCGGTATTCATAATTATATGTGTAAAGTTATTTAAAGGAAAAGAATGTCAACATTGAAAGTGAAACAAAGGTAGATCATTTGATTGACTGATTTGATCCACAAAATTTTATTCTTATAGAGGTAAAAATGAAATTAAATAGACCTAGAATAATCCAACACCACGAGTTTGCTTAATCTATTTATATCTTTATTTATGTTTACATCGCTTATATGGTCAACGTATGACTTAAGAGGTCAACTCGATAATTAATTAGATGGCGTATGGACTAAAATACTCACGAAACGAAGCTACGTTTTTTCATGTGCGTGCCCTGTTTATTATATATTTCACACTTTTGATAGTTTGGATAAATGTTTTACATTGTTATGATTAAAATATGAGATTTAGAATTAAATCGGTGAACATGAATTTGACAGCTAGTGTCCCTTTAATTCATTGCCAAATTCGAAATGTCTTTCAATCTTAACTCAATTCAGGTACATATCTTTTTTTAATTTCTGTGAGTTTGTAACAACATTTTGTATAATTTATCTAACATAAAACCAAATAAGTGATGCTCTTAGATGGCTCAAACTGGAATTTTGAAACTTATCGCCTAATTTTTAGTATTCAACCTAAAATTTGATAAAACGGGCATTTTGACCAACAAGAAAACTCTGTCAGAAGTGTAAAACCTTATGTAATACTGTATTCCAGGAACAAATAAAAATTGTTGAAGGGTGTCTTTTGATGCAAAGAGAGGAGGTTGGACGTTGGGCTAACTATCCAACCCAAAAAAGAACTTGTTACAGAAACCAGAAACGCTGAAGAAACCCAAGATTGGTGTACTGCTGAGGAACCAAACATGACACATTTGGGGGAAAGCCGAAAGGAAGCCCAAAAGCCGATCAGTTCCATAGTAGCGCCAAAACAGAATATGTATATAGGATGTTGGAATGTTAGAACAATGGCAGACATATCAAAAGCAGCACAAGTAGCGAAGGAAATGAAAAGTTATGGTATTGACATACTAGGCATCAGTGAGAGAAGATGGAAAGGATCGGGTGAAACCAAGCTTCAAAGTGGAGACACTGTGATCTATGTCGGGGATGATGAACATCAAGTCAAGGGAGTAGCCATAATGATGAACGAAAGAGCTAAGAAATCATTGATGGAACGGACACCAATAAACAAGAGAATGATAAAAGCAAGATTCTATTCAAAGTATAAGAAACTGACAGTTATACAAGCATATGCTCCAACAAATGATGCAAAAGAGGAAGAGAATGAAGAGTTTTACCAACAACTACAAGACAATGTTTCATCCTGCAATAAGAATAATATGCTTATAGTTATGGGCGACCTGAACGCAAAAGTAAGCAAAGACAATAGCCATATGCAAGAGGTGTTAGGAAAACATGGATGTGGACAACTAATGAAAATGGTGAATTTTAATGCAATTTCTGCCAAATCAACGGCCTCATCATAACAGGCTCCATTTTCCCACATAAGGAAATACATAAAGTAACATGGAAATCCCCTGATGGAAAAACAACAAACCAGATAGATCATATAATGGTACGTGGGTACATGAGGACATCAATATTAGACACAAGAGTAATGAGAGGAGCAGATGTGTATACTGACCACTACTTAGTAAGGTCAAAGATCAGACTCAAACTGGCAAGAAATAAAGGTGACAAGAACAAATGCAAAAGAGAGAGATATGACCTAAACAAGCTAAAAAGTATGGATGTAAGGAAAAGGTACAATATTGAAGTGAGAAACAGATTCCAAGTACTAGAAGAAGGTAACATAGAAGATCCAGTGTTGAAATATGTAGGTGCAGTAGAGATATACACTGAGGCAGCTAAACAGGTATTGGGGAGCAGTAAAAAGATCAGTAAACCATGGATAACCAACAATACATGGAAAATGGTTGATGAAAGAAAAGAAATTAAAAATAAATTAGAAGGAACTAGATCGGAAAGATTAAAAGTGAGACTCAACGAAGAATACAAGCAGAAAAATAAAGGGGTTAAGAAAAGTGCCCGGGAGGATAAAAGGAAGTGGTACAATAAGATGGCTGAAGATGCAGAAAAAGCAGCAGAAAATGACAGAAACAAAGAGCTTTACAACATCACTAAAATCCTAACAGGTGAAAGAAAGAGGCAATACAGAGGAGTAAAAAGTAAAGAAGGAGAACTGAAAAGTGAAAGAAATGATATATTGAATAGATGGGTAGAATATTTTAGTGAAGTTTTAAATAGGCAAGACCCTCTTCATCCAATTTCAGAGGAAGATGTAGATATGGCCGAAATTATAATAGACGAGATCGATCTAGGAGAATGGACAGTAGCTGAAGTTAAAAGAGCACTGAAGAAGACACAAAATGGGAAGTCAGCAGGAATAGACAGTGTAACACCAGAGCTTATAAAGGCAGACATCGACCTTACAGCAGAAAAAATGGCAGAAATATTTAACAGTCTATGGGAAGAAGAAAATTGGCCAGCAGACTGGAGAAAGGGATTGATTTGTAAGATCTTTAAGAATGGCGATATGACAGATTGTAACAACTGGAGAGGAGTGACTCTTTTACCTGTTTTCAGTAAAGTATTCTGCAGAATGCTAATAGAAAGAATAAAAGAAGGAATAGACAAGAGATTGAGGAATGAGCAGGCAGGATTTAGACCAAAAAGAGGAACAACTGAATAGATTTTTATCCTTCGAAACATACTTGAACAAACAAATGAAAGGAGGGCAGCTTTAATAATACTTTTTATAGACTTCGAAAAAGCGTTTGACTCAGTCCACCGAGAGAGTCTATGGTATATCATGAAGAGCTACGGAATACCTGACAAGATAATAAGAACCATAAAGGAGATATATAAAGGATTTAAGTGTTCTGTCATTGATCAGGGAGAAACATCAGAATGGTTTGAGATAAAATCAGGAGTGAAACAGGGATGCGTAATGTCAGGTTTTCTTTTCCTTCTAGTCGTAGACTGGATCATGCGGAAAACAACTGCAGACAAAGCCAGAGGGATACGATGGAACTTTAATACTGTTCTAGAAGATCTTGACTTTGCTGACGACATCGCACTTCTTTCCTCAAGATTTAGCGACCTTGATGAAAAAACACAGAATTTAACAACTGAAGCTGAAAGAGTTGGAATGAAACTTAACCCCAAAAAAGTGTAAAACTCTGAGATCCAAGCAAACAAAGAATAAAGAGTTGATAACACTATACGACCAGAAAGTAAAAGAGGTAAACAAGTTCACATACCTGAGAGCAGTTATGGACAAAAAGGGAGGAGGAAGTTGTGACATCAAAAACAGAATACAGAAAGCAAGAGGGACATTCCATCGCCTAAGAAATATATGGTATGCAAGAGGAATCGGCCGAAAAACAAAAATACACCTATATAAATCATTAGTTAGACCTGTATTATTGTATGGATGTAAAACATGGAAACTAACAATCATTGAAGAAAAGAAACTAAATACCGTAGAACACCAATGCCTAAGAAAGATCCTAAAAATAAGATGGCGAAGTAAAACATCGAACAAAACAGTAAACGAAATAGCTAACACCCGAAACATCAGTTGTGAAATCATGAGGAGACGGTGGACATAGATAGGACATATGTTAAGGCATGAAAGAGACAACAACAGCTATGTAGCTCTACAATGGGCACCTGATGGGAAAAGAACTAGAGGAAGACCAAAAACTACATGGAGAAGAACAACAGAGAGAAAGGAACCAACAAGGATGGACAAGTTGGGACGTAGCCAGAACAGCGGCAAAAGATAGAAAAGGGTGGAAAAGCAGCGTGGAGGCCTTATGCGACTTCTGGCGCGGAGAGAATTAAGGTTAAGGTTAAGGTCTTTTGATGCAAAAATTTAAACAAATATTTACAAAACGCTATATTGTATTAAAACAATGCTTATTGTTTCTTTTATTGACCCCAACGCTTCAGTTTTACTCAATATAAAATCTAGTAAGCTATTACTACTACTACTACTACTCCCGAAGCTGGATAACGAAAACAGAAAAATGCGCAAACTCTAAGGAAGCTTTTTATTTGCATAAAAGAATGTGTATTAAAATTTATTAGTAATTGGGAATTTTAGAGATTGCAAAGTATTATTTGAGGATTTTTTACTTATTTTTAAAGTTATGTAAATCATCTTTATTTTAATAACTCTTTTTTGAATATATCATAATTTGGAAAATTAGGCTTCAAATGCTTACTCGGTTCCAGCAAAACTGCATGGTTGCTGCACTAGTGCAATGAGAGTTTACCCCTGAATTGTGCTATGACATAAACTAAAGAGCAATAAGTACTTTTTAGAATAAGTTCTTTGTTGTTCAACTAAATATTAGCGCTTAATTTACTATGTATCACTACTTTAAGGATGCAGCGTTTTACATGATAGATGTACATTTTTTTCACTACTCTAATGATGCAGTGTTTTACGTGATAGACGTACACTTTTACCACTACTTTTAGGATGCAGCGTTTTACATGATAGACGTACACTTTTACCACTACTTTAAGGATGCAGCGTTTTACATGATAGACGTACACTTTTACCACTACTTTTAGGATGCAGCGTTTTACATGATAGACGTACACTTTTACCACTACTTTAAGGATGCAGCGTTTTACATGATAGACGTAAACTTTTATTACTACTCTAAGGATGCAGCGTTTTACATGATAGACGTACACTTTTTGCACTACTCTAATGATGCAGCTTTTACATGATAGACGTACACTTTTACCACTACTCTAAGGATGCAGTATTTACATGATAGACGTACACTTTTACCACTACTCTAGGGATGTAGCGTTTTACATGATAGACGTACACTTTTACCACTACTCTAAGGATGCAGCGTTTTACATGATAGACGTACACTTTTACCACTACTCTAAGGATGCAGCGTTTACATGATAGGCGTATACTTTTACCACTACTCTAAGGATGCAGCGTTTTACATGATAGACGTACACTTTTACCACTACTCTAAGTATGTCGTGTTTACATGATAGGCGTCTACTTTTACCACTACTCTAAGGATGCAGCGTTTTACATGATAGACGTAAATTTTTATCACAACTTTAATGATGCAGCGTTTTACATGATAGACGTACACTTTTATCAATAATCAATCCTTTTGTCGTGGTTAGGTTATGTACCTTCATATGACTGGTATAACAGACTGGTTCCAAGTGAAACTCCTCTGTAGATGTGACGTAAACACGGGCACCTGTTCTTCTGGAAGAACTCACATTAGCTGCAATATCAGTTTGGTGAGATATAAACAATAATGCTACAGTTTCTGTATTTACCATATTGATCATAAATAACATTCAATATTTTAAGTTACTTGGCTTTTCGAGAATTTTTTGTTATATTTCTTGTAAAACTATAAGACTGATGTCAGCTCTATGAAATATAAATGTTTTTTGTTTTACTGTATTTAAATGGAAAACTGAAGATTTCCCGACTGTTAGTTATGCTCTTAAACGTTTTATATTTTTGCTTTTAAGACTTTTCATGAGGACCTTATGAAGGCTTTTCCAGAATTTTGTGTTGTGCGCACAAACATTATATGATTTGCTATTATGAAGAGAGAAAAAAAAACTTGATTTGAGGTACAAACAGCCATCAAGTTCTAGTAGTCGGTTTTTTTTCTCAAGTCAATAGTTATCAAAGGTACCAGGATTATAATTTAGTACGCCAGACGCGCGTTTCGTCTACATAAGACTCATCAGTGACGCTCATATCAAAATAGTTATAAACCAAACAAATACAACGTTGAAGAGCATTGAGGATCCAAAATGCCTGGGATAAGAAAATCCTTAGTTTTTCGAAAAATTCAAAGTTTTGTAAACAGGAAATTTATAAAAATGACCACATAATTGATATTCATGTCAACACCGAAGTGCTGACTACTGGGCTGGTGATGAAGAAAGATGATCTTTTCTATAGCATTGGCAAAACAAATTAATATTACTTATTCTACTTACAGTCGTTTCTGAAGAAGACTTTTACTTTGTTAACACTGTAAACATCTTGTAAATCAACTCTCCACAGAGTTCTGAATGGGTATCTAAAGTTAACAGACCAGGAACAAGAATTGTCTGCCCCTGTTTGGTTCCTGTTTCCATCAACTGCTAATGCTGAGTTGTCTGTGATTGACGTTTCCTGATAGGTAGGTTTCCCTTTTGCTATATTTTCTGTTCAAGAATATATGTTATGTCATTCATTATCAAAACTCAAAGCATTGGTTTATACATGTACATGTGTTTTTTTTCAAAGTTTAAAAAGATCAAAGATTATAAGATACCACAAGTAAAGCAGTATACACTACAGCTAAAGGTCGATCCCAGCCAGTAGCCGTCGATAAAGGTGGTGTTTCGTAATAGTTCCTAGTTAGCCAGTGGTGACAATAGGGACACATCATTTGTCAACTGTGATACAGGTTTCTATGACAGCCGGCCAAACCATGATGGCGTCCCTTAATGTTTTGAAGAGATTACTTTATTAGTATATGGGCGTTTTTTCAATAAAAACGTACTTTCTTGTCCCAGCCATTTTAAAAAAAATGTGTTTGATCTTTGCAAGTAATTTTTTGTGCAGTCAGTACATTGAATTAGATATAACATTTTTAAGCAAAGAAACAGTTTATTTTTTAGAGAGATTGATAAGATATTGATTCCTGAATGGTCCAAAACAACCAAAATGGCATGTCCCTAGACCGCCTGTTCAACATTCATACTCTCAAATATCGTAAAAAAATGAAGAAATAAATATTAATTTTACTTAATATAAGTTCTTTAATAATTCAAAAGTATGTTTAGAGCCAACATATTTTAATAAACAGCTTTTAACATAGGATTTTTTATTTTAGAAGGTGTGTCCCTAACACAATGTCCACTACGAAACGAAGTCATTAAAACTTGCTTATAAACAATTTTATAAAATCAATGTAATTTTTTGTTTGCAAGAGATATAAACATTAGGGTCTTACAAAAGAAGTGATGCTTTTATAACGGCAATTAAACTGTTGGTAATAAAAATTGAGCACATCAAATGGACCAGAGTGATACCGTATTTTTGTAAATGTCCACTACGAAACGGGTCAAATCTCCTTCAGTAACTGGTTTTAAAATTATGAAAAAAATATCAGTGTACAGCTTAATAACGCTTTGATGAATACAGTCAGTCTTGTTACTATTGCAATATTGGGGTTGTGAGAAAAAAATAAAACATGTGAATACGTCCCCTACGAAACGGTCCCCTACGAAACAAGTTTGGGAGAAAAACGTTTCGTAGTGGACACTACCACTACCATGCAGTCTTTTTTTATTCTTTTTTCAATTATATTCGTGCAAAGCAAATAACAAAGGTTAGTTTCATGTAATTTTTATTATGTTTTTATTAACATAGAATAGGGTTGATGTCAACTACGGAACTTTTTGTCCACTACGAAACGGTTTTGTCAACTACGAAACGCATCAAAATGTCCACTACGTAACATGAGTTGTACCTTCATATGTGAAGTACTGTCTAATCTTTATCAATAAAAAATGGTTCTCCAATTCAGAAAAAAATGAGATTTTTCTAGTATATAACGTAAACAAACTGGAATGTCTATAGGAAACATTTAAAATTGCAAAAATATGTGTGTTTAGAAGCAGTTTCGTAGGGGACAAAAGTCACAAATTATGAAAATAATATCATTTTAAAGAGTATTTAAGATTGCACTTTTTGTTTACAAACAGGTCTATAATAGAGGTATTCAAAATAACTCTTGAAAATAAATTTTAGACTAGTTGATTTTCCATTTTTTTAGGTCTGAAAGGAACGCTTTTATTGAAAAACGCCCATATATGTAAACAGTTATTAACGATTTGTCAATATCTTCACAGAAAGAAAATTACAAAGAAAAGCGTGCAGGAAACGCTATTTCTGAAACTTGATTTAAACTGGGTAAACTAATCAATCTCTTGTCGTAAAGTCAGGGGTTACGTTTACGGCCGAACTTCGTTGAAAGTTTCTTAATATAGGGCAAAATATGAAGCAGACAGAATAACATTTAATTTATCTTTTATCCTTTATTTCAAACAATTATTTATGTTAGTTTGGTTTCAGCTTTCGATGTATTTATACATGCTTGACTTTCCAATTGTGTGGCTCTGAGAGTTACTAGTTAGTTACTTTTGAGTTCAGAAAGCGAATTTAAAAGCAGGAAATGCAGCATGTTTGCTTTTAATTTCAAATGTATTGCGTCATTGTTAGAAAATTTCAATGATATAAGCAGCAATTGTATTCATTGTTATTACATGTATTTGAAAATACGAATATGTAAAAAGCTAACAAGCTTTGTCTTTGTTGTGATTATTCATCAATTGTGATGTGAGGTTTATGTAACATTTTAAAAAGGACAGACTACTTGTCATGCAAGTATTATACAAGCCTTTTTTCTTTTGAATAATGCATGGTCTTGTTGTATGTGTAAAGGCAAGACATATGCACTTGTTAACAACAAAAAACGATTCTAAATTTAAAGATGATATATGATATGTGTATTTTAACAGACTACCCTGCAAATCGATTCACTAAGAAGATTCAAGATTACAAATGATATTTGTGTAAAATTATATTGATAATGCTGTCTTCTGAACAGTTCAATATGCTTTGTAATGTTGAGTTTAAAATTAATGATAAATATATGCATCCTTTACTTCTAGACAAGTATTGTTATTGTGAATACAACTGATAATCAACCGTACAAATATGCATACAAAAAATAAGTGGAATCATAAAAAATACTGGACATTTTAACAGTCCACAACAACCACAATTGTCTTACACCTCAGTGACGCCTACAAACGAACAAACCCAAATGTACAAACAACGTGGAACAGTACTTGGTGGAGATAGCCTCACTTGGAACAGGTTTACACTGTGGAAAGGTTAAAGCAGATTATCTTGTGTGCATGTAAATCTTTGGTGTTATTTTAGCTTCCACTTTTGTACCAATACAATTTATATGTATGTTTCAATATGTTTATTCTTATATAAATGTCAATTTCTACATTAAGTGTTCATTCATTTACCCAACTGGCAGTATGGTTTTCCTGTAAATCTTGGTGCACATTCATCAAAACAGGCTCCGGTATCAGCATCACATGGTGTATCAAAGGCACAGTGGCACGTGTAGGAACATAAATACCCAAAAGTTCCAACGGGACATCCAGCTGATAGAGAAAAAAACCACAAGTATATTTAAAGGTTTATTTTTTAATGTAATCTAAAAAAAATTCAGTTTGGTTGTTTAAAAATGACATATGTCATGCATAAAATTGCATTCATGAAATTATATTAGATAAACTGTCGATTAGACCTAAAATTAATGAAAGTGTTTATCTGAGCCGTAATAAGAAACACGTAAGATCTAAATAATTTGCCTTGTTTGACCTTAACACACCTTTTATGGATAATTAAATCCATCACAGTATTTCATTAAGTCAGTCAAGTGGGTAATATCTGTCGTAAAACAGTCCATTAACTGGGCCATAATTTATTGTTTACAAGAAAATGTACAATTAATAATTTGACAGGACTTCTCCTCAAATATGTATTAAAATAAAATATGTGATACTGAAATATATAAACAATATCATAAACCAAATTAACATTGTACAAATTATTTGAAATGTGTCAATAATGATACAGGGTTTATATTTTTTTTTAAACAATTTAGAAGAAACTCGTAAGAACATTAAATTTGTTTACTTATTAATAAAATGATTGATTTGGCCCTGCAAAAACATGTAATCATTATTTGATACAAGCATTGCTAAATATTATACATGAAACCCTTAAGGTAATTATTTATATTAATCATATATAGCTAAACAGGAAGAGAGAAACTGTCTAGATAGAATTAACGGTACATTAACATATGTACAATGTATATGTATTATAAAGTGCACAGAAACTCAACCTAAACAATGTTATAGTAGATATGATTCTTTACTTCCTACCCGAGCGGGTCTGGAACCTTTCTTCAAGTTCACTTCTCATTTCTAAGCCAACACCACCTAGCATTGCTAAATAAATGTACTCCTGTATAGATATGTCTCTGGTAAAACCTAGCTGTACCCACTTATTTCTTATATTTGGTTTATTTTAAAGTATTTTCCACTGTGCCTATTTTAACTATGATAAGAAATAGTCAATACTTTAAACTTTTCTTTTTAAAATATTCTATTTATTATTAGTACAAGAAGGTGTTGTACAAGGTTATCCATTGTCAGGTTATTTTTATTATTTAGATTTCCGGTAATGTAAAATGTAAATTATTGAAATACGATAAGAATAACTAAAATATTTCATTGAAACCGATTACGTGCACTGAAAATAAATATTCGTTATACTTGTTCTCTTTAAATGACAGGCAGTTCAAAATGATAGAAGAAGAAAAGTTTACTGATGAAAACATTTATGTTAGGAATTAAAGAAAAAAGTGTAAATAATCCAGACGACGTGATTCGTTCAGTTTTATATGTTACATAACATAATGAAAAACTCCATAGTAGCAGGGAAATATAATTGTTTTTATGTATTTGGTAATAGTCATACTTATGGAAAAATTGTTCGATGTCATTCAGTATATATTTCTTTTAATAAACTTTGTCATGAAATAGAAGTTCAAACTAAATTTTCTAGAATATCATTCCTGCTAAAACAAATATTTCAGGGTTTGGTATATGTATAGAATATTTGTTCAAACAGGAACAGATATGATGGCATTGTTTATTAAAAAAGTTTCTATGAGAATTTCTGTTAAGCGTTGACAACCTGGATTTAGCTTTTTCACTTTTCCTTTTTAGGGTACTAATGTCATTTAATAAAATATTTTTCCCTAAATTTTTGGTTCATAATCAGTATGAATTTATATCGTATACGGTAGCTACACAGCTAGTTTCTTCCTTAAATACAGAATCGAACCGCCTTCTCAAAGCAATGATAGTATACATAGCAACAATGATTGAGAAGTATACATTGTATATCCTCGTTAACACACAATAAATAGATTGCTTTTATCTTGCTTTTATTGAGATAAATTCAACATACAAATACGTAGATGATCGACTTGAAAGATCAATTAAAATTTGTACATTCAAACAAGAAGTTAAGGATGAGCTGTTAACTATGTTTTGATACATACCAACTGCAATGAATTGTGCCATCCATGATGTAAACAACCACCATAATGTTAAATCGGCAATGTATGTTCCCTCTATATTTATTCTCAGCATTATTTTATGTATTTTGTTTTCAACAATATGTCCCTTATAAATATAAATCCATGTTTACTATTCAAGAAATTAACACATAATATCTTTCGATAAAAAGGAAGTAACTTTTAGAATGACTTGTATTACTAACTTCTGACCTAAACTGTAGAGAGAAGTTGCCTGAGGGCAAGCTGTCAACAACATACCACACGTCTATGTATCATCCATCTACTTAATATCCGAACGGCGGCAAAATGGAAAATTATTGCTTATAAATTGTTTAAACCAATGAACCTTCTTAAAGGGAAAATTATTGCGTAAAAATGTAAAAACCAATGAACATTATTACAACGCTGGTTTACACGTTAGGCTAACAGACAACAAATACAATACTTCATTATAGACACCGGGTCAACGAAGTGTTAAAACTATTCCAGCTTTTCCCAGGCCGATTCAGTTTTTATTTTAGCTTCAATTAACATTAATCAAATTATGATTTGAAGTAGCCTGGGGTCCTGGCTAATCTTGTCAGTACGACGCGCAGCTAGATTGGGCCGGATGCCAGGCTAGATTTGAAGCTGCTCTCTTACATCCGACGTTTTCTTTCTTCGAATTCACTGTTCACGAATCAATTTGTTTGAGATAGTAATATAATATAGATATCACGAATTTTTAAATTAAACGTGTAAACACGCAACTTGATTATTTTTTTATTTTGTTAATGGGAAAGGTCTTGCCTTCATTTTTGAACAACACGTAGTATATATCCTCAACAACACAAAAATAAAATTTCTATAGAAGTTAAGTACAAACGGGAAAATTTCACTTGTATGAATTTCACTTCAATTTATAAATTCATGTGAATTGTTTGCCAATACGCTTATACGAGATTAAACTCACGTGAGCTTATTTCAGCAATTTCGGACCTGAGTTTCACGTGTTTCTAATGTGAAACTGACGTAATTTTTTTTTATGAAAATTACGTTTTCACTCGATTTTTCAAAATATAGTTATTTAAAGTCATATATGAAACCTCAAATTAAAAAAAAATGATGCATATGTTTCTTTTATAACAAAATGGATAATTTTCATTATTAAACTTATGTACATATACTTTTTTCTGAAGAAAATTCTTTAATTTGTCCACATTTAGAAGAAGTTTGCTTTTTTTTTAATTGCTTGCTTCCAAGGAGCAATTCGTCGACATATTTTCCGTATGCAAAGTCACCTTAGCGTGAACCTTTTCATACAAATGCCGTGATTGCAATACGCATGGGTCTGTCACTAAAATAAACTATCATATGATTGTACATGTTAAACACGAGCTCAATATCCATGCTTTTTTGTTTATTGTTTACTATAAGGTGACAATCGGTAACCTTCGGAGTAAAAACACGGCATTTAATGAGCTGCCATATTTATTAAATCATAACAGACTGAAAGAAAAAAAATGACGATTATACGATAAATTTGCGTCAAAATGATAAAATCGTGCACAGAAGACAAAGTTGATTAAATACATGCATTGGTTCAAGAATTAGATAAACGTTATTTTTCACCAGTCACTCGTTTCATATGACTTTAAATAATGTATAAAAAAAATTGATTTAAAAACCATTTCTTTTTGTAAAGTTTATGTGAAATTCGTGTTAAAAAATTCAGATAAGAATCGTGTGAATCTCAATTGACGTGAAACTCGTATGAACATTTCCACGTGAGTTTCAAGTATAAACTCGTTTGACGTCAATTTCACGTGAAATTCACGCGAGGTAAATTTGCCTGTGTAAACAGCTGAAATGCGTATGGCGTGTTTTTTCATTAGTATGTATTCGAATTATTATCTATATCGTAAATATAGTAGATAAGTGTATTGTAATTTTTGATAATTTGTCTGATTGACAAATGGATTGATCAAAAGGTTAAACATGGTACATTATATTGCTAAATGAAATAGGTAAAATGATTGAAACCAGCTGTAAATCAAAAATACTGACATCTAAGTATGAGGTCAGATTTCAGTTTTAGTATGAGTTTAGATACTTTTTTTGCTTTTGAATTTAAACAGTACCGCTGCGGAATATTGAAATGCTTGTCCGTTGTTGAAGACTAGACTTACATTTTTAACCCCGCCACATTATTTATGTAGGTGCCTGTCCCAAGTCAGAGCTTATAATTCAGCGGTTGTCGTTTGTTTATGTGTTACATATTCGTTTTTCGTTAATGTTTTATATAAATAAGGCCGTTAGTTTTCTCGTTTGAATTGTTTCACATTGTCATATCAGGGCCTTTTATAGCTGACTATGCGGTATGGGCTTTGTTCATTGTTGAAGGCCGTACGGTGACCTATAGTTGTTAATGTCGGTGTCATTGTCTCTTGTGGACAGGTGTCTCATTGGCAATCATACCACATCTTCTTTTTTATATAGACCTCTCAGACAAGTGTTTTGTGTCGTTTTGTTGCTTAAGTTTTTTCCACATGATGAAAAAAGAGGGACTATAATGTGTCAATGAGACATACATGAGGCCCCGCTTGCATGTAATGATATAAAGGGACAAAACTCAAGACCTGTAAAGTGTACTTTGACTCTACCCAAAGTTTTACTTGATCTGAATTTTGTAGTAATAAGCATTGTGTTTACATTTCATAACATTTATTTTACGCAAACTTAAGTTTGATAACGGAAACAGTTTTTCCATTTGTATAAGGGCATATAAACCCGAGAAAGGTTAAAAAACACCTCCAAATTTCGAACTTGATCTGGGTTTTTTTTTGGTAAATTTCAGCATTTTTTTCATCTGTATTTAGGTGCATTACTCTAAAACGATAGGAGTGACGCCGCCAACATTCGAACTTGATCTGTGTTTTGTGGTAATAAGCATTGCGTATAAGTTTCATAACATTTGATTGAGAAGTTAGAGAACGGAAACTCATGTTGGGACGTACGTACGGACGGACAGACGTACAGACAGACAAGGGTAAAACTAAATGGTAGCAAACGGGGGCATTTAAAAACGTCTGATTGAATGATGCTTCTACATCTCAATATCTAAATTCTAAAATACGGGAAGGGTAAATTTAACGGACATTATCGGTTGTTATCAGATGAAAAGTATAAAACGGAAATAAATCAACATTTCAGGCGGAGTCCAAAGAATTTTTATGAACTTTTAATAAGAAAAGATATTTTCTATCTCATTATCCCAAATGAAATGAAGAATATCACGGGTCGGTTGAGAACTAAATTTTCAGCAGCATATGGAGAATATATCTTCAATCGAAGGGAATTGGATGTCAATGGTAGATTTTCACACCCTTTGAGCCTCCGGGAGATTAAGAGTTTGTTGTATTTCTTTTTATTTTGCATAGTGGTAGCAACCTCTTGATGACCTTTGTGCATCTGCTTTGTTTCGTTGGGTTGCTGTCTCAATCATTGACCTGCAACTAATACTTTATCTATTGGACCCAGTATTGAAATATAACCTACATGTCATTTTATTTTTATTGGTAAAATAATTCTGCTCCATTAGATGATACAAACAGTAATTTGGTGAACAATGTATCTGACCAGCAGTTAGTTTAGATACAACAAGAATGTGTCCATAGTACACGGATGCCCCACTCCCACTATCATTTTCTATGTTCAGTGGACCGTGAAATTGGGGTCAAAACTTTAATTTGGAATTAAAATTAGAAAGATCATATCATAGGGAACATGTGTACTAAGTTTCAAGTTGATGTAACTTTAACTTCATCAAAAACTACCTTGACCAAAAACTTTAACCTGAACTTTGCACTATCATTTTCTATGTTCAGTGGACCATGAAATTGGGGTCAAAACTATAATTTGGCATTAAAATTAGAAAGATCATATCATGGGGAACATGTATTCTAAGTTTCAAGTTGATTGGACTTCAGCTTCATCAAAAACTACCTCGACCAAAAACTTTAACCTGAACTTTGCACTATCATTTTCTATGTTCAGTGGACCATGAAATTGGGGTCAAAACTATAATTTGGCATTAAAATTAGAAAGATCATATCATGGGGAACATGTATACTAAGTTTCAAGTTGATTGGACTTCAGCTTCATCAAAAACTACCTCGACCAAAAACTTTAACCGGACGGACGAACGGAGGCACAGACCAGAAAACATAATGCCCCTCTACTATCGTAGGTGGGGCATAAAAATATTTTTGGAGATATACCTATAAAACGTATAACAAGAAAAATTGTTAATTTGTCTCACAACTGTCAGCGTTATAAAATGAATTTACACCTCAGCTTGACATTTCATGTTTTTTTTAACCTGAATCTTTTGTAAATGATACACGTTAACTGATGTCTGAGAGTCAAAATAATATAATAACTATGGCCAATAATACCCTCTACATATTTGTGGGGACTGTATTTTATTTTGTTCAGATGATAGTTATTTGTTATATCAAAGAGGTTCTGTTGGGTACAAGCTTCCCTTGAGAGGTAATATCTCTGGTCAACTGTTGTCTCATGTTTCATTTCCATCAGACTAGAACATACATGGGGTTCGTATTGTTTATTCTTTAGTTTTCTATGTTGTGTCATGTGTACAATTGTTTGTCTGTGTCTTTTTCATTTTTAGCCTTGGCGTTGTCAGTTTATTTTCGATTTATGAGTTTGACTGTCACTCTGGTATCTTTCGTCCCTCTCTTATACAATGCTTTTTATTATATGTTTTATATGCTCTTGCCGTTAAGTTCAACATATTTCTTGTCCTTCAAGCAATTTTTTTCTTATTTAAATCACTGGTTCATGATTTTAAATGCATTTCATTGGAGAGGTGCATGTTTTGGGAAATCTTTTATGCCAATAACAAAATGGATATGTTGTTGTTAAATGTAACTTTTTAACAGAATGTGACATAGTCCTTGATTTCTATTGCAAATTATAAATAATGACAGGAAAAATTGGCAAAGTTACTGCAATTATGATGCTTGCATAACTTATGAAAATATGCAAAATGATAAAGAAGACCCCCCCCCCTTTCCTTTCCTCCAGGCATTCAAAAATCAAAAGTCCCAGAATAAACAGACAAAACAATGACCAAAAGAAAAAGAAGAAAAACACAAAGTACACAAACATCAAACTTTTAGCAACAATAACCCCACTATATATAAAACTGTGGATGATCTTAGGTGCTCTGAAATCACTGACAGTTCCTATTCCACTAGTGGAACCTACTCCAAGTGAAATTCATTGATTAAGGGCATACAATACAGTTTTGATCCTGTATTTACATTTTGAAAAAAATTTCCATATAGACTATTTTTTACCTGATTAAATCAAATATGTAATAAAAAATATACCTTCATGTGCTACTTTTTATATAAAATGAGGTTGAAATTTTGTATATTTGCTCAAAATTCGGATTTGTGGCTGTATTTTCCCTTTCGAAAGAAAGACATAACTTTTTTGTTTTAAAAGATAAACACAAATTGTTTTTTAATTAAAATAATTCACCATTCAAAAATAACTCATTTTTATCAAATGTTCATGAATGTAGAAAAAAAAACATCATTTTTTTACTGTATATTTATCAAATTTAAAAAAAAATTGTACTACATGTATTTACATTTTCATGAAAATTGGCACACATAATCTTCTTACATAATCAAACCAAATGGCATTTGAAAATAGAGGGGTCCATGAACTCGTTTTCAAGTAAAATAAGTTTGAATGATAAAAATTGGTCGAAAACTGAATCTTTTCCTGATAAGTCATAGTTTGAAGTCGCGAAATTAACAATTTACTCTACCAACGTCATTACCTCCCCTGTAACTGTATCTATCGTATGCCCTTAATCTCATTCAGTGATTTAACAATCGAGGAAAAGAAGATCAAATTTCATCAAAGACCAGAGGGACTAATCCAAAAAAGTGTTTCACCATTCTATTAGAGAGGCAGCAGTCCTTTTGCACCAATTACTATTTTTCAGGGGTATCATTTTGTTTTCCAAATGAGTCAATTGCGCCAATTTTCGGAACTCATTTGCGCCAATTGTCGGAACTTATTTGCGCCAATTTACCTGTACACTATCTTTACTATATTTAATACAAGATATGCCAAAATAGAAGAAAACAGAAGCTTATGGTGATTATGTTTTAGCCACAAATGTTGATGACACAGTGCTTTGTTCCCACCATCCATGGATTAAACTCGATCTACCACAAGACGAACCGCAGTATAATGGAGCAGAAGCATTCCACAGGAATTATCATGAACTCTTTTATAAAATTGAGAATGGAAATGGGGAATGTGTCAAAGAGACAACAACCCGACCATATAGTAGACTACAGCAGAAGGTCACCAACAGGTCATCCTTCAATGTTTGTGTTTTTGGACAATAAAGTGAAGTTACAAGTTACTACATATATTAAATTGGGAAGAACCTATGCAGTTTCTCGCTACATTGAAGACCCATTGGTGGCCTTCGGCTGTTGTCTGCTCTATGGTCGGGTTGTTGTCGCTTTGACATTCCCCATTTCCTTTCTCAATTTTATCAGTAGTAAGAAGAAAGTAGGTTTCAGAAAAGGAAACATTTGCCGTATAAACTATCGGTTCCAGTACGAATAAAGAAGTAGGGAAGTCATTTTCCCTCTAATTGGCGCAATCGTATATTTTATTATTGGCGCAAATGATACCATGTAATTTAAAAACAGGTGGCGCAAACGTAGCATTGGAGAAAAAATGTTGTGGCGCAAAAGGACACATTTTTGGCGCAAACAGATCTCTCCCATTAGATATAAATAAATAAATACATTTTATCTGCTTTAATATTTTAATACATTTAGGATACTGATTTATCACAGTTTTAAGACTGGAGTATTGACAAAACAAATGGTTCAAAACAGGAGCTAAATGTACATAAATATGTCTACAGATTGATGTTTCCACTGAACCAAGAATATGCAACAATTTAAAATTATATCTACAATAATCAAAGTTTAAAATGTCCTATTTCTGAAATTAAAAATAAATAGATATATAGCATTAATTTCAAATATAAAAAAAAATTCTCAGCTTTTTTCAGATTTGTTTTGGAACATCCTTTCCTGGAGTAATTGAATCAAATGGAGTTAAATAATAATAAACACCAAAGTTTTGTTATATTTTGTACATTGTATAGGACACATATTCTTATTTGTGTCTTTTAAGTAATATTGTAATATTCTTGATTCAATGAAATATCTAATATCAATATGTAAAAGGGGGAAGACTTTTAATAAAAAATCAATATAAAAGATTGTTCAGCCACAACAAAATAATATAAAAACTGGATGTAAATTATTATACATAGATATTCATTATCAGATCTATTTCATTGGTTCAGAATCTGATGAATTCTGGGTTATATTTTCAAATAGTACACCAAAACTATGTGATTCTGAAACTTCAGATTGTTAAACAGTTCATAAAATCGTATAAAAATATAAAATTATAATACTTAATTATACTAAAGTTGAATAAGGGTCAGAATTACAAAATTTGTAAAACTAAATAAAAATAAACATCCTTACTTTATAACAGACATTAAGCTTAAAGCAATGGCAAGGGTAACATCATAAAATTATTATGAATGTACATGTACATCTTTGTTGTCTAAAGTTTAAATTAAAAAGAAATTTATTTCTATCACTTATTATAAATTATCCTATTTAGCCAGCAACCATCCATAAACAATACCAATTACAGGATTTTATGTCACCTAGAAAAGTAGAATATGTTTCAGTTTAAAATTTCTAGAGATTGTAGATAACATGGGAGAGGGATGAACAAAAGATGAAATGGTCATCATATATCCCGACTTTAGTTAACAGGGGTAAAATTCCTTTCACTTATTTTAATTAAAAATACTGCATAGAAACTTAATCTATCCCTTATCCTTTAACATATCAAAATAATAAATTTTTTTTTTGTATGAGCAGCCCTTTTGAATTTTTCAGCAGCATTTGCCTTATCAAAAGAATGCATTCCATTGTTTTGTTTGTTAAATATATTTAAACACTTAGGTCTGTTTACCAAAAAGAACCAAAGTTTCATCACTTTTGGATTCACAAATATTGAACTTAATACTTTCAATTGATCATGTTTTAACACACCCATTTTTTATGAGGCAAAATTGTAACTGGATTCTGACCCAAATGATTTTAAAGGCTTTTAAAATGAATTAACTTTAAATGAGCACCAAACTGGCGGTTGGAAGGTTAATATCACAACCAAAGTTTCTATTTCTTACTAGTAAAGTTCATATTATTATAAAATTAATTATAAATTTCACCAAAACTCAAAAGGACTGCTAAAATAATTATAAATCTGAATACAAAGAAATATTGTGATGTTATCTGATTATGATTATTAAACTATTAATAAAATGTATATTGTGGAATTTATAAATGTCTTTCATTCTGTTGAAAATGATTAGGATTACAATTTACAATGTCTTTGTTTAAAATTTAAATTAATAAATATTTTAGAGCCATATTTGACAAAATTTTGAAAATTATGATTTCTTTGTATTCACATTAAAGCTACTTAATATACTTGAGGTTGGTCTTTACACACAAGATGATCCAAACAGAAAAATGAAAACGCCATTTTTTCAGTCTCATAGATTATTGCACAAAATGTCATCATTTCAAATTCATTCTGCATATGAATTAAACATATACAGCAAATTTCACCAACACATTTCTTTGCCTAATCTTTCTAATATATTATTTATGATCAATGTAATCAGGATTTTTGATGCATTTCTAGACTGGCAAATTAATTTCTAGATTTTAAAAAGATCTCATAGAGTATTTATCACAATTATTTTAAGTAGGTGGAAAAAAACTTCATGTATCATTGTCTTTCCATATCATAATATCTTTATGGATATCAGATCTTAACTTTGTGTAAAAAGATACATGGCAGAAAACAAATTATACATGTATAATAATTATTGTTTATTACAAAATACATAATTGAAAAACAATTTTTTTTGGCCTCTGGGGTACAAATGATTGTCTATTACCCTACATATAAAATAATGATTGATTTTATTTGATTAAAGTTTATATCAATAATATCAATATTTGAGCAGTACTTTACCCTGATTAAAAGACTAGTCAAAATCATAAACATCATTTCTATGGTTAAAATGTAATAAAATATTATAAAAGTGCTAATTGCAAATTAACCCATTTTTTTTTTAGCAATTCATGTTTTTAACTGTATACCATGTAATTGGTTGTAAGTCATTTATACAAAACATGGTATCCATATAATAAGATTCAATAATAATTCTTCTTCTTAAGGTAGATGGGGTGTCTAAATTATAATCCATAGAATCTTTTAATAATTTGCCAAAATGTAGTTCATATCCTGCTTGTTTAAAAACATTAATAAAAAGAATGGGTCACCGGACTTATTTTCACGCTACAGGTTGTTCAAAATTGTTAAGATTTTGTATAGATTATGCATGGAAAACCCATTTTTCCGCCATAAAACGCAAACCACACCATAGAATTTTGAGATAAAATATGAGAAGATAGCTTCAATATTATGCTTTCAGATAAGAAAAAGAAAAAATGGGGTCACCGGACTCGTTTTCTTGCTACATGTAAAAATGGGTAAATTCCTAACACATTCTATTGTAAAAGTAACACTATCTGGATTATCTGCCCTTGCATTTGAGTTGCCTCCCCTTATTTGACAAAGTTGGAAAAAAATGAATCAAACAAAAGAAATCTTATTTTTGTAAAATACAATCATAAATATGATCAAACATGGCATTTTCTATATCATAATGAAAATTCTTACACATGAATTACCTACTACTATAAAAATTTGCACATTTCATCAAAGATCTAGACCTTGTTTTCTAGTATTTCAAAATCCAAGATGGAGGAAGACACCCTATCTACCTTAATAGTGCTTACAAAGTTAGTTCAAGTGTACTTCTATATGAAATTCACTTTTAAGTATAGTGTATGTTCTTTAAAATGATGTTAACATAATTCTTTGAATATAAATTCACATTTTCCATGTGCCTTTTTCACAATCCTTACAAGTGTACATTACCAGTTTATAACAATAATCTGCTAAACTTCCTCTGCTGACACAAAGAAGTTGAGTTTTCATAAAAACAAAAAATCAATATGTGTAGTAGCACCATTGTTTATATATATTTTGATTGTACATGCATATTACATAAATAATCTTCTGTTTGGATCATCCTAGGTTGGAGTATTATCATCAGTCTACTGGACAAGCATCAAGGTTTACGTCACCGTTAGCAACACCACCAGATATGTATCGAGGTTTGTCATCGATCATCAAGTTACGCATACAACCAATCAGATTGCTGTCTGCCAACATACCATCTCTTTCAAAGTCTGAAAAATTTAATTAATATGAAACAATATTTTATAAATACAAACTGATCTTTCATGCTCATATGAAGATATAAATTAGTTACTGGTTCCTTCAAAATACTTCAGCCTCAATAAGTTTGAAAATATGTGTTTTTGTTTTCATTTATGTTTGCCAATGTTCACTAAGATTGTACACAGGAGAGGGCTGGCAATGCAATTTTTCATATAGTTAATATTTCCAAGATTATAACTGTTCTAAAAATAATTAATCGGGACTGATTTTCAAACTTGTTAGAGACAATCCTGATATAAATCTATGATATAAGTTTGATAAAAATCTGGCAAGAATTATACGTCAGAGCACTAACAAGACCAGGGGATGGACTTTCTTTAATTTCAACACTTTGTGCAGTGGTCAATCATGGAAAAGTAACTATAAAAAAATACTTTGTAGTAGATAGTTAAACTCAATTTGACCTACCTGGAACCCCTCCAATATAAAGTGGATTCTTCGTTTCAGCAGATGATGATCCTGGTTTACCTTCACCATGTGGAACATCCTCACCATCTACTTTCATCAATAAAACATTCTTAGCTTTTGTGGCTGAAAGTAAGCAAATAAAGATGTAAATAACAAACATATTAAATCAAATACTTTATGGTCGCTATCCATGTGTATTTATACTATTTCCAAAGTTGTGTCACTAGCAGCTGAATAATAAAGATCATATCTTGGAACCAGTAGGTAAATACTCAAAATATCTAGGAATATAAAAAGTTCTCCCCAAAAGAGGCACATGAAATTGATGTATTTATAAAAGGCAAACCTATAAGTGGTATATATACATGATGTTTCTACAGAAAAATTATCGCTGTAGACATGCCAATTGCAATAGGCACATGTTTGTCTGAGTGCTATCAAGTATAAAATTTCATTAATAAACTGTTTTCAGAGAGATATGTCTCACCTTTTTGTAATTTTGATTATGCAAATGTTAAAATCAAAATAGCAATACTGTAACATCTTACACAAGTTATGAAAATATTCAAAGTCAATGAACCATGACTGAGTTACATGGCTAACAATCTCCATGTAAATGAGATGTGCCAATGCTTATACAACTGCATATCAAATACTATCATGACCATTGACCTAAGTCGTTCCCAAATCTAAATACAAACATTAACTGGTAAACTATAGAAAAGTTTCAGAGTCAATAAGAGGGGCTTTGGCTATATAATTTCCATGGAAACGATACTTGCAAATGATAATAAATTTGCATACCAAATATCATGTTGACTTAACATATTATTTAGCAGTTCACCTTGAACTGATCTTATCACAAACTAATACATGTAAACTAAGATAATTTTCAAAGTCATTAGACTGTGGGGTGAGGCCAAATATTCTCCATGGAAATGAGATGTGCCAATGCTTATACAACTAAATACCAATTAACATTAGCCTACAACTAATGGTTCTCCTTGAATTGATCTAATCATAAATTTTCAAGTCAATAGACCATGACTTGGGGGGGGGGGGGGGTGTGTGCAAATTATCTCCATTGAAATAAGATATGCCGATGCGTACACAACTACATACCAAATATTGTTGACCTACCACTTGTGGTTCCCCATAAACTGACCTAATCACAAACTAATATACACATGGAAAAAAGTATTGCAACACCTAATTGAAATTGGAATAAAAAAAACACTCTTTATTTTCCTGTGATATAATTTGGTAAAATAGAACAAGTTAAACATTATTTAAGTATCACCTGAGTTTAATCAATAAATATCGACTCGATAAGTTTTTATCTGCACATGCAGCTACTGTACCCGTAAACAGCAAAACAGGTGTTTTTACCCACATTGTTTTCAACACTTTAAAGTACCAAGTTTTTAAAGTTATGTGATTGACACCTTGTAATGGGTCCTTGACAACTTTTAACTGCAGCAAGATGGCAGATTGTCAGCATGAGAGAAGCAGGGATGTCGCTGTAACAACTGCACGTATTGTTGGTCATCACCATTTCACTATAAGTCGTTTTGAGAATAAAAATTAGGCAATAAACGATGTAAAAGACCTTCCGAGATAATAAAGACCCCCTATACCATTTGCTAGGGAAAATCAAGCATAATGAAGGTTAGTCAGAAGGAAACCCATTGCATACAAGACAATCCTAAAGAGAGAGTGGTGGACATACAGGAGCCTTTTAACAAGAACTGTTCGAGATCGACTCATCGCTACTGGTTATTGTGCGATAAGACCATTTCGGAGACCTTTGCTTACTAACAGACACACAGTTTCCCGTATCCAATGTAGTGCAGAGCTCGCCAAAGTTGGAAATTAGCATCGTGGAGGAAGATCCATTGTTGCAATGGAATTCGGTTTATCTTCCTTGGCCCGATCGTAGCCCGGATTTGAACCATATCGAGCATATATGGGTCACTATTGGGCGGAAAGTGCGAGAAAGGACACCCAGTTCAAACACACCATGAAATAAACAATGCCCTTCATCAGAAATGGTTGCTGCTACCTTAGCAACAAATTAGTCGATTTTTGGCAGGAATCAGAAGACGTTAAGATGCGGTTATCCGTTTGAATGGAGGCTGCGCACAAAGTACTAATTCTTTGGCGTATAACGATCAACCATGATGTGAACAGTCATCTGAAGATTAATTTTGAAATGTCTGACATTGTAAAGTTCGACTACAGTAAAAGTTGTAAAATGCATTTTTTGGTACAAAAAACACTCCATTTTGTTATTAAAATTGTGGTTATATAAATAATTTTTTTTCAAACATTTTTTGTTCGTTTCAATGTCAATGTTATCATAAACTATGTTTCAATAATATTATACAAATATTCTATTATATTTCATCCAAAAAAAGAGGCTGATTTTTCAAGTTTTAAAAAATCAAGGTGTTGCAATACTTTTTTCCATGTGTATACATGTAAAATAAGCAAAAGTTTCAAAGTCAATAGACCATGACTAAGGGGGCGGAGCTAAATTATCTCCATGGAAATGAGACATGCCGATGCTTACACAACTGCATACCAAATATCATTGACCTACCACTTGTGGTTACCCTTAAACTGACCTAATCACAAACTAATACATGTAAAATAAGCGAAAGTTTTGAGGTCAATAGACCATGACTGAGGGGGCAGAGCCAAATAATATCCATGGAAATGAGATGTGCCAACGCTTATACAACTGCATACCAAATATGATTGACCTACCACTTGTAGTTCACCATAAACTAGACCTAATCACAAACTAATACATTG
This sequence comes from Mytilus galloprovincialis, assembly GCA_037788925.1. Classification (NCBI taxonomy): domain Eukaryota; kingdom Metazoa; phylum Mollusca; class Bivalvia; order Mytilida; family Mytilidae; genus Mytilus; species Mytilus galloprovincialis. The sequence continues at coordinate 102,814,585 of CM075330.1, forward strand.
TTGACGCCATCTTCTTCGCCGACGCCGGAAACAGCATACCTATGTTTCGCTTTTTGACTCTGTCAAGGCGAGACAAAAATGAGGTTAAAATATATAAAATGAATTACCTTCAATCTTATGCCACTGACTGTCACATAATTTATTGGTTACTTGTGGTGTATATCTGGTAGAGAATTCACCACCACCATTATCAGCTGTCAAAATCAACTGAAAAAATTTAAAAAGGTAAAACATTGTAGAATTCTTTAAATGTATATCTTTAAATATGTTGGGTTCATATAATAATGTCCTTCTTCCTCTTTAGAAGAGGGTGGTAAAGGGTTATTTTCATTCAATGTGTTTTGCCATTTTTACTTCATGTGTAGCTGTGAAATGGGTTCGTTATTCACCATGTTTCCTGAAATTGTTAAAAAAATCAATCAGACATTTTTAATTGTTCCTCCATCGTGAAATGGCAATTTTGTTTTGCTTTCTTCTGTGCATATACCCAAGCCCCCTTTTACACCCCTCTTAAGAAGTTTTGCAATTGAACTGCTTGGATTTCATTTCTTTACTCCTCTGAATAAAATTCATTGTATATGCTTTCCAACAGCTATTAATTTATTAGTAAATTTTCAAACCAATTGATTATCCTAGTTTTATATGCAAGTAGGCATTCTCTTTATTACTAACCTCTCCATTGACCATCTGTAGAAGTAAGAAGTCACCACCATTGTCAGCATGAACAGATAATAACACACCAGTCAAACTTCGTGGTCGCACTTCTAATGATATGGTGATGTCAACACCAACAGAGAACGTGTCATCTGTAATAAAATCAGAAAATTAATACAGATTTTCATTACAGCTTTAGGGAAGCTTATATCAACACCAACAGAAAACATGTCATTTGTAAACAATCACAAAATAAGCCTATATTACTTTTTTTTCAAGGGGCAGAATTCCCATAAAAATATTGATCTAGACTTACTTTTAAACTTGTCAGAGATATAATAACAACTTTTTTTTCCATACCTAATTGAACATATCCACCATTGTTGAAGAAGAAAGATCCCGACTCGTAATCAGCAGTATAACATCTTCTGACATCATTCTCTACGACAGGCGTAGGCATGGATTTTCCACTTAAGGTCAAGTCAGCAATACAGCCTTGGAAAGCAGTAGATACACCCTGCATTAAATCAATCAGTTATTATATAAACGGAGAAAATAAACCAATAACATTTAATTCATTTTTATTACCCTGGTTTTATTCACCTGCATTTTATTTGTGCAATAGAACTGTTACCACCGTTTCAGGGTGCAGACATCAATCTTAAATTTTATTTCAGTCACAAATATCAGTTTTTGAGTGCAGACATCTTAGATTTTATTGTAAAAGTGAAATCAATAATTGACATCAGCATATATGAAAATTCAATACAATTATTCCTTAAAATCTTTTGATAGGACTCATATTCTAACATTTAATGATGAGATAATTTTGGAAGGGAAAGCAACATTAAACTTTGTACATAGCCAAATATGACTTGTTTCAACTTTTAAATCTCTGTTTGGTCCAACAATACAGAAATAAGTAATAAGAGATTGTTTAAGATGTATTTGTTGTAGGAAGGCTTGAATGTTATAATATAGGTGGACAGAGTCTTTACCGACTAAAGATGACCAATGTGACCAATAGCCAGAAAGTCCTAACTAAAGCAACAATACTAATTTGTTATATACAGAAAAATTTCTTTGAATTTTCTTTGTCTTTAAATGAGAAAAATAAGTTACCTCCCATACCTCATCAATAAATTAAAAATTACCACAATATCTTTTTAAATATTTTTATTGTCACAGAATCAAAAGCAAATAGAAATCAGCAATTTTTTTCAGAGTTTTGTGCTCACAAAGTGGGTAAAATTGAAATATTAACTATCATACATGGTAGATAAATAAACTTATTATAGATACCAGGATTAAATTTTGCATTTACGCCAGATGCCCATTTTCGTCTACAAAAGACTCATCAGTGACGCTCAAATCCAAAAAAGATCAAAGGTCAAATAAAGTACAAAGTTGAAGAGCATTGAAGACCAAAATTCCTAAAAATTTACCAAATACAGCTAAGGTAATCTATTCCTGAGGAAGAAAAAGGTAAGACCTTTTTTTCAAAATTCCTGATGGAAGTAGAATTGAGATGATTTTATTTTGTACAGGAAGTACCGGAACTTAACAAAACAAGGGAGACAATTCATTGAATTAAACTAAATATGTTAGAAAGCTTATTGTTTGTTAATTTTATATCAATATTATATCAAATATACATCTTAGAACAGAAAGTATTATTAAAGTAGACTGAGAAATGAAATTTGACTGGTCAATATACTCCAAACTTACATATGATAGCAAAACCTAGAAAAAAGTCAATAATGTATTTCAAATGTAAAAAAATATGTATTTAATCTGTCATCTTTAACAGTGTTACCTTTTTTTTTCTTTTGTTATGAAGTCCAATTACTTTTTTTCATACCAAGTTTAAATGAGTTCATTGTAATATTTTTTATGCATCTATTAAATTGTTGTGAAAAGCAAAATATTCCTAAAATAACAGATATATAATCATTGGTACGACAGACAATAAATAAGATGTTTCTCGAAAGAGTCTCGATATGAATTATTTAATTTTATGCAGCCAAGCAATAAACATTATACGGTAGAGATAACACCTTCTAAAAAAATGAAGTTCTTTGTCAAAGACTCACCATTAAATTTCGGCCAACTTTTTTTGTATATTCTTTATCATCAGGCATACCACCCACATAGTAAGGAGGCTTAACATTCAGTGACCTTGCTGAACCTTTGGACAGTCCATCTCCTTCAATAATCCTCACACCATCAATCTCCATAGCACCTTGCTTCAAATTCCTCATAAACTTCACCTTTACAAGATAAAATTGTCACATTTGTAACTCAAATACTCAAAGACAAGCAGAGATGGGTCCAATTACTTTCAATGTAATTGATTAAATTACAATTACTTTGTCATTTGTATGATTAAATTAAATTAATGATTACATCATTTCTGAAAGTCTCTGATTAAATTAATGATTACATTGGCAAAGTAATCATGATTACATCTGATTACAATGAATAAAAAAAAAAACATTTTAAATGATGTGAATGAATTAACGTTAAACATGTGAAATATAACTATAGCACTTTTTAGAAATGATTTTGTTTTATTTTAAAATGATAACTTCAAACTTCATTTATTTAATAAACCACAAAAGTTCACTACATACATACATGAACATTTTGTTACACTTTATCATCATTGATGATGATCTCTGAATTATTTTGACTTCAATTGAATATGGCTTTATAAAGAGTTGTCTTCTGACCTCTTTTTGCAAACTATATATGTATTTCAAGGTGCAGTTTGTGGAAGTTAAAATATGGATGAAATATAGTTACCAGATAAAAACTATGTAAAATTTTAATAGAATTGTTTAAACAGATTGTAAACAAAATACATGTACTATAAATCAATGCATTTTACATGTCCAGTCCAAGTACATACCAAAAATTTACTTATTTTAAACAAGACATTTGGCCAACTTTTAATTTAGTTTGTGCTAATTAGATACATTTTCACATGTCTGATTAATCTTTTATCATATATCTATATTGTCCTACAGCTATACTCAATTGGAAATTGCAATAAAAACAAACCTTAATTGGTTTCCTACCTGTCAATTCAGAGTTGACAAAAATCACAATATTAACAAAAGATTATAATGCAGGGTTAAAGAAAAGTATAATATAACTTAAATATAACAGTTTTTTACCAAATATATATATTTACATCTTAAAATTGTGAATATATGAACAATATCTTTTACTATGGCAAGAGACATAAAATTGAATTATATATGTCTCTTCTTAGGCTAATGCTGACTTTTCAATACTGTAACAGTTTATAATTTACTGAAGTATACAAATCAATTAACATGCTTTATAAAGTAAACCAAACTATCTTAACTTGTTAAATATTCATTAAATAAGAATAACAAAAAGGATCATTTCTGGACCATAAACACAGTTCAAGATTTTTTTCCATTGTAATCAGAATGTAATCATAAAGTAATCAGGATTACAGGGCATTTTAAAAAGTAATTGATTAAATTAAATTACATGTAATCAGATTTTTGGCTGATTAATGATTACAATGATTACTTGAAAAATTGTAATCAATTACAGCTGATTAACGATTACAATTATAATTACCCCAAGTCTGAAGACAAGTATAATTTTTTTAAAAATAAAATCATATTTTACAGTGGTTAAAACAGGCCTTGTGGTATCAAATAATTTACTTGTGGTATCAAATAATTTGGATTTCTTTTATCTCAAATGATTTTGAAGATCAGGTAATACATATTGAAAGAAGGGATTTGATTTACTTTGGCATCAACAATAAACTGCAATGTAAGTGATTTCCCTCCTCTCCAGCTTAACAATTTTGAATCATTTACTATAGTAACACAACTGTCTAGCTTTGTGTTAACAATAACTGTAAACTATAACTCAATATAATTTTCAATAAGAATTGCCTTTAAACAATATTTTTCTGTATTTGAAATTCTTTTTATTGTGTACATTGACAATAGAATTTTTAGTGGAATTTAGATAAAAAGTGTAAGGAACTATATCTTTTTCTACGCATTCACAGTTGCTTTAATGTAACATCATCAACGACTTCTTGACATTACTTTAGTTGTATGACCTCAGAGGAGTTAAAGTTAAATAACAGAGTTTATTTCACATGTGAAATTATCACATATGAAATTATCTGTTTCCAGTGAAATAAAAACCAAGCAATGTAATATCTACTTACAGTATGCCACTGTCCATCATTGTAAGTTTGAGGACTAGCAATCACAGCTTCTCCTGTTCCACAATCAAATGAGAAGATAACTTTGCCCTCCTTCATAAACAGTGACAGGAAATCGGTGTGTCTTACATCAGAGGCATAGAAAACCACACCATTTCCAGAAGTGGTCTTAAGTCGTACTTCAAATTCTGACCTGTTGGTTAAATTACAAGTTATTGTTAGTCATAAATCAATTTCTAGGCAGTTGGTTTAAAATATCACTTTACTTTATTCAGAAAAAAATCAACTATCTTTGGTTGAATTATCATATAGTTAGATTTTTTTCTACAACATTGTATAGAAATAAAATAACCTAGAACCTCTAAAACATATTTCAAATACAACAATGAGGTTCAAATGTTCATGGAGCCTATAGTTAAGTGGTTGTCATTGGTTCATACAAGTCTTATTTCTTTTTCATAAATTGTTATCTTATAAATCAGTCTGTTAGTTTTCTCAATTGAATAGCTTCATATTTTTCAGGTCAGGGCCTTTAACAGCTGACTATAGGGTATGTGTGTTTCTCAATGTTGAACGCTGTACAGTTGCCTATAACTGCTTACATCCACTTCATTTGAACTTTGGAGGACAGTTATCTCATTGGCAATCATACCACACCTCCTTACTTTTATATATTCATATTCATATTTCAATGCAGTCAAATTCCTCATCTTAATAATCATTTACTTTTTTCTTTTGTTTAACTGAGAAAAAGAAACTCAAAATTCAATATGTATACTTGCTTACTATACAGTATGGGTTTTGCTCATTGTCTAAGGCTGTATGCTAACCTTCAGCTGTTTACATTCGTCTCTTTTTGTAGAGTAACATAATATTTACGAAGAATTTACCTTCTTTTACTGTTATTAATAAATACTCATTTTTACTAGATATTCAATAACTTCAAATACAATTCTTTTTAAATATAATTACAAAATAATTAACCATTAAAAAAAATCTTCCTCACAAAGAGACATCAGATTATGTCTGATTTTGGATTTCAACAAAGAAAGAAAATCTGTAAATACTACCAGACATATAAAATGTAAAGTAAATACATACTTGACTCTGAGTCCTGATGGCAACTGATCATACTCGAAGTAACTGTAAGGAGATTTTCCAAAGAAGTGTCCTTCTCCCATATCTGATGGTGCTCCAAGACTTGTAGGATTAGGCAAGACACATTGAACTGGCTCTTCTGGTCCAGCTGCAATAGGAAGTACATTAATTTTAGAAGATACTACACAGTTTTTGGTGACATACTGAGAGTCTATGATATTTTTAATGTCATGTATGATACTGCGAGATTTTTCACCCCCCACCCCTATGCCTCCAGCCAACACACAGCATTACACACAGTAAAAATAAGTTTAAAAGACGCCTGAGTCCGATGTCAGAATAGGTAACTAAAGAAACTAAGCACAAGAGGCTGTCACAACGACAGCAAACCGGATTTATTAATATTTATTTGTGTCCTGGCAATATCACAAGAACCATTACTGATGAATGGTGAAAGTGAAAATTGTCAACATCAAATTCGACCTCCATTTTGTCATCAGTATCAACATATAAAAATTTGAAAAGCTTAGATTGAATGGTTCATGAGTAAATGCAACAACGTGAATGGAAACGCCATTTTACAATCTTTCAAGAACCATAACTCCTGAACGGTAAAAGTCAAAATCATCATTATTGAACTTGACCTCTATTTTGCCATCAGTAACAACATATAAAAATTTCAAAAGCTTTGGTTGAATGGTTCATGAGAAAATGCATTGACACGACTGGAAACACCATTTTTCAATCTTTCAAGAACCATAACTCCTGAACGGTAAAAGTCAAAATCGTCTTTATTGAACTTGACCTCCATTTTGTCATCAGTAACAACATATTAAAATTTGGGAAGCTTTGGTAAAACAGTTCATGCGTAAATGCACGGACATGACTGGAAACTCCATTTTTCAATCTTTCAAGAACCATAACTCCTGAACGGTAAAAGTCAAAATTGTTATTATTAAACTTGACCTCCATTTTGTCATCAGTAACAACATATAAAAATTTCAAAAGCTTTGGTTGAATGGTTCATGAGAAAATGCATTGACACGACTGGAAACACCATTTTTCAATCTTTCAAGAACCATAACTCCTGAACGGTAAAAGTCAAAATCGTCTTTATTGAAATTGACCTCTATTTTGTTATAAGTAACAACATATTAAAATTTGGGAAGCTTTGGTAGAACAGTTCATGCGCAAATGCACGGACACAACTGGAAACTCCATTTTTCAATCTTTCAAGAACCATAACTCCTGAACGGTAAAAGTCAAAATCGTCATTATTAAACATGACCTCCATTTTGTCATCAGTAACAACATATTAAAATTTGGGAAGCTTTAGTAGAACAGTTCATGCGTAAATGCACGGACACGACTGGAAACTTCATTTTTCAATCTTTCAAGAACCATAACTCCTGAACGGTAAAAGTCAAAATCGCCATTATTGAACTTGACCTTCATTTAGTTGTCAGTAACAACATATTAAAATTTTAAAGCTTTGATTGAACGGTTCATGAGTTAATGCACAGACAACATTTGATTGCCGCCCGCCCGCCCGCCCGGCATACATCCCCAAATCAATAACCGACATTTTTGTCACAAAAATCCGGTTAAAAATGACAATGATACAAACTAAAAATGAAATATTCTAAACTTCATTTATTAGTGGTTGTTGATGATTTTACCAGGTAATCAACATTTACCCAAACATCATTTTCATCCAATGACACAATGCAGTGCGAGGGTTTCAAAAAACCAAGCATTTATGAGTGCTCCTCTGGTCTTGGTCTACTAAGCACTCTCACAAATACTGATATCAGCAATGTCTCAGACATCTTATAAAATCATTTATGATAAATTACTTTTAAGGAATTTTGCACCTAGAAAAGTCTGTGCATTTATCCATCTAAATTTGTAGGTTCTCTAACCTGTTCTTTCCTTTCAAGATTTTTACAAAAATTTATATCAAAGGTTTATATCAGCAATGTCCAAGACAACACCATTTTCTGAATGTTAAGTCATTTGTCTGTACACATTACATGAGATATTGCAATTAGTTACAGTCAACTACAATTAATTTATTCATGCCTATAGTCTATAGATATATCATGTTCTACAACAGAAAAGTGTGTAAAGTTACCTGGTGTTGTTAAACCACTGGGAGTAGGTGTGGTTCGAATAACTGGTTCCTCAATTTTAGCTCCTGCCTGTACCATTGGACAATCACTAAACTTAGCTCCTCTAACATTTTGGTTTGGAATACTAGCAAAGTTTAAGAACCTGAAAGTAAAGGGTTCACAATTTACAATCATGTCACGGTTACATCAATTAACTAGAGGCTCTAAAGAGCCTGTGTCGCTCACCTGTAAATGTACTGATGCTTTGGAAATCATATAAAATAAAGAACCTTAGTGAGCATGCTCACATACCCCACGTCCCCACATTGTCATTGGAGAAATTAAATAAGTATAAGAAAAAAAAATTGTATAAGAAAAAATATTGAATAATAATTTCCTGTCAATAAACATAGTATGTCCTTATTATCTACAAAATTTCATGAAATTCTGTTGTGCGTTTTCAGAGGAGTTGAGATGACAAACTGTTGCAGAAGTACATTGAAGCAAATAAGTTCAAAGGGGCATAACTCCTAGAAAAAAAATTGAACCGTAATTTCCTGTTGATATGCACATCTACATAGTATGTCCTTATTATCTACAAAGTTTCATGAAATTCTGTTGTGTGGTTTGAGAGGAGTTGCGATGACAAACTGTTGCAGTAGTACATTAAAGTAAATAAGTTCAAAGGGGCGTAACTCCTAGAAAAAAAATAGAATCGCAATTTCCCGTCGATATGCACAACTACATAGTATGTCCTTATTATCTGAAAAGGTTTCGTGAAATTCTGTTGTGTGGTTTGAGAGGAGTTGCGATGACAAACTGTTGCAGTAGTACATTTAAGTAAATAAGTTCAAAGGGGCGTAACTCCTAGAAAAAATATTGAATCGCAATTTCCCATCGATATGCACAACTACACAGTATGTCCTTATTATCTGAAAAGGTTTCGTGAAATTCTGTTGTGTGGTTTGAGAGGAGTTGCGATGACAAGAAACAGGACTGACGGACGGACTGACGGACGGACTGACGGACGGGTCAAAAACATTATACCCTCCGCAACTTCGTTGCGTGGGGTATAATAAGGTTAAAATCATAATTTATAGTATAAGATCTCAGTAGATACTATAATGATATCTAAGATATTAGAGTTAAGCAAAATCTATATTTTACCCCCATGTTCTATTTTTAGCCATGGCGGCCATCTTGTTTGGTCGGCCCGGTCAACGGACACATTTTTTAAACTACATACCCTAATGATGATAGTGGACAAGTTTGGTTAAATTTGCCTTAGTAGTTTCAGAGGAGAAGATTTGTTAAAAATTGACTATAAAGGGCAATAACTCCTTTAGGGGTCAATTGACCATTTTGATCATGATGACTTATTTGTAGATCTTACTCGGCTGAACATTAATGCTGTTCACAGTTTACCTTTATCTATAATAATATTCAAGATAATTACCAACAAGAATGTGTCCATAGTACAAGGATGCCCCACTCCCACTATCATTTTCTATGTTCAGTGGACCGTGAAATTGGGGTCAAAACTATAATTTGGCATTAAAATTAGAAAGATCATATCATGGGGAACGTGTGTATTAAGTTTCAAGTTGATTGGACTTCAGCTTCATCAAAAACTACCTCAACCAAAAACTTTAACCGGACGGACAAACGGAGGCACAGACCAGAAAACATAATGCCCCTCTACTATCGTAGGTGGGGCATAAAAACGGAAAAATTTCCTTTAAATTACCAATTTGAGGGCAGCAACTCAACAACAGGTTCTTTGATCCATTTGAAAATTTGTGATGCAAATGTTGACCTGATAAACAATTTAACCCGCATCAGATTTGCTCTAAATGCTTTGGTTTCAGAGATATAAGCCAAAATCTACATTTTACGCCTATGTTCTATTTTTAGCCATGTTGGTCATCTTGGTTGTTTGGCCAGGTCACTGGACTCATTTTTTAAACTAGATACCCAAATGATGATTGTGGGCAAGTTTGGTTTAATTTGGCCAAGTAGTTTCAGGAGAAGATTTTTGTAAAAGTTAACGAAGACAGACGCCGGACGCAAAGTGAAAATCTTAGCCCCACAATAAATGGTTTACTGCAGCTTGGTTAAACTGTAAAATTCTCACTTCAGTTCAACATTTCCTTGCAGGTAATGTCTTAAAGAAAAATTTGATAATGAGTTTGAGTTATCTTCCCTTACTTACTTGTTGTTAACTGTGACATCAGATATACACCCTACAAATGGGTTGGTGGATCCAACCAAAGCATCAGGAAGTATTCCATCAAATCCTCCAAAGTACAGGACTGGATTTGTAGTAACACTAGAGTCATCTCCCTTTGACATTTTATTCACCATCTCTCTGTCATCTATATTCATCATTAGTCTGAAAGAACAAATCATGCTATTCAAAAGAGCCAGTGAACATTAACTTTTAATATTAAGATTAGCTGTAAATATTGCTATATTTTCAAACTGCTTTGAAATAGGTAAGCCTAACTAACTTTGAAATAAGTACAAACAAGAATGTGTCCCCAGTACACAGATGCCCCATCCGCACTATCATTTTCTATGTTCAGTGGACCGTGAAAATGGGGGAGGAAATTCTCTAATTTTGCATTAAATTTAGAAAGATCATATCATAGGGAACATGTGTACTAAGTTTCAAGTTGATTGGATTTCAACTTCATCAAAAACTACCTCGACCAAAAACTTTAACCAAAACTTTAACATGAAGCAGGACAGACGAAAGATCGAACGGACGAATGGGCGAACAGACAGATGCACAGACCAGAAAACATAATGCCCATAAATGGGGCATATAAACAGAGCATTTTCAATGATAATTTTTTGAAACCAACACAGTTGTATACTTTTAGGTACAACAAATAATACATTATATTCTGCATTGAAAATCAAATTATAAATGCTGAAAGATGTCTTAAAACTCCGAGTTTAATAGATTTTTTATCAAATCTATATTTTTATGAAATCAAAGTGCACGGTAGCACTTTTGGAAAGACGGCAATTATAGGAATGTGTGGATTTTGAAGGTGGATATTAATCTTCAATAAAAATGTGTTTATCTGATCAGATGAAGACAAAGTCAGTTTTTATCCTGAAAAAAATAGGTCCATTTGCTAGTGGAGTATTGCAGATCATGTAGAAATATGATTGATTTAATACAGGTAGATTGTCAATCATTATAATTAGAAGTTGGATAAGTTTCCAGTAGTCATTAGATTATTACCATATAAAAAACGGTTTCCATTATATGAAAAAAAAACTTACTTCTTTCCCATCTTCTTTAGAGATTAGAGATAAGTAATGCCACTCTCCATCATTATATTTAGAACTAACATCACTTTCTATAGTGGTCAGATCATTACCATGGTAACAGTTACCATAACAGTATAAAACTTACTTCTTTCCCATCTTCATGAGAGACAGATAATGCCACTCTCCATCATTATATTTAGAGCTAACATCACTTTCTATAGTGGTCAGATCATTACCATGGTAACAGTTACCATAACAATATAAAACTTACTTCTTTCCCATCTTCATGAGAGACAGATAATGCCACTCTCCATCATTATATTTAGAGCTAACATCACTTTCTATAGTGGTCAGATCATTACCATGGTAACAGTTACCATAACAATATAAAACTTACTTCTTTCCCATCTTCATGAGAGACAGATAATGCCACTCTCCATCATTATATTTAGAACTAACATCACTTTCTATAGTGGTCAGATCATTACCATGGTAACAGTTACCATAACAATATAAAACTTACTTCTTTCCCATCTTCATGAGAGACAGATAATGCCACTCTCCATCATTATATTTAGAACTAACATCACTTTCTATAGTGGTCAGATCATTACCATGGTAACAGTTACCATAACATTATAAAACTTACTTCTTTCCCATCTTCATGAGAGACAGATAATGCCACTCTCCATCATTATATTTAGAGCTAACATCACTTTCTATAGTGGTCAGATCATTACCATGGTAACAGTTACCATAACAATATAAAACTTACTTCTTTCCCATCTTCATGAGAGACAGATAATGCCACTCTCCATCATTATATTTAGAACTAACATCACTTTATATATATAGTGGTCAGATCATTACCATGGTAACCGTACCATAACATTATAAAACTTACTTCTTTCCCATCTTCATGAGAGATAAGTAATGCCACTCTCCATCATTATATTTAGAACTAACATCACTTTCTATAGTGGTCAGATCATTACCATGGTAACAGTACCATACCATTATAAAACTTACTTCTTTCCCATCTTCATTAGAGACAGATAATGCCACTCTCCATCATTATATTTAGAACTAACATCACTTTCTATAGTGGTCAGATCATTACCATGGTAACAGTTACCATAACATTATAAAACTTACTTCTTTCCCATCTTCATTAGAGACAGATAATGCCACTCTCCATCATTATATTTAGAACTAACATCACTTTCTATAGTGGTCAGATCATTACCATGGTAACAGTACCATAACAATATAAAACTTACTTCTTTCCCATCTTCATGAGAGACAGATAATGCCACTCTCCATCATTATATTTAGAACTAACATCACTTTCTATAGTGGTCAGATCATTACCATGGTAACAGTACCATAACATTATAAAACTTACTTCTTTCCCATCTTCATTAGAGATAAGTAATGCCACTCTCCATCATTATATTTAGAACTAACATCACTTTCTATAGTGGTCAGATCATTACCAGCATCACTTGTCACAATGATACGACCATTCACCACAGATACAGAAAACACTTCATCCTAAAAATAAATATATTTAGTCAATTTTGTGTTATGTGAATTGTTTATTTTTTACTATTTTAGAATTTTGGTTATATCATGATGACCATCTTTTATTAACCGGAGAGAACATGAATTCAGGCAGAAAAACTATCAATCTTCGTTCAAGATCAGTCTCAGTCGATAAATACCTCTCCATGAACAAGAGAAATTAGTCCAGATAAATTTGGTTAACTGAAAAATAGTCCCACAGAATAGCAGTCATGAAGAACACCTTGACCAAACATATTATTTTAATTCTTGCTTCAACCATGTTTCCTCAATGAGGTTGTATTTTTTGTCCATCAGATGAGTTAAGCCTTTTTCAACTGATTTTTATAGTTTGTTCTGATGTTGTACTGCTATACCACTGTCCCAGGTTAGGGGGAGGGTTGGGATCCCGCTAACATGTTTAACCCCGCCACATTATTTATGTATGTGCCTGTCCCAAGTCAGGAGCCTGTAATTCAGTGGTTGTCGTTTGTTTATGTGTTACATATTTGTTTTAAGTTCATTTTTTTACATAAATAAGGCCGTTAGTTTTCTTGTTTGAATTGTTTTACATTGTCTTATCAGGGCCTTTTATAGCTGAGTATGCGGTATGGGCTTTGCTCATTGTTGGAGGCCGTACGGTGACCTATAGTTGTTAATGTCTGTCATTTTGGTCTTTTGTGGATAATTGTCTCATTGGCAATCATACCACATCTTCTTTTTTATATTGTGTACTAGGTAAAACAGCTGCAAATAGAAACTTCAGACTTCAGTTGAACATACCTTTCCTTCCATGATTCAAACCCACAACCTCCAAGAAAACTCAACCACTGAGATGTAAATGTAGAGCATATTTTTTTTAAATTGATTAAGACATATTGTTCATATTGCACCAAATGTTAGGTTTAAGGGCATACGATACAGTTTTGATCCCGTATTTACTGTTTGATGAAAATTTCCATATAGGCTATTTTTTGCCTAATTAAATCAAATATGCAATAAAAAATATACCTTCATGTGCTACTTTTTGAGTTAAATGAGGTCGAAATTTTGTTTATTTGCTCCAAATTTGGATTTGTGGCCATATTTTCCCTTTTATAAGAAATCCATAACTTTTTTGTTTTAAAAGATAAACACAGATTGTTTTTTTTTTTGTTAATTAATTTGTTATTCCCTCATTTTATAAGTGTTAAAAAAAATTATGCATTTTTTATTCAGAAATAACTCATATTTATCAAATGGTCATGAATTAAGAAAAAAACATATTTTTAGGCTGTATATTTATCAAAATTAAATAAATTGCACTATTTACAGTTTTATTAAATTTTGTCCACATAATCTCCCTGCAAAATGAAACAAAATGTTGTTTTAAAAAATAGGGGTCCATGCACTTGTTTTCAAATTAAATCAGTTTGAATGATAAAAATCAGTCGAAAAATGCATCTTTTCCCGATATGTCATAGTTTGACGTCGCGAAAATAACATTTTACGTTAGCAACGTCATTACCTCCCCTGTAACTGTATCGTATGCCCTTAAGTGCAAGAGATCAAATGAGAAATTACATATTACTATACGCAAATACTGACTTACTAACAGTATATTAACATTCTATTCTTACCTTAGCATTATTACCAGCATATAACAACAAGCTATTATTGGTCAATGTCTTCATTTTAAAGGTCACATCAAAGTTTTCTCCAATACTATCTGTCACCATGGCAACATGGCCAGTTGAAGCAAAATTGGCTGTTCTTCTTATCTGAAGTTGAATAAATTCAAAATTATTTCCTTTGAATTAAATCTTAAGTTTGAAATATTTTCAATAAATGGAGATAATATTTTGATGGATTATTTATTTTAAGAACTCATTCTCCTTACTTTAAAATGCATTAATAAACAAAAAATCAAGAAATATTGCATATTAAAATCATAAATATTGACATTAAAAGTGACGAAAAGTTTTTAAACTCTTCAGAACAAAACTTTACCTTAGCTGGACATCCAGGCAAGACTCCTAATGCCCTGGTGTTTTTATTTAGATCCCAAATAGTGGCATCAAACTGTACATCCTTTACACAACCATCAAATCCTATAGAACTCACATACCTGTTCAAAAGCAAAATTATAATGTCAAAATAAATAAGAAAAAAAAAAACAAGAATGCATGCTATGATAAAGCATATTCTAACTCATGTTTGACAGATCTGGAAAGTGCAAATACCCTTACAACTAATTATTGTCAACCAGCTGACCAAATTTGAAATTATTTGGTTCAGTCTTAAGGAAAAAGATCTGATGAAGAATTTTAAGTTCATTCAACAAAGCGAAAAATTATAAGTTACACTATATATGACAGCCTATACTAAATATAAACCAAGAGTCCTCCTGATTATTCAGATATTTAACTCTGTTAAGAGTTGTCTCATTAGCAGTCATACCACATCTTCTTATTTCTATTATGTGTTAATGGTGAATGTATATGTACTTACTTATCGACAGGAGTTAGGAATTCATTATAACCACCAATAAAGATAGAATCTTCATAAGCTAACTCCTTCAGATTACCAGGGGAGGTTCCAGAGACTCCTGAAATATACATAAAGTTATATAAATAACTTAAATAATTCTGTTAGATTGAATCAAAACTTCAGTCCACTTTGAGATATTCATTAAACTAACTGCATCACTACAAACTTTGAGATTTGCACCTAACTGCCTTCATCATTATCCATTTTGAGATATCTAAACACTTACCATCATCTTTATCAACTTTTATAAGTTATTGTCTGTCATGTTGAGGAAGAATGGACAATTGCAAAACCACAATACCTCTCATAAACAGGCATATAACCAGGTGCTCCACAGGGAGCAGCTTTATACAACCACAGAGGTTGAACCCGGAACAGTTGGGGCACGTATGGACACAACATTCAACCTTGATACAGCTCTGAATTAGGGTTATGATCAAATTTTTGACATAATAATAGTTTTTGACACAAAACAAATGTCAAGATCTTACAAATCTATTGCGCAATATTGTGCAATTAAATATTTCTTCTTCAAACTTTTAAAAGATTTGGAATTTGGAAATTTGGAAAAAAAATTGAAAACTACTTCCACCCCCCCCCCCTTTTTTTTTGCAATTAGTCAAAAACCTGACATTTCTTTATACAAAATTTAGAAGTAGTGTAATCAGAACATACCCAACGTTGTATGTTAAATGATTTTGAATTACCTCCCTTACACTGCTTTTAAATTGTTTTAATTGTCCATTTACCAGAAAAACCTAGTTTTTCCCCTTTATTGGCCCTTTTGCCCCCAATTCCAAAACATTTTGTGCAATATCCCCCAAAGTCAATACTAACAATCCCTTTATGGTATGGAAACTTGTGGTATAATTTCAGAGAGATTCATACACTTAAACACAAGTTATTGTTTAAAAACTACAAAAATGCCGCCAATTCCTAAACTATTGGAACCATAACCCCCAAAATCAATCCCAACCTTTCTTTATTGGTATTGAACCTTCTGGTAAAAATTTATAGAGATCCATTAACTAAAACAAAAGTTATTGTCCGGAAACTAAATGTGTCTTCGGACGACACGATGACGACACAGACAACATGATACCATTATATGATACAAAAATTTCTTTTGCGGTCATATAAAAACTACTGTCATCTTTAACTACCTTCAGATGTCCAACAACTTACCATCAACTTCATCCACTTTGAGAAATCCATTTGTTTCAATTCTTTGAGCCTCGATTGTATGCCACTGTCCATCATTGTATGTCTTATTAGACATTAGTTTGGCTGGCATACCACCCAGATCATACTGGTAGAAAACATGTCCATCTCTCATTTCCAGAGATACAAAGTCTCTGTTCTTTCCCATGTACAAGATCAAACCATTCTGGGCATAAGTTTTAAATTTAAGAATCAGATCTCCTTCCTTATTTGGTCTAAAGCCTATAGCCTTGGCACTGACAGTGACATATCCACGGCCATCAAATCGGAATCCATTTGAAATCACTCCAGTTAATTTGTTTCTGAAAAGGGAGAACATGTATCACTCATCACATGTACTTTTTTTTCATTTATTTCATTAGCAATTTTATTATTTTGACAAAATATGTATCAAGTTCTTTAAGACTAATTTTTACACAAGACAGTAACGATCTGCAGTCTAAACTGCATGTTTACATGTATAAAATACTTTAAAACATTACGGTGACATCTAAGTTTTGAATAGGCAAGAAAGTTACATTAAATCAATATCATATACTAAGAAATATTAAAAGGTTGTATAAGTAATGCTTCAACAGGTCTAGATTAAAAAAAAGAGTTACCTTTCTTGTGCACCGACATAATTATTCTCCCCATCTACGAAGTTCCATAATCCCATGGGTCTCTCATCCCACATGACTTCCTCCATTATACCTTGATAAGATCCATATCCAATACCAGGTGGTAACTGAAATGTATGGTGCAACTTGATATTGTAGAAAGTTGTCTTGTAGTACCTTTTTATTATAACACGTAGGTATGTATGAAAGATTGAAAATACAAACTATTCTTCTGAAGATCTTAA
This sequence comes from Mytilus galloprovincialis, assembly GCA_037788925.1. Classification (NCBI taxonomy): domain Eukaryota; kingdom Metazoa; phylum Mollusca; class Bivalvia; order Mytilida; family Mytilidae; genus Mytilus; species Mytilus galloprovincialis. Next base: position 102,832,115 of record CM075330.1, read on the forward strand.
TATCTCCTAATTTTGGATCTATTTTGCAATTGTAAATTTGTAAAAGGGTGATACCAACAGAGATATATTAAATCCAACTATTGTAAATTCAGAAATTATTGCAATTTTTCAATATTGCGAACAATGTGACAGGGTTTTAATCGCAATAATTCAAACTTGCATTTTGAAATATTTTTAAAATATGAATTAAACTGGATTTTTCTCAAAGTCGCAATGGCAAAATCACAATAATAAATACACACAATAATTTCTGAATTTACAGTAAATAGAAAGTTATTGTGTTGTTCATAAAGTTTAATGAAACTTTGAATCAATTTGGTCAGAGTTGCTTTTTGATAATTTAAAAACAGATTTCCACTTACACTGACACCATACGGTACACCGCCCACATAGAATTTAGTGGTGTCAGGATCCAGTTCTAGTACAGTAAATGTTCCCTGTGCTTCCCCCTTTACATCTTCCACATCTACATTCCCAAGGTCATTTTCTTTCCTCAAGGTTAATGTTCCAACCTTTCCAATTCTGTTGTAAATAAATAAAAATTTATAAGATATTTAACAGTATCTAAAATATTTCTTATAAGGTAATCTATCAAAATGTTTACATTGTTTTAGTGTGAATGGAACATTCAAGGTCAGAAGAAGAAATAACAGAAGTTGAAACTGCATTAAACGAATTTGAAGTTTAATGGTTGCTCCAAATCTCAGCAGTACAAATTTTTACCTTTCAACAATGACATTATACCATCCTCCATCAGAGAGGTCCCATGGATGGACTATCTCTGTAGGACCTTCTTGAGCTCCTAGATTGAATCGGAAAACAGTCTGTCCATTTCTCAGTTCTACTGACATGTAGTCCTACAAAAGTAAATAAAAATAAATATATGGCAAGGCTGAACATAATTAAGTAACTTGGAAAACTTAACAAGTTTCAGTATGTATGTTAAAAATTCAGAAATTACCTTCCCAACAATTCAAAGGAAAATTTGGTTGATTATATTTTATTGAGTTTATCCCATCCAATTGTCTGTTTATTTCTATAATTTCTTAAAACATATCACACAAATTTGAGGTTCTTTCTCAGCCTGTACTTGTCTTGAGAAAAAAACTTGAATACCATTAAAATAAACAAGTTTGTCCTTTAATAACAGAATTCTACAATGAGGTTTAGTTTTGTAGAACAGAAATTTGAGATTGCATGATACAAACCTGTTTTCTCAAGGTTTAATTTTTACTTTTTTATTCCCTCTAGTTTCATTTTCTATAAAGATCAAATTTACACATAGAAATATTTTAACAATTGCATCTTAATTGTGAAATGAGCAAAAGCAAACACATCACTTAAACATTCACCTTAACAGCATTGTTTACTAATGGTACTACCTCCTAATGAAAAAATACCTTACAAATGTTCAATTTTGTTTTGATATAAGTGTAGAAATATTCATGAAACATGAAATTCCAGACATTTTTTGACACGTAGTATACAATATCTTACAGGAATGACTGGTCTGCCTGGAATATGATCTCCTCCTACATAGGCTAGCAAGGCATCTTTCTGTGTTGTCTGTATATACATAGACAACCTAGTGAAGGATCCTGCCTCGTTTATGTTCTCTGGGTTACGTAAAGTAACTGTGGTGTTACCAAGGAACTCCAATCCAACTCGAATCTAGAAATATAAGTTTGTCAATAAAAAATTGTAATTTATTACAAAACAAAACATACCAAAACTATTAAAACCAAATTTTAAAGAAATAGAGCTTATCATAAATCTAATGTATTCACATTGACACACATCTTATATCAGCTAATGTATTAGTAAGGACAGAATTATCTGAGTGGATTTTGTAATTGTAGTTCATTTGCATGTTAAGAACAGTACATGCATCAAATGTGTATCTTTTTTTTCAAAATTTACTAAGTCACACAATCTTATTATTAGAGTGCTTAAAAAAGTCAATTATGTTTGCTTTTGTGGGCACAGCCCTACTTACCCTGTTAGCCTCATCTCTTGCTAATTTGATTTTCTCCTTCAGTTCTGTAATATTGGCAATTACTCTCTCCTGCAATTCTTGTACTGTATTTTTCTGTACATTAAGATCGTTGACGAGTTTCTCAATTTGTGGTACATTTTCTGACACATAAGTAACTGTCAAATAAAAATATATAAAATCATTTATAAGTTACAGTACAAATGCATATATTTAATCTGATCCAACTGGTAAAAAATTATACTGTGTTTGATAAAATTTTTCATATTACAGTGTTTTTTTTTACTTGACATAACTGGTAGTAAGCTTATAAACCATTTGGACTTTTAAGGTAGAAATATTTTTTAACCCGTTCTTTCTTGCTTCACACTAGGGGCAGATCAAAGTGTCCCTTGCCCCATCTATGGCCAGATAATTCTGGGTTCTCTTTAAGTACATCATTTGCATTTTTCATTTGCCTTTTAGAAAGGTCCCTGAACACCCTACCCCTTTTATTAATAACTTACTCTGCTCCATAGCATCGTTTGTGGCTTTGTTTGTATTGACAGTGTCGGTGGCTAGAGTTTCAACCTTTCTCTTGTCCTCAGGCAGTTTGCTAAGGATGGTACTGATTTTATTACGAGCATTAATGGCTTTCTGCTCTGCTTCTGTCGCCTTTTGTTGAGCATCCTGTGCACGTTGACCTACATTTCCTATTGAGTAAATACACAAGTTAAATTATTTCAAGGTTTCATTTGTTTGTAAACCTTTAGTCGCAGGAATGAAAATAAATGAAAATTCAATTAAAAAATGTCCTATGTAATTAATTTTGTTATACATACATGTACCAGTCATATTACTAAGGAGAATTTGAAATATTCTGAGACCATATGAAGCAGTCAAAGAATGCACAATGATCAAACTTGGTGTTTGTCAAGCTGCTGTTTATCCACTAACTTTTTTTCATTCAAATGTGTGGTTCAAGTTTTATGAAATTCTTTATTTTTGTCAAAAGGTTAAAGAAACTATTTTGTCCAAATTTTATAAAAATTCAATGAGCCAAATAATTTAAGTTAAGGTGTTTGATACCATTTTAATGAAGGCATCAATTTTGTTACCTTATTTGAAGTTATTTCTTTTCTGCATTTGTAACAATGGTTTTTATAAAAACAAAACATTCCAAAAGATTATTAAGGTGTGCCACAGGTAACAGATTGATACTAGTAATCACAACAATGGTTGGTAAGGCCCTTATTGAGTATATTAACATGTACTTACCAAAAGGACAATGGTTGGTAAGGCCCTTATTGAGTATATTAACATGTACTTACCAAAAGGAAGATCTCCCTGGATTTCATTTAATTCATTAGAAACTTGAGCATTCAAGTCTTTAACTTTCTCTGTCTCTTGTTTGGCATCTTCTAATCGTCCAGATAATTCTGAAAGATAATAATTCAATAATTTGGTATTCATTATTATACATAGAGTACTTACTTTTGTGCATTCCCAGAGTATAGGACAGCATCAAATTTACAAATTGAACAAAATACAAATTTTCAATACAATTTACAATTGTAACAAAGGCTGTAAAATTTAGTACCTTTGAAAATACATTAAAATTAAAATGTAACTCTAATGAAAACATTGTTGATCTAATGAAAAATTGGTCTTTAAATCTTACCTTAAAGAGAGTCATTTCAATCTTTCAATAAACATTTGTAACAACAATTTAAATGGTTGTGATCAACCCAGCATTGCTTGAAAAAATCAGTTCCCAATCTGTCTCTGAAGAGATTTTGAAGAGTTAGGGTCAGAGTTTAATATTGCAACTGGTTGAGAAAACTACACTTAATTAATTTTTAATGGTCTTATGATTCTACATCAATATCACATACCTTGTTCTGTTCTAGCCATACTTGTTTTAGCTTCCTCTAACAAGATCATACTCTGGTTCTTAGATGTAGCTGAAGTTTCACCCACCCCATTAGACTACAAATATATAATTAAGCCATTAAATTCTGATGACATATCTCTCCTCTCCCCTTTCAGTTTAGTTTTACCTATATAGATAACCTAAAAATACCACTGTGGATTATAATACACCTTATCACTAATCCCGGCTGACTTGGCCGCTTGAACTTTTGACGCACACAACAATCACTTTTCCATTGTGGCGTCAGACATTTTGCTTTATGACGTCAAAATTTTACGGGAATCTGTGTGATTTCCAGTAATGGCGGACAAATAGCAATAAGGTGTATTAGTAGGGTAGCACTTTTTGTTGATTTTATTGGTTTTAGTAAACTGCAAATTATTAAGTTCAAGGTTGCATAATGTTCTAAAGGATTGTATATTATTTTGAATAACCATAAAATTCAATGGTAATGAAAATGAAAGTTTTCCTCAATCCATGATAATTGGTTCTCATGAATATAAGTGAATCCACTGTATTTAATTTTGAAAAATTTGTTGCAGAGGCAGTCAACTATAATATCAATTAAGATGTAAATATAACGTTTAAAATAAATATATTTGATTAGTTTTTATTTAAAGTTTATATGTATTAATGTAAAATTTAATAACTGTATGTGTATATTCATATACATTGTAATTACTGTTTATTATAAAATTTTATCTGAATTGCCTTACTAAGCCATCATTGTAGCTTTAACAATAGAATAGTCATTATACATATATATAAATAGAATATATCTAGTAAGTAATAGGAATAAATAACTTAAACTTACAAATAACTGAATCTGAAAAAAGTTACCAAAATATAACCTCAGTTTATCACAGGTTGACCTAATGACACTTTTTATCACTTTTCAACTATTTTCATCCCATTCCCATAGCTGAGCGCAGCCTGATACGACCACAGATGTTAACCCTGAACAGTTGGGGCAAATTTGGACACAATATTCAAGCTTGATACTGTCTGAATTTGGATTGTGATAAAATTTTTGACATAGTATAGGTTTCTGACACAAAATAAATGTCAAGATCTTACAAATCTATTGCGCAATACTGTGCAATTCTTCTTGAAAATTTTCAAAAATTTGAAATTTGAAAAATTTTGAATAAAAAACTTGAACCCTTTAAAAAAACAAGAGTGCACACACAGAAATGTCTCGCCTTCTTTACTAATCATTGATATTATGTTCATACTCCTAAATCTAAAGCTTTATTACGACTGTCACATAGACTTAACATAATCATGAAAATGAGGTCAAGGTCAGTTGAACCATATGCCAGGCAGACATGTACAGCTAACAATGCTTCCATACAACAAATATAGTTGACCTATTGCTTATAGTTTAAGAAAATAGACCAAAACACAAAAACTTAACACTGAGCAATGAACCTTGAAAACCAGGTCAAGGTCAAATAAAACCTGCACGACTGACATATAGATCATAAAATATTTCCATACACAAAATATAGTTGACCTATGACATATAATATTAGATAAAAAGACCAAAACTCAAAAACTTAACTTTGACCACTGAACCATGAAAATGAGGTCAAGGTCAGATGACATCTGCCCGCTAGACATGTACACCTTACAATCATTCCATACAACAAATATAGTAAACCTATTGCATAAAGTATGAGAAAAACAGACCAAAACACAAAAACTTAACTATAACCACTGAACCATGAAAATGAGGTCAAGGTCAGATGACATCTGCCTGCTAGACATGTACACCTTACAATCATTCCATACAACAAATATAGTAGACCTATTGCATAAAGTATGAGAAAAACAGACCAAAACACAAAAACTTAACTATAACCACTGAACCATGAAAATGAGTTCAAGGTCAGATGACACCTGCCAGTTGGACATGTACACCTTACAGTCCTTCCATACACCGAATATACTAGACCTATTGCTTATAGTATCTGAGATATGGACTTGACCACCAAAACTTAACCTTGTTCACTGATCCATGAAATGAGGTTGAGGTCAAGTGAAAACTGTCTGACGGGCATGAGGACCTTGCAAGGTACGCACATACTAAATATAGTTATCCTACTACTTACAGTAGGAGAGAATTTAACATTGCAAAAAATCTGAACTTTTTTTTCAAGTGGTCACTGAACCATGAAAATGAGGTCAAGGACAATGGACATGTGACTGACGGAAACTTCGTAACATGAGGCATCTATATACAAAATATGAAGCATCCAGGTATTCCACCTTCTAAAATATATAGCTTTTAAGAAGTGAGCTAACACCGCCGCCGCCGTAGCCGCCGCCGTAACCGCCGCCGTAGCCGCCGCCGCCGGATCTCTATCCCTATGTCGAGCTTTCTGCAACAAAAGTTGCAGGCTCGACAATTAGAACCCCCCCCCCTTGGAGCAATTACCCCCACACTGAATCCCAGCCTTTCCTTTGTAGTATGGAACCTTGAAATACAATTTCAGAGAGATCCATACCCTTAAACACAGGTAATTGTCTTGAAACTAGAAAAATGCTTGTTTTTGGCCCTTTTTTGGCCCCTAATTCCTGCATGAATTGGGCAATTACCCTCAAATTCAATCCCAGCCTTCCTTTTGAGATATGGAACCTTGTGGTACAATGGCAGAGAAATTTATTAACTTATACACAAATTTTTGTCCAAAAACTACAAAAATGTGTTTTAGGCCCCTTTTTGGTCCTTAATTCCTAAACTGTTGACACCAAGGATCCGGAAATTTTTTCACCTAATTTCGGTCATTTTCATATAACTTAAAAGTTGGTGCCCCTTTTCAAAAACAGATTGTCAAAATCTCATTACTGCATGAGTATGCTCCTACTCTCAGCATCAACGAACTTGTTTAACTGTTGCATCGCGTTTACTTCATGATTTATCCTACCATTTTCCTAAAATTGATCAAGAGCAATTAAGGGAAGGCAACAGTTTAAGAATAAAATGATTTTAATGACTCAAAATCGTATTTTTCTCACTCATCGCTTACGTTTCTTTCGATTCTGAAGTCGAAATTCAAACCATATGTAATGCGACAATACTAAAACGAACAATTCCGGACTTATTCCCGGGATTAATTCACAAGAAAGCATCGTTTTTTTAATATTTTACCTTTAATAGTGTAAGAATATTAATGAAAATAGTTGCACTTGCTTTATTTAGCAACAAATCATTTTAAATTTACGATTTAGTGTCAAATCTGCGGAAGAGAATTTTAGGCATGCGTATCATAGTAAACAAAGCACGTGTGTTAGTAGTGAAAAAAATCTTTTTTCTACGTAAATTAAATCAAGTTTTAATTAAATTTTAAATCATAATTGACAATTGTCTTAGCTGAAAAGTAATTAATTAATGAAGACAGTTGGTATTGAATTTTAATTTCTATATAATATTAGTTCGGAGCTTGTGATTAATAGCCAGGTGTGAATTAAAAACACAGGTAAAGAGATTAGCGATCATTAGCCAATAGCTCCCCGAGGCATTAATATAACTATTAGGAGGGCCCTCAGGATTATAACACTTTACTGGAGTGGCAGTTTAATTACATAAAATCGATAACAAAACAAAAATATGTTTAAAATGGCGATTTGAAACTCAATCTCAACGAAATGACCGAAATTATTTCTGTTGAAAAATAAAATTTGACCTAAATCCCAATAAATGATTTAGGACTTTTGAGTTTCCAAATCGGTCATGTCTGCATATATGACCGTTTCCGGACCCTTGGTTGACACCATAACCCTGAAAATGATAAACCTTCTACTTGTAGTATCAAACATTGTGATACAATTTTAGAGCAATTGAAATAGTTATACACAAGTTATTAACCTGAAAAATGCTTGTTTTGGTCCCTTTTGGGCCCCTAATTCCTAAACGGTTGGGACAACCTTCCTCTTGTGGTATTGAACCTTCTTAAATTTCATAGGGATCCATTGACTTAAAGTAAAGTTATTGTCCGGAAACCAAATGTGTCTTTGAATGACTCAGACAACATCATACCATTAAATGATCCCCAAATTTTTTTTTGCGGTTGTATAAAAAGGAAGAGCTTAAAAACCAAATTAACAAATAGTATAGCTAAAACAATCTTTCTCTATTTATCTCATTTTTCCTTGACATACCTTCATAAAAGCCTCGTCTGAAGCATTAACAGCTAAAATAGCAGCAGCATAAGCGTCATCAATGGCCATGACTATATCTCCATAGGACTGTGCAGCATTGATAGCATTGGAGGAGGAATCACGAGAGTCTGTATACATACTGATAAAGATAATGTTTTTCTAATTAGATTTAATTTACAAAAGATTATCTCCTATATGTCACAATGAGCTAGAGAATGTGTACTATCTTTCACAGTTGCAGACAAACCCAAAGATTTTGTAATATTTGTAAAAAAAGAATGTTTTTACTGTTAAAGAATGTTTACAACCATATTTAACAATGCATACCAATCAAACCATCATTACCTAAAATTAAATTATTCACCATTATATTGTGCTTTATAAAAAAAAATGTTGTATTATTGCCAATAAGACAACTCTTCACAAGCGACTAAAAGACACATAAATTAACAACGATAGGTCACCATAGTCTTGTTCATAATCATTTTCAATCACAATTTTTTGAGATGTCTATTAAAAGCATAAAGGTTTCATAAGATCATCTGAACCTACTCCCAATTTTAATTTGCACTTCTCTTAACCAACACATATGATTTTAAACTGTTTGCTATTCTTTCAAAACATCTGTCTGGTTGCTTTTAATCAGTCTTGTTTGTGAATTATCATTTTAAATTTCCCCTTCAACAATGATTTGTTGATTCTGTTTCCCCTACCTGTCATATACTATTCAAATGATTGATTGATTTTTGGTGTTTAAATGCCACTTTTAAGCACTGCATTTAAGCTATTTCATGGCAGCTAGTTTTTATTGGTGGAATAGCCAGAGTGCCCAAAGAAAACCACTGACCTTTGATAGGAAAACTGACATTCATAGTCAATTAAGATTGGAGTAGAGTGCACCCACACGAGCGGGTTCGAACTCACAATCTCATTGTTTGGCTAGTGATTACAGTAGTAACTACTTAGACCACTCGGCCACTGAGGTCCCTACCATTCAATTGCAATGTGTTAACAATATGTCTTCCAATCTTTTTTAATCAAGATGAGGGAATTTCTATATTTTATTATACATTATGGCTATATCCTAATACCTTTCCAAAAATCTGGCTTGTTCTTCTAATGAATTAGCATGAGCTATACTATCATTGACTGGTCCTTCTGACATTGCTACACCCATCTTAAGACTGTCTGTGCGGTCACTCAGTTTGACCAATGCATCATCCATCTTTGATGAGTTTTCTTCCAGTTCTTTTGTCCAGTTTTTGGTGTGTTGTAGAGCCAGTAAAGCTTTCTCTATCAGATCTCTAGACATGTCCAACACCATTTCTGTATCACTACCATGCATTTTTATGTCATCAATTGTGGACTATTAGAAAATAAATTGAAAATTCTGAGTCCCAGTCATGTTACAAGTTAAAGTCTATCTGGACCAGAAACTTCTCACAGGCCATAGAAATCACCATTTTATCTTGATTTAAAGTTGACAAAGTATTTGAGTTTTTCTAACTAAAAGTATACTGAAACCTTTACAAACTATTCAACAATTATGGATGCATTGTTATTGGTGATTTGCAATGGTAATATGGTTGATTTGGATCAAGGATCCTGAAATTTTGTCACCTAATTTTGGTAATTTTGAGATAACTTAAAATTTCATGCCCTTTTTCAAAAAAAGAGTGTCAAAATCACAAAAACATCAAGAGTATGCTCATACTCGTAGCATCAACGATCTTTTTTAACTGTTGCATATCATTTATTTCATGATTTTACCTACCATTTTTCTTAAAATCCATCAATAGCAATTAAGGGAAGGTAACAAATTAAAAATGAAGTGATTTTAATGAGTAACCAGATGCTCCGCAGGGCACAGCTTTATACGACCGCAGAGGTTAAACCCTGAACGGTTGGGGCAAGTATGGACACAACATTCAAGCTGGATTCAGCTCTAAATTTGGATTGTGATTAAATAGTTGACACAGTATAGGTTTTGGACACAGAATGAATGTGGTCTAATGAACTTAAAATATTTTTTTTGTCTTTGAGCAATCACTATGCTGTTGAATATTAATCCTCTCAAAAAAATGTTTGAAGAAATTTTCTTTTTATTTATGAAATCTGAAATGAGAAAAATTTAACCCCCCACCCCCCACCCCCCCCACCATTTTTTTTTTCACATCCCCCTTTCCTTTTTTTCAAAACTGATCTCAATTCAAATTTCTAATGGAGTTTGCAACAATAACTACTCATTTAAATACATCATAAAATATTAAAATGTAACAAAAAGTGCTTGTTATCACTGAATGGTAAAGATTGTTTTAATTTATCAGTTGGTAGTAAAAGTGAATATACATTGAGTATTGTATAAAACAATGATTTGAGTTGATTCAACTACTATTCTGGACAAAGAAAGATAACTCCAATCAATTGAAAATTTCTTGCTATTGCACAATATTGTGCAATTAGATATTTCTTGCTATTGTGCAATACTGTGCAATTGAAAATATTTGCTATTGCACAATACTGTGCAATTGAAGATTTCTTGCTATTGCGCAATACTGAGCAATTGAAAATTTCTTGCTATTGCACAATACTGTGCAATTGAAGATTTCTTGCTATTGCTGAATACTGTGCAATTGAAAATTTCTTGCTATTGCACAATACTTAATATAATAATTTTGGATCTTGATTTGAACCAACTTGAAAACTGGGCCCATAATCAAAAATCTAAGTACATGTTAAGATTCAGCATATCAAAAAAGCCCAGGAATTCAATTTTTGTTAAAATCAAACTTAGTTTAATTTTGGACCCTTTGGACTTTAATGTAGACCAATTTGAAAACGGGACTAAAAATTAAGAATCTACATACACAGTAAGATTTGGCATATCAAAGAACCCCAATTATTCAATTTTTGATGAAATCAAACAAAGTTTAATTTGGACCCGATTTGGACCAACTTGAAAACTGGGCCAATAATCAAAAATCTAAGTACATTTTTAGATTCAGCATATCAAAGAACCCCAAGGATTCAATTTTTGTCAAATCAAACTAAGTTTAATTTTGGACCCTTTGGACCTTAATGTAGACCAATTTGAAAACGGGACCAAAAATTAAGAATCTACATACACAGTTAGATTCGGCATATCAAAGAACCAAAATTATTCAATTTTTGATGAAATCAAACTACATGTAAGTTCAATTTTAGACCCTTTGGGCCCCTTATTCCTAAACTGTTGGGACCAAAACTCCCAAAATCAAACCCAACCTTCCTTTAGTGGTCATAAACCTTGTGTTTAAATTTCATAGATTTCTATTTACTTAAACTAAAGTTATGGTGCGAAAACCAAGAATAATGCTTACTTGGGGCCCCTTTTTGGCCCCTAATTCCTCAACTGTTCAGACCTCAACTCCCAAAATCAATACCAACCTTCCTTTTGTGGTCATAAACCTTGTGTTTAAATTTCATTGATTTCTATTTACTTAAACTAAAGTTATTGTGCGAAAACCAAGAATAATGCTTATTTGGGCCCTTTTTTGGCCCCTAATTCCTAAACTGTTAGAACCAAAACTCCCAAAATCAATCCCAACCTTCCTTTTGTGGTCATAAACCTTGTGTCAAAATTTCATAGATTTCTATTTCCTTAAACTTAAGTTATTGTGCGAAAACCAAGAAAATGCTTATTTAGGCCCTTTTTGGCCCCTAATTCCTTAAATGTTGGGATCAAAACTCCCAAAATCAATCCCAACCTTCCTTTTGTGGTAATAAACCTTGTGTTAAAATTTCATAGATTTCTATTCACTTTTACTAAAGTTAGAGTGCGAAAACTAAAAGTATTCGGACGATGACGACGCCAACGTGATAGCAATATACCACGAAAAATTAAAATTTTTGCGGTCGTATAAAAAGAACATTATTTACATATGCCCTTTTATACTATAGTAAAATCTAAGCATTGTAGCGCAGCGCGGGTAGGAGCACTTCTCTTTCAAATCTCAACACTTCTCCCCATTAGTTTCAGAAAGAGAAGTCACTTCTCCCTATGATTCTGAAGTACTGTGAGCCCTGTTGACTTAGCTAAAAAGTAATTAAATAATCAAAAAAGTTGTTTTGGAATTTTAATCTCTTTGTATTATTAGTTCTGAGCTTGTGATTAAATCAATTATAGCCAGGTGTGAATTATAAAAACACAGGTTAAGAGATTAGCGATCATTAGCCAATATTTCCCGGAGGCATTAATATACATGTAGTTATAAGGAGGGCCCTCAGGGTTATAACAATACACTGTGGTGGCAGTTTTATTACAGGAAATCGATAACAAAACAAAAACAAGTTAAAAATGGCTATTTAGAAACCTGATCTCACTGAAATGACCAAAATTATTTTTGTTGAAAAATAACATGTCCTAAATCCTAATTCCTTGTTTAGGACAAACCCTTTCAGTTTAGGACAAGTCTGGCATATATGACCGTTTCCAGACCCTTGATTTGTATCTAGAGACTAAGGTCCTGAAAAAGCTTCTAAATTCTACACATCTAAAAAGAAATTTATATATGAAAATTCCTTATTCTTTGTTAATTTCATTCACTACTTGTTTTGACTTTGAACAATATTAAAAGAGATTAACATATTGTATAATCACTTCTTTATTGTTAAAAGATTATTGGTTGACCTCAAGGTTTTTAACATTTTTTCAAGTTATAAGGATGCTGTGTAAGTCACAAGTAAAGCTCTATTTGTTAATATTATATGTTAAAAGTGTAGCCTTACAACTGGTCAATTCTATAAACACCATTATACCTGTAATGTTGCCATGAGAACTGTTCTGATATCCTCAGCCATATTGATGGCGTCCTCAGCATCTAGGACGGACAGGCGACTACCATTCTGTAAATCATACAAACGTGCTCCAATTCTGTCTACTGCAGCTCTGGTTATAGATGTGTGGTTAGCACCATTGTCTGTCTTCACTACATAACCTCTTAAACTAAAGGTCACTAAAAAAGTTGGAAACAAGAATACAATTACAAATACAAACAAATTGCTATAAAAAATTTTAACACTTGTCTATTGTAAGGGGTTAGACAGGAAATGAGGGACATACAGCAAGTCTGGAACCGGGAGAAGAAAGAGTAAAAAATAGAGATATGCTACAAATGTTTCCTTAACCAATTTACATCTGTGATTAATGGAGTGAGAATCAGGGACAAATGACAGTTTTTAACAACCTTGACTGGCTATACAGCCCTTGCACAGCCGGTATTATCAGGAGAATCAGAGGTCCCTTGTCCACCTCTTTTGTAGCAATGTAAATCTTGAACTTACTTGTAATGGCAGCCATTTTCTCAGCATTACATTCCTCAGCATCTTTGGAGAAGTTTCGACTGATAATTTCATCCATGATCTGTTGTGAGACTGTTACATAGTTTGAGATGTTGGTCAATTTGATGCCCTGTAGAATTCTCTCTAGTACATTTTCTATATACTGTACAGTTTCTGCAAAAATATTAAATATATGTTAGGCTCAACATAATAATTACTGAACAGGCAACTGCCCGCCTGCCCTACATCATCAAATCAATAACAGATTTTTCTTTTGAAAATTTTATCACTTTAACTTTTACCTTTTCAACATTGACATATCATAAAACTTGATAATTTCACCTTAATTTTCATTTATTCTATGTTACATGCACAAAAGAAATATTCATCCTCAAATTCTTGTTATGCACATTTTTTTTACTGACAACTTTGTGTAACCAAACCCGAATATTTACCTAATCTTATCTGGTCTAGTTCATTAGTGGTGCCCTCTGTCTCCAGAGCAGATTCTAGAAGACGACTGCTTTCCTCCTGGACAGCATCTCCTGTGATTACCAGAGATGAAGCCTGAAATGTAGGAAAACAGTTACAAGACATTTCAAATATTTTCTGATTTAAAAATCTGATGTACTATACAGTCTAGATAATGCATAAAACTCTAGTAAAAACATTTGCTGCCTTTGAAACAATTTTCTGAACGTATCGCCATTTGAAATGCTTAAAGATGAAAGTTTAGAAGGTCAATGATGAATACAAGATGAAGGATAAAATCAAAGAGTTCTACAAGGAGCGGAAAAAAACTCAAACAGAAGATAACAATGATCTATGAAAGTTTTACTAAAATTTTAGTTAATTAAAAAAATTATCAACACCCATCTACCATTTCAATATTTACCTTGCCATTGCCATTATTTGCCTGAATTTCCAATTCACTGAGTTCCTGTCTTAATGGGGTCAATTCCAGATCTCTGGGGTCAGAATATAGATCTGCAACTTCAGGCTGTAAAGTCAAAATACACTTTTTACCATGGTTTCAATATAGTGTTTTCATACATTTTACATTAAGTGTGAAAATTTAAATATTTCACCATGAAAACAAAAGCATAAGATTCACCTAATATGTTATTTTTTTCATTATTTTTCAACAGGATGCACAAAAACAATTCTCTGATTAAACTTTGCATGATAAGAATTGATTGAATCAACTTACCCCGAGAGCTATTGCACTTTCATTAATCCTCTTTAATCTGTTATGAGCAGACACACCTGCTGACACACCAGCCAAGTTAGCTGTCAGACCTCCTAACTCAGAATCTAAAGCTTCAACATCATCTATCAGAATGTGTACACAGTTGTCGCACTCTGAAAAAAAACCATTTGATATACATCACACTTTTTATATGTTAAATCAAAGTCACATGAAACACCACTTTTATCAAAGAATTTATAATTTTCTGAGATTTTTTAACACTTTAAAAGATGTATTTTTTATACATTTCATTTTAACAATACTATTTATAACCAAACTCCTTAAAGTGATCATGTTTCATTTTCTGTTCTGTTTAAAATACTACTGCTATGAAAATCCAAGGTTTTGGCTCGATATACCCCCATGCAACTTCCTGTAACATAGTTTTGAAAAAGCATGGCATGCAAGTTTGGTTTTTTTCCATTCATTCACAAATCTTACTTCATACAGAATGGAACACATCTGCCAAAGTTTTTGAAAATTTTATTACAAGTACCAGGTATATTTCCAACAAACATCACATGATGACAAAAGCTATGACATTATTTTGACAAGAAAGCTACACTGACTTTTATGATAACATTAATTACCTTGGCAACCTTTCTGTGGGATAAGTACCCATCTGTCCAGACATCTATCACATGTAGGTCCTGTCACACCTGGTAAACACTGACATCTTCCCGATTGTCTGTCACATGTAATAGCGCCATCAAACTCACAGTTACACTCTGTAAAGGTAAAATACAGTATTGTACAGGTAAGCATTGGCATCTTCCAACATGTCACCATGTTTATACTGATAAAATAGCAATTCATCTGTCAAGGGTAAATATAGAAAACTATTTTCTTGTCAACCCGTCTTTCAACCATTAGTAAGATGGCAAATTCAAAGTAATCAGCTTTAAATTGTTTTTTTAAACGTAAAATTTTAAATACAAAACCCATAGATCTACATACTTTAATACAGTGTTAAAAGTTTAAGAGGTCCATATATACACTAGTCCTAATATAACCTCTCACTATAAGTAAATAAATGTCAAAACCTAGACCACATGATAAATATACAGCTGTGAAAACTTGTTAGTACATACTTTGACATCCATCAACAGCATAGTTCCAGTATCCCTCTATACACACGTCACAATATCTTCCTTCAACGCCTGGCTGACAATTACAATCTCCAGACACCATGTCACATTGTGCACTGACCGATGCCACTTCACAGTTACAGTCTCGACAGCCACCACACTGGTCAAATCCATATGTATTGGGCTAGAAAAAAATTATTTCAGTCAATTTCTGAACTATGAAAATCTGTTTGAGCCAGAAACTTTATACTTGATGTAAATGTGTTCTGGTCAGTTTTATCATGGGAAAATTATCCTTTGGAAGACTATTACTGCATTTTCACGGCCTAAAATATTTTCTTTTGTCCAAATAGATATTCTTTTTTCAATTTCAATATATTTTTGTCTTTACAGCTGGCTTAATTAGCAAAAAGAAAGAACTAAATCAACCAATGAGATGTGGCTAAGGCAACTTTTTATTACTGAACAAAAACTTTAATTTCATTTGCCACTTTGTGCTTTATATTCAATTTTTAAACCATAATTAAGAAGAAGGGTGCCTCATTGGACGCCAGTCTTAGGGTTGTTTTTTCTAATTGTTAAAAAAAAATGTGTCATTTATATTCATCCATGCAGGCTAACTAAAATTTTACTGTTATTCAAGAACATCTCTTGATAAAATGAAAATTTAAAGACTGAGTGATAAAGATAGGTGTGTGTGTTGATTTTATACATACAGCACATTGTTCGCATCCTTGTCCTATCACATTAGGTTTACATGTACATTGTCCATTGTCACGTTCACAATACTCAGAACCACACTGGTCACACTGACAGGCTGAAAAATTAAAATAAAAAAATTGTTTAATAACATTCACGATTTTATCAAAACTGCAGAATATTTCTTCTTCAGGTGTTATTTCACAGGATAAAACTCTCCCAAAACTTCAACATTTTAATTTAGAATTTAAAGTGAATTTTGTCCTTACAGCTGGCTTAATTAGAAAGATTGATTGATTGATTGATTGTTGGTTGCTTAACGTCCAGTGGTAAATATTTCATGCATATTCAGGACGAGAACAAGTTAACAATAAATACAATAGGTAGGTTGTTATAATAGAGGATGATGGTCGGGGAAATTTGGACTGCTACTGGAAAATGAGGGTATATTGGATAGAGACAGAAATTTTGCCTTGCAACAGGCAACCTACGGACCCCTCAAAGAGTTGTTGCAAGGGTTCTTAACGTGCAAAGAGCGTGGCACTCTCTTTACAAGAGGCATCGGATTTAACGTCCCCTATCTGATCGGACGTGACTGCGAACTTGATACATCCTGCACAGCCAAATGGACACCCCACTTCAGCAAGCGTTTTACTGCCGGTCGGGAGAAGACCAAGTGACCATATTTCTATACCCCAGTCACCCTTGGGGTTAATTAGAAAGAAAAGAAAGAACTAAATCAACTAATGAGATGAATAGAACTGCTGAGATATGGCTAAGGCAACTGGTTATTACTGAACATATATTTATCTATAACTTGTATCTGACTTAAACAGACTCTGTACATGCTATGTTGTGTCATTTCTTTTTTTCTATTCAATTTCAAATATTTCTTTGCCAAATTTTACTATGTCATATTGTCTATTACTATGATAACTATGTATTGGAGAATACCTTGCATGTTGAGGTTTGATTACATGTGGTTACTTTAAGGGTATTGATAAACAAAGAAAATAATTTTAGGACAGCACTCCACACCCTCGAGATAGAGTACTTAAAATACCCTTTTTCAATTCTTTTTTTTCATCTAGTTACAATATATGTTAAAGCATGCTCTTAATTTTTTTCCTTAAAAGTCACCTGGTAAATGACCTGTTACCCACCTGCACAGTTCTTGTCCTCCATAGCATCCCCATAATACCAATCTCTACACTGGGAACACTGTGGTCCAACTGTATTATTAAGACACCTCAAACACTCTCCTGTAGCTACATCACAGGCATAAGGATCATTCATATCAATGTTGCCAGAACACTGACAAGGCTGGCAGGTGCTTCCTTCCTGGTTGGGGTTCCCAAAGTAACCTGGTGCACATCTGAAAGAAAAAGATCATTGACATTTATATATAAAATACAAAATGAAAGCGTTGACTGCTTTATTATATACAAGATTTATTAATCATACCAAAGTTTAAAATAGTGAACACTGGTTTCAAATTTTTTAGAGGCATTTAAAGATTCATCAAAGAATTTAGGAAAACCTATCATTTTAAGGCAACACCCCAGTATCCAACAAGAACTTTGAAGATGATTACCACTACATTATGACATGTAATGCAATGAAGGATGAAAGACATTTTTTTTATTGATTACAATAGTTCCATCCAAAATAACATAAAATCTAACAGTTTACTAGGTTTTAACTTAGTGACATTAAAATGAAAATGTATCCCAAAATTTAGTGCATCAACAAAGCACAGTCCAATTATTTGTTTGTTGAACTGACATTTACAGGTACCAGTTTCTTACCTCTCACAATAGGTACCAGTGTAGCCTTCTTTACATTCACAGGAATATAACTGGTTATTGTATACATCACAGCTTGTGGCAAAACTACAATAAATCCATACATACATCATCATACCTTGTGGCAAACTAATTTCAAATATAATCAGTACTATTTACATACAAACTAAAAGACAGACATTCAGAGGTCAAGCAGTATCCCCCACTACTAACCCAGTTAGAAACAAGAGTTAAACTACAAGGAAAAATCTTAAACAATCACTTGAAAATACAATATTATTCAATTATCATACATATAAGCCAATAAATGGTAAAACTACAGCAATTTAATTACTGCAAAACAACTTACTGTTAACTTAACAATAACTTATTTTCAACTACAAAATGAATTATAATATCACATGAATGTTTCTAGTGAAGTGAATAGAGAAAA
Organism: Mytilus galloprovincialis; assembly: GCA_037788925.1. Classification (NCBI taxonomy): domain Eukaryota; kingdom Metazoa; phylum Mollusca; class Bivalvia; order Mytilida; family Mytilidae; genus Mytilus; species Mytilus galloprovincialis. Next base: position 102,850,777 of record CM075330.1, read on the forward strand.
TTTTCTGAAGTGCAAGTTTTATTTTACATGGATCTAGTACTTAAATTTATGAAGTAAAAAATCTCATACTTGTTAGAAGCAGTAGGAAGTGGGCAGCTACAGATCTGACATGGTCCAGTGGCTGCGTCACCATAGTGACCAGGTAAACATTGGTCACAGTGATCTCCAAAGGTGTTGTCTCTGCAAGTCTGCAAAACAGATATTAAAACTTGAAATTATACTTCTAACAAATTATAGTATACAAACTTAAATAATTTTATATATAATGTTTAAATTCTTGATGTTTTGTCATCATTTTCCTATGTTACATTATAAAAAGCTATTTTTAAAAATATCTTATTACAAAGAGAACACAGAGTCAGTAAAACTCATAAATGTGGAAAAGAAAAAGAACACTCTGTCACAAGTCTAATTTCTATATTAATTTCTAAATAGAATTTTGTGTCATTTCCATTTTTTATGTAATATGGTGTCTTATTAATAACTGACAATACTAAAAACAGCTCAGAATAAAATTTTGTTCACTTTAGAAAGAATGTATTCACTGTAATTAATAAGCATGTCATCAGTGTGAAAATGAAATTCTGCACTTTTGTTCATCAAACACACAAAAAAGTCATCAGCAAATAATTCTTGATATGAATTTATAGGGTTTATAAATCAGAAATATTCAAATGGCAATTACATTTGCCAAAAAAAACATGTATATGCACATGTGCTTAAATCTTCCTTTAGACAACTTACCTCACAAACGCCTGTCAATGAATCACAGGTATCAGCATGTCCATTACATCTACATGGTACACATGTTCCCAGGTATGGTGTCGACTTTATTCTATAAAATCCTGCCTCACAACTCTGAAATATTCAAATTATCATATGTTAAATGAATACTAAGTTTCTCATCCTGTTGTATTACCAGATATGGAAAGAATAGTAAAAATTCGTAAGGGTTCCACGGAACCCGGTGTCTCGCCTACTTTTTCTGTTAATCGCAGACTCAACAAAAATGAGGAAAAACATCAATAAAAATTTCCCTCACGATACTGTTTTTGATTGAAAGAAGCTTCCAAGTTTGGTAAAAAAATCCAGGATGGTTTATGAATCTAATAAATGTTTTATAAACTTTAACTGCAGACTGTATGTAATGTTAACTGGAAGAAAAACTAAGTCCATTTATAAGTAAAATACGGAAAAAGTGATTTTTTTTTTTACAAAATTTACTTCTGAATAATATCTTATGATCAGAAATAAGCTTTTGTCTAAGTTTGGTAGAAATCCAGGATAGTTTAAGAACATTATAAAAATTTTAAAAACTTAAACCACAGAGTGAATGTTTTGTTTCTGGCAAAAAATCCAAGTCCATTTATAAGTAAAATACGGAAAAGTGGAAATTTATTTTTACAAAATTTTCTTCTTGATACTATCTTATGATCATAAACAAGCTCCTGTCCAAGTTTGGTACAAATCAAGGATAGTTTATGAAAGTTATTAAAATTTTAAAAACTTTAACCACAGAGTGAATGTAATGTTTCCTCGCAGAAAAACTAAGTCCATTTATAAGTAAAATACAGAAAAGTGGAAATTTATTTTCACAACATTTTCTTCTTGATACTATCTTATGATCATAAACAAGCTTCTGTCCTAGTTTGGTACATATCAAGGATAGTTTATGAAAGTTATTAAAATTTTAAAAACTTTAACCACAGAGTGAATGTAATGTTTCCTCGCAGAAAAACTAAGTCCATTTATAAGTAAAATACGGAAAAAATGGAATTTTATTTTTACAAAATTTACTTCTAGATACTTTCTTATGATCATAAACAAGCTTCTGTCCAAGTTTGGTAGAAATTCAGTACAGTTTAAGAAAGTTATTAAAATTTCAAAAACTTTAACCACAGAGTGAATATTTGTGGACGCCGCTGCCGCCGCCGCCGACGACGGAATGTAGGATCGCTTAGTCTCGCTTTTTCGACTAAAGTCGAAGGCTCGACAAAAATGAACTTGTAAAAAAATTTAGAATCCATTGTTATAATCATCTATCTTTGTCTCTCTCTCTCTCTCTCTGTTATGTGTGTAGTTATAGGGAGAAAGCTTTGTAGACTGTTTTATGTTTTTAGCCATTGTTTTATAAGCTTGCACAGACAAGCCATCTCACTTTTACCTCACAAGAATTTCCTCTTTGTAATAAAAACATATTTTTGACATCATTACTGAACTTAATTAGAATATTTCACTTTTTCCATTTTAATTATTTTTCAAAATCTCAGTGCAACCAAAAAGTCATCTGCTACACTTGATTCTATATCTCTATTATGTTTGTAGTTTTAAAGTCAGAAAGTGTTGTTGACAGCTTGTCCTTCTATCATCATTTTTTTTTATTGCCATAGCATTGTCAGCTTGTCTTCTACTTATGAGTTTGAATCCCCAATGGTGCCTCTGTTTCTGTTTTACCTCACAAGAAGTTCCTGTGTATCCCACTGGACACTGACATTGTTCTACGGACACTGCTTGGTCTCCAGCTCCATCTTCTGTGGCATACTCCATTTTTACATCCATTAATCTGAAGTGAACAAATAATTCTTGTTATTGTTAAACAATCTAAAATATACATACGTACAATCTTACCAGTGGAAGTTCTTTTTTTTTTTTGGTAAAACTATTCTCAATAAACATAAAATTTACAAAATTAAAAATCATACAACCTCTAGCCCAACATTATAGTATGAATTAGAAAAACAATCAAATTGACGCAGAACCACATCTTTTTACAGTTCAAATCATAAAAGTAACAATTAAAAGAACATTCTAACTGAAGCAGAAGCACAACTTTCTGCTAACAAATCCAAAAAAAAACCAACTTTTAATCTACAAAGAGACTTAAGTTGAGTTTTGTTTTTTTAATTTTTTAAAGCCGGTCTGCTATCTCTTGTAATTATTATTTTCACCAAATAAAAAATATGAAATTTCTGTAACATTAACCTGATCTTGACCAATCTTAAACTAACATGCTTTCCAGACTAGTCCTTGTAAAATATTTTATAGAAAATTTATCATTGTGAAGAAAAGAAATACCTTGCTTCACCAGGAGAACTATAATGATTGGCTACAATATGGAGAGCATCAACATCTACCAATATATCATATAGTTGTTCTCTGGTAATACTCAATCCTGTATCAGCATCTCTGAATTTATTCTACAAATATTAAAATGACATTTTATAACAAACAACTTGAAAGTAATATACCAAAGTGAATTCTGTAATCCTGTTCTGAAGAATGGAAGAAACCATTCAAAGCAGACACATTATCTTAAAGATTATATTACAGCAAAATGCATTGAGTGTGTAGGTAAAGGTAATATGTTTGGTTTAATTGTTTGCTAGCTGAACCATGAAGTCTTTAAGTTAAGTTAGGTAAACTACCCTCCTTTAAGAGTAGACTGGTTTGACAGATAACCAATCTATCTGTCTGTAGGACTCGACTATTTTGAAAGGAGGGTAGTATACATTACCTAATAATGACCAGGATTCAGGTAGCAAGCAAGCTTACAGATATTACCTTGATCTACACACTCAATGCATTTTGCTGTAATCTATTAGTAATGAGATCAATTATCTCAGAAAGTCAGAAACTATTCTCATCTTGTTTTTGAGAACTGGATATCCAACTGTAAAACAAATCATTATAACCACTGTTATCCTCACTACATATAGATTCTACCACTGCATAGAGTGTAATACGATATTCATCCACTCGAGACAGTTAAATTTAAAAAAAACTAGATATCATTGAGATGGGAGCCATCTCTGTGGGCCCCGCTGTCAATAACGTGGGGTAAATAAGTTGTATGGATAATCTGATATGAAGCATTATTTGAAGTTATTACATAGTCTCATGTGTGATTTTGATCTAAGATTTTAAGTTAAAACTGATAAATATTCTCATCTTACTTTCATAGTATAATAGTGATATGACTGCATGATGTGAACTCATTGTTTACTACTCTAAGGTGACTTCTGGATATATGGATTGATGTTTGAACAATATGTTTAAAGGTGCTGCCCAATTGATATTTGTCACATATTTTTAGAATTATGCCTTCAATATATTATGACCCACCAAGTATAAAGTATGAAATATTAATGGTTCTCGAGAGGTAGAGCGGACACAATTTGTTAAGAACAACGAACGGATGGACAGACCGACAGACTGATCTTAGACCTAGGATGCATACATTATGACACATTCTCTTGTGTTGGTTAATATATATGTTAAGTTGAAAATGTTTGTCAGGTATAAAGTATGAAATAATAACAGCTGTCCTCTCAAAATATAATGTGGATCAAATTTGTTAGCGATGGACAGACCAACAGACAGACAGACCTTTGACCTAGGAAGTGGTACATACATCATGACACACCCTCTGGTGTTGGTTAAAATGGATGTCAAGTATAATATTTGAAATCATAACGGTTCTCAAGATATAGAGCGGACACAATCTTCACCACAGGACACAGGGTTGTCAACTGAAACCAAAGTTTTTTTGACGTTGACCTTTGACCTAGGAAGTTGTACATACATCATGACACGCCCTCTGGTGGTGGTTAAAATGTATGACAAATATATACTTTGAAATCATAATGATTATCTAGATATGGAGCGGACACGATCTTCACCACAGGACACAGGATTGTCAACTCGAAACCAAAGTTTTTGACCTTGACCTTTGACCTAGGAAGTTGTACATACATCATGACACACCCTCTGGTGGTTGTTAAAATGGATGTCAAGTATAAACTTTGAAATCATAATGGTTATCTAGATATGGAGCGGACACGATCTTCACCACAGGACACGGGGTTGTCAACTGAAACCAAAGTTTTTGACCTTGACCTTTGACCTAGGAAGTTGTACATACAACATGACACACCCTCTGGTGTTTGTTAATAATCATATTAAGTATTAAGTATGAAATCATAACGGTTCTCTAGATATGGAGCGGACACGAAAGTGTTACGGACGGACAGACGGACGGACGGACAGACTGATCACTATAGGGCGACCCGCCGTCGGCGGGGCCCTAATTATAAAATCTAACTGTCGAGAGCGGATTAATGTAATATACATGAGATTTGGTGGTGGAATCCATTTCTCTGATGATTTTCAAACAATATGCAGGCAAATCTATTCCTTCTTTTCCAATGATCTGCAAAAAGATGTGTTCTCTCTATGTGACGTCATCACACATGGTCACCTTTTTTGATGCTGTCACAATAGGAAATTCAGAGGAAAGCAAGAAAATTTGACGTCATAATCAGATTTAAACCAATGATGAACTGAGATCAAACGAACAACACGTTGATTAACATTTTTTTATACAATGGGTGCAGAAAGGGATAAATTGACGAAGAATTAGAGAAACAGTTATAAAGGAACAAAATCTCATTCATTATAAAGTGTTGGTTTATCAAAATACAAGCTAGATTAAATTAAAAATTAAATAAATTAAATAAGTTTGACTTTATAACAAAATCTTAACCAGAAATACAGATTTTTTTTCAAGCAAAAAAAATACACCATCTTAGCTAATTGAAAATTGACCAATCAAAATCTTTGGATTCTTTTACCTCATTGCTGAATGTCAATCTGACAAATAATATGATTATCATGGTACTAACCTCAGATATCTCCACTTGATAATTAAACATAGTACTTGGCTGAGGAACAGACGTGTAGGTGTGATAGATAGTCATGTTGTTTCCCTGTAAAATAAGTCATAATATAATACATCATTTATTTTCTCTTTACCATTAGTTTCTATACTGAGCTAGTTAAACATATAACATGATACAAGTGTATTTTCTCTTTTTACCATCAGTTTCTATACTGAGCTAGTTAAACATATAACATGATACAAGTGTATTTTCTCTTTTTACCATCAGTTTCTATACTGAGCTAGTTAAACATATAACATGATACAAGTGTATTTTCTCTTTTTACCATCAGTTTCTATACTGAGCTAGTTAAACATATAACATGATACAAGTGTATTTTCTCTTTTTACCATCAGTTTCTATACTGAGCTAGTTAAACATATAACATGATACAAGTGTATTTTCTCTTTTTACCATCAGTTTCTATACTGAGCTAGTTAAACATATAACATGATACAAGTGTATTTTCTCTTTTTACCATCAGTTTTTATACTGAGCTAGTTAAACATATAACACGATACAAGAGGGACGAAAGATACCAAAGGGACAGTCAAACTCATAAATGGAAAATAAACTGACAATGCCAAGGCTAAAAATGAAAAAGACAAACAGACAAACAATAGTACACATGACACAACATAGAAAAACTAAAGAATAAAAACAACACGAACCTTGTATACAAGTGTATGCCAAATTGTAAAATAATCTTAATAGAAAGAAAACAAATTTCAATCAAATCCAGCAACATAGTCTCAAACTCTTACATTTGTTGAATCCGTGCATACCGGAAATAGTATTTCTAAGTAGTTGCTTCAATGACTATCGTCACATACAAGACAAAAATATACCATTCCATAATTAGTTGTTAATCTGACTTCACCCTTTATAGATTCATATGATCAGTATATTGATCAAATAAATGAACCAACCTTGATGATAACATCCATATTAGCTGTCATTTGTTCAGATATGGTAGGATCTTCTCTGGGTAACATGTAGATTGATTGGAACTTCAGTTTACCTCCATATGATCTTAGCTGAAATAAATATCAGTTTTAAAACAAATATTTAAAACAAATATTTTATGACTGGTTCTTATGGTACAGAAAACATTGGAATTGTCACCTGCAAGATACAGGTATCTACCATATTTTCATAGGCTACGAACATAATTAGCAATGAGAATCTCCCAAGAATTAATCATATGGAAAATAAGCACTCAAAATTTGTAGCAGTTCAACTGATAATTTTTTCATTGTTTTACTGATTAAGAATATCAGCTTAGTCTTAACTGTTTACAATCTAAAGGTAAAAATGTTGAGCTACAAATGGTTACTGTTAAAAGTTCGCTTGCAGATATCTCATTTCTTTGATTATCAGCTTACTAGCTAATAAGATTCCATGAATTCTTTTGTCTGATTAATGCAGCAAGAACTTAAAATGTCTATAACAAGAAGTAATTGTAACAGGATGCTGTTACGAAGTCTCCCAAACAAAGCTCCCATAACTCGCCATTCATATGGTCCCATGTTCATTTGATTTGATTTTTTGTCCCATACAAGAATATATATGGCTTACGGGTGGGGATCTCCACCATTTACAAGTATTCAAACAGGCAGGGGTGGTGATGACCCCCAGGGACTTTACCTACATTTCATTTGATTTGTTTTATTGTCCCCTACAAGAATATATATGGTTTAGGGGTGGGGATTTGGACCGTTTACAAGATAATAGCACATTCTCAAATTGAACAGGGTGGGGGCGACCCCAGGAACTTTCCTTTTATTTCATTTGATTAGCCTTATTGTCCCATACAAGAATATATATGGTTTAGGGGTAGGGATGTTGACCGTTTACAAGTTTTCAGACAAGAGGGGGTGGGGTTACCCCCTAGGGACTTCCCTTTTATTTCATTTCATTTGTTTTATTGTCCCTTACAAGAATATATATGGTTTAGGGGTGGGGATGTTGACCGTTTACAAGTTTTCAAACAAGAGGGGGTTGGGTGATCCCCTCAGGACTTCCCTTTTATTTCATTTTCATTTGTTTTATTGTCCCCTACAAGAATATATATGGTTTAGGGGTGGGGATCTGGACCATTTACAAGATAATAGTACATTCTCAAATTGAACGGGGTGGGGGTGACCCCCAGGAACTTCCATTTAATTTCATTTGATTAGTTTTATTGTCCCATACAAGAATATATATGGTTTAGGGGTGGGGATGTTGACCGTTTACAAGTTTTCAAACAAGAGGGGGTGGGGTGACCCCCTGGGGACTTCCCTTTTATTTCATTTCATTTGTTTTATTTTCCTCTACAAGAATATATATGGTTTAGGGGTGGGGATCTCGACCGTTTACAAGATAATAGCACATTCTCAAATTGAACGGGGTGGGGAGGACCCCCGGGGACTTCCCTTTAATTTCATTTGATTTGTTTTATCGTCCCATTCAAAAATATATGAGGTTTAGGGGTGGGGATCTGGACTGTTTACAAGATAAAAGCATATTCTCAAATTGAAGGGGGTAAGGATGACCCCCCAGGGACTCTCCCTATATTTCATGTGATTTGTTTTATTGTCCTATAATCATTTCTGAAGACTACATGTACCTATCACTTACAGTTTTCAAGTTATATTCATTTGAAAATTTTAGAAAATAAAATCCCATAGGGTTCTATAGTAAACCCCTCCCTTCTTTCTGCCC